>JAZKJV010008870.1:0-318795 GCA_037367405.1 Ottelia alismoides
TGTACCCTCGTTCGGGCCTGGACTGAACAAAGCGCGGTGCGGGGACGGAGCTGGTTTCCTGCTAAGCTAGGGAAGGTCGATGAGGCTGACCGTTCCCCATTCTCGACTGTCTGCCGATAGGGTCATGGCAGTACCACAACCCATTGATCTCGAACACCTGCGGAGGCTCCTCGTATCCGGTTTCCACTTGTGGGGGTGCACGCTGATCCTGCTGGGTGTAAGTCTATTCCTCAACCCAGCCACTCTGAGGCCCCGGTGCCTGTTCCTATACAAGATGGACTCGGTGTATAGGTACAGGTGGTGCAGAAGGGGTAGGTAGCTTTATTTTAGCTACCCTTATAGTAAGTTCCTCCACTTACTTCAGCAAACGCGAGAGAGACTCAAGGTCAGTGACCCTCTTATGGATCTACTCGACCATGGTTAATTTATCAGCTATCATCCCCATGCTGGGAATGAGGTCCTCTGTCGGATCCGCTACAGTCTTCCTAGTTGTCTCATTGGATAGAATTGATGGAGACAACTGATAGGTCCTAGTGGCCTGCGACCTGCCTGTTTCCGCCATCTGCTCTAGTATCTTCCATACAGTATTCTCATTTTTGTTCAGATAGCTTCCTCCACAGGCGACACTTACTAACCCCTGCATCTCCAGGGTCAAACCACAGAACAAGGTCTGGACTAAGATTGCCTTAGAAATGCCATGGCATGGACATTTCTGAATTAGGTCATTAAACCTATCCCAGGCCTCATAGAATGGTTCACTGGGAGAAACTAGCGATCTTCGTTCTCATTTGATTAGTCCTACTGAGGGGGTAGAACTTCTTCAGAAAAAGGTCCTTGAACTGCATCCGGATTGTACATATCACCCCAAGATTTTTTAACCAATGTGTTGCCTTTTCTCCTAAGGCAAATGGGGTGGTCTTCAGCCGAATGTAATCCTGCCCAACCTTAGGGTGACTAAGGTTGTTGCAAACCAGCTCGAAGTCTCCGAGGAAGGCATATGGTTCTTCATTTGCATTTCCATTAAACTTCGGAAGCAGGCTAAGAAAGTGGGGCTTGAGCTCGAATCCTTCGAGGGGAACCGCTGGTGCCAACCAACTGTGCATCTCGTTTTTTGCGGGGTTATAAGCATCAACCATTGGTCGGTTGATTCCTCCCACTGCGATCATCTGTCCCATCCTTGCTGTAAGATCAGCATTATGTTGTTTGGCAGTGGCGAGACGGGCAAGGATTTGCTGGAGTGGGTCATCTCGGTGTTCTTCCTCATCTGGGGGTCGCTTAGGTGGCATCTTGTCTTCCAATCTTGGGTATGAAACATGGTCTGGATTAGAGGACAAATCAAGGAAGGGGTTCTTACCGAGGCGATGGTCTTCCACGGTAAGCTCAGAGGAGATGAAAGGGTTGGTTTGAGAGTGACCACCCTGGGTGTGAGGGATCCAGAACTCAAGAGCGTCATGAGCTCTGGGTTGTCCAAGTTGCGCTTGGGCCGGTGAAGATGAGTTCGTGAGGGACTCAAAGAGAGATTGGCAAACAATGAGTCGATATTCCCCTAGTTAGTCATCTTGAATTGGCAAGAAGAATCGGGAGTTCTAAGTAAAGATAGGATTTTACTCCTACCTGAAGCAAGAAATTCAATCCAACCCCTGTATTTTCACACTCAACACAGTGAAGGACCCGAAACCGAGTCCAATTAATCTGGTTGATTTTAAGTGTGATTTTCAAGCAAATAGCAAAGGTTACGTGGCCTAGAGGGAAGTCGGCTCAAAGCCGGATGCGTCTCCCTTGTTTAACCTATCGCCTATAAAGCCGGAGGCGTCTCCCTTGTTTAACCTATCGCCTAAGATACCTGCACCCATCCTTTCTTCGCTCCTATCCCAAGTTGATGGATTCAAAGACCATGCCCCTATCCACTTGCAATCAGGCGGAGGCTGACAAGGTTGGAACTTCGCCCCGAAGGGTTACTAGCAACTTGTCGTAGAGTACCACTGGTTCACCCTGACTACCTGTAAACAGGCGGAGGCTACTTGGTACTAGTCGATGAACCTGAAAATATTCAACTCGTGATATTTGCTAGGATCAGTTGGTACGTAATATGGAAGGCAGGGTTTCGGGCTCTGCCTTAAGGTGTTCACTCACACTCAAGTACCCTCACTCAGCCTGAAAACAAGGTCGGGGTTAATCTCCCGCAAGCAGAGTTTCCAATTTTATTGAATTTTTTTGGTCAATAATGTTAGCAGTCCCAGTTTTAGTTAAGTTTTCATTGGTTTAGTCCAATCCACATAGCACGCCTATCGTCCAGTCCCAATTTCCTTTTAACTTAAGTTGGAAAACTAAGAGAGAGAAATCGAGAAATTTCGATGCACGAAAAACAATGATGCTTATGCTGAGTGAAGAATACTTACAGTGATCCCTTCGCTTTTATGCAGGACGCAAAACAGAATTGAAATCTTTTTATACTACATGCAAATGCAGACGGCAAAATCTGCTCCTAGACAGACAGTTCTATTAGCGAGTGAAGCACAGGTTGATTTGACTAGATCTGCGGTCTAAGTGCGTCTTTTAAGTGGCTATGTGGTCCTAAAAATTACGAGCACAAGCAACCCTAGAGTGGCTCGAGGAGCCGCTAGTGCAAGCCTATTCTAAAAGTTCAAACCACACAGCAGACGGGGACACAGTTTCACTATGTTTAAACTCGCAAGAACCCAAACGGGAACCGCCGGAAATAATGCAAAATTAAAGAAAATGAGAAATACAAGTCCTCTCAAATCACTCAAACAAATTAAATTACAGGTTCTTCGAAGCGTCTTCGACTCCTCGCTTCCTCGCATAAAAACAGGTTGAGGTCAGATAGAGAACGACACAAAAGTACAAGAATTAAAAGACAGAGAAATATTCACAAGAGAACCGGGGGTCAGACTACCCGGGGTTATTAGTGTAATATTCACACACTACACGTGGGGCATCATGTTAGACGAAAGGACACGATAACAACAATACCAAAGTTTCGAGGGGTCCTTGTACTATTTATAAAACTTTTTAAACTATACTTGACTTAAACGGAACACAAAAAATGCAGAAGGGCACCTATGCAAATTAATCGTTGAGCGTGCGATCGAACGATCGAACCTCTCCCTCTTAACGTGATCCTACGACCAGTCGCTCGCACCGTTTCAGCTTTGATTAACTCCCATGACTAGACCTTGGCAGTCTTCTTCATCTAATGGCCTGGAGATCGTCCGGAAGAACTTGCAAGAACGAGTTCCTGGAGCTTTTTCGATCTGCAAATACTCCTTCGTCTGATAGTGTTCTTTGATGCTGACTAGACTCCCACTTTCTTTGAAGTATTGAGGATCCGTAGGTTCCCTCAAATGGATCGAGGTCCCTTGGATGAGACCTAGGGTCTTTGAAAGTTCGTCGCAACCTGGAGCCCAAGTGAAGGTGCGATTCGACTCCAAGATTGCCTTCTTGGCCTAATACCCACATAAAAACTTAGAGGAGATATGAAGAGATGGTCCTCGGCCTATGATTGAAGGTGGGTTCACAGGGGAATGGAGGGACTAGTGACCTTAGGAGGAAGATAGAGGAGAGAGCTCATCGGTCCCCGATTCTTGTAGAATCAGGAGTGGAAGCATAATGGAATTACAGAGAATGCGTAGAGATGGAAAGTGGGATGGAAATGCGGGTCGTGCATGGTCTGATATGGTGGAGTTCGAGATGGAGCTTAGGACTCTGGCGGATTTTAATTTCTAAAATTAAGTTAAGCTACAATCTAATCGATGCAATTAAAAACTATATTATATTACTAGAATGGAAGAGATAGAAAAATACAAAGACAGAGGCTCAAACCTGATTTGACATGGAGTCTGGGTGGCTCACCGGAGATACTCTAATGAAGGCCTAGATCGGCTCGCAGAAGCTCTCTCCTCACTGCAAATCAACATGCGCATTTGTATCACAAAGGTGCTCTGTATGATTGATCTGAGTGGCTAAGGAACATTCAAGAGAAATCAAAAATTTAAAAGGGGATGGGGGTGGGTTTTTGTACACAAGCGATGGGTGTAAATTCGAGGAGAGATGGCATGAGATTTGAAGGTGGTTGGCGAAAAGTATGGGGTCGACGAGATGGAGGAAGGTGGGGGGAGGGCTGGTGAAGGAATCATGAGCTCTCGATCCCTAGATCTCTTCCAAAAAAATGGAGAAAGTCAAAGTCACAAGACTTTGATATAGAAGGGGGTGAAGGCAAGGACTGTTGTAGGAAAAAATGGGATAAAATACCTTATTAATTATATTTAAAATAGCAATTGACTTTATTATTTTTAGGTCAAAACACAAAAAAAGTTTGATATTTTATGTAGTATTTTAATCTGATTTTTATTTATTTTTACAATCTCATTTATTATGTGCTCATATTTACATATATATATACACATTGGTATTTATACATGTATTTGTTACATTTATTTTTATTAATTTTATTTTATATTTGGATTTTATTCTGATATTTACATCATTTATATATTTATACTTATTTAATTACACTTTTACATATTTTTATTATATTTTTAGTGATTTATTTGTTTAATTAAATAAATAAGTACATGTATTACATATGTATAGCTTACCTATATATTTTAATATTTAATTTATTTTAATGAAATTTCATTGCATTTATTCTATATTTATTATTTACATGTATTTCAAATTAATATATAAAAGTATAAATAAGATAAAAATATAAAGATTTAATATATTGAATAAAATATACATGTATACTACACTATAGGGACCCAAAACCACATTTTGCATCTTAATTCCATTTTTAATGAAGACACATTCATTAAGTAGGTAATCTAATTTCATGAATAAAGATGAGTTTGGTGAATTTTGAGTCTATATGGAGGAGATACATGTCTGGGAAGGTTTCTTTGTGGCTTTTTGTTCAGTGTAACCTAGGTGCACTGTGTATTATTTTTGAATAAAATTAATTTTATATTTTTCTTTGTATTTTTATGTCCAATGTTCATGTTGAGAGTTTATTGATTTGACTTATAATAAGAAATAAATTAGGTGCCAAAAGGCTATTTATTGTCAAATCGAATTAGGGTTTTTGAGTGTGTTTTGTACAGTTAGTCATCCTATCTTCTCCTACTTTATTTCTTGTCGATCAAGTCATCATGATGACTAGGTTTCGGGGCCTAGGGTCACTCAGTGTCTTTGACACTTCTTTATTTTTTATTCTTTTATTCTTGTATTTTGGTATTAAATACATATATTTATACAACATAAATTGTCAAATTATTGAGTGTTATTTTGTACAAATTAATGCTATATACATGCATTTAGCTAGGGAGTTAAGACAAAATGAAAGAATAAAGATGATGAAATGGAGATTCATCAGTGGCTTATTATGACATGGAGACATCTTTTCTGAATATAGAGTTAGAAAAACATGTTTTTATGGACCAACATGAACGCTTTAAGATCATGGGAAAGGAAAATCTAATATGTAAATTTAAAAAATCAATTTATGAATTAAAATAAGATTCCCATCAATGGTATATTAAGTTTAACAATACCGTTACATCTTATGATTTTGTAGAAACACTGTAAGCATCTACATGAAGGTAGATGGAGAAAGTTTATTATATTAGTTCCATATGTTCATGATATATAATTGGTTGCGAATGATTTGGGTTTGTTACTTGATACAAAGAAGTATCTTTCAAAAAACTTTGAAATGAAAGATATAGGTGAGGCATCCTATGTGATTGGAATATAAATTTTCCGCGATAAATCACAAGTATTGTTAAGATTATCTCAGAAGGCATATATCAAAAGGTCTTGAAAATATTCAGTATGAATAAGTGCTCAGTCAATGTCCAAAGAATGAATTGGAATGTAATGAGAGGAATTCCTTATGCATTAGTGGTTGGGATTACCATGTATGTTCAGATATGCACTCGACTTGAAATTAATTCTGCCACTAACATGTTAGGTTGGTATCAAAATAATCCTGTTATGAACCTATAGGAAAGTTGCAAAGAAAATTCTATGATATTAACAATGCACCAAAGATCATATGCTCATGTATAAACAATTTATTATATGAGATTATTGTAATTTAGATTCAAAATATGCGAGATGCATTGGCACTAGAAAATTAACCATTGGATATGTATTTATAATCGGTGGAGAAAAAATGTCCTAGAAGAGTGGGAAGCAGTTTGTAATTGCTACTTCCACTATGGAGACTGAATTTGTAACATGCTTTTATGTTATAGTTCAAGAATTTTAGTTGCTGAATTTTGTATCCGGACTTGAAATTGTTGACATTATTGCCAAGTCGTTGAGACTTATTGCGATAATGTTGCAATTGTCTTCTTAAAAAAATGATAGGTACTCTAAGAGTGCAAAGCACATGAAATTGAAGTATTTATTAGTAAAGGAAGAAATTTAGAAACAAATAGTGTCAATTAAACACATCATACTAAATTAATAATAGCAGATTTATTAACTAAAGATCAACACCTAAGCTTTTTTTCTAAACATGTTGTTATAGTAGGTGTTTTAAAGATGCCCTTGTTATTAAAGATTAATTAGTACAATTTTATTTGGTGCTCATAGATTTATAATAAATTTCATTTATTTTATGTTTCTAAATATGTTCATTTATTTGATACATTTTATTTGTTATATTATGCAGGTATGTTTGCACACATATAACATGATTATTGAAATGGAATTAAAGTAGGGGATAATATTCTTCTAGATCACGGATGATTGAATTGAGTTAATATTGATACATGGAAGGGATCATGTCAAGTCATAGGATATGTAACCGTCATGATCATATTAATTTAATTCAATTTAAGTATGTGATTCATTGACATCATAGAAAATTCATGAAATTTGCACTTAGAGTTATCTTACCATACTCATCATATGAACCAAGTAGGAGAATGTTGGAATAAAACCCGTATGTATTTCATATGAGATATTGGTGAGATGGTAAATATGCGTATGATTGAGTTAATGGATAAAATGCAACTGAATTACAGTGACCCATGATGGTAAGTTTCATATGCAATCACCGAATTGACAATTAAAGAGACCCACCATTTCAACTCTCCACCATCTGAGTGGATCTTTGTAATTGGGATTAAAGGAATGAGAAATGATAAAGGAAGGATCATCATCGTCTTTTCAGATAGTATATTCACTATTTATTTTACAATTGCGATGGATGGAGGTAGCCCTAGAGTCGATTATATTTATTTATGATGATTATTTTATTCTGTGTATAAAATTTCCAATGCTCCTACCTTCTTGATCCACCTCCATCTCTAAATCAAAGCTCCCAATCTGATTCTGACGAATCACCATCACTTGCTCTTCCACCATATCTTCCACCTCCAGCAGCCACGGATGAAGATGAAACTTCCACCATATCTTCACCAAACAGGAGTACCAGTCATCCTCTGTTTTTGTGTAATCCTTTTGTCGATCTTCTGTTCGAGCACTTTGATTATTTCGCATATTGGCCATAGATGTCACCCACCATCCAGCCGTTGATTAGGAGTTGATAACCCTAATCTCGGCCACCAGATCACAGTAAAAAATCAAATGTCTGATCGACGAAGAACTTGATCAAGATCACCGAAGCACGCCTTAATCTTGGCTGTGGACTCCACTCAAGCCAAGCCCTCAGATGCAGCCACGTGCCAACTCCTCTACCGCACGATCAGAGCCATGGAGTTGGAACTTGGATCTTATTTTCACGTGTTAGGGGGCCAATTTCAATAATACCCTCGATACTTCGTAAATTATCACAAAGACCCTACCTCCGCCGCTGCAGACACATGGATAATTGGAAAGATTGCAGCAACGCCCCTTCTAGTTTGGTGATAACATAAGTGCCCTTGCATACTCATTTGAACTTCAATTCCAATTTCTTTTATTTGTACTTAAGCCCCTATCTTGGAACCTAATTTGTACCATCTTTTTTTATCATATTTTAATTACAAAAATTGCACATTGTCGTGTGATTAATGCTCTACGGTGGAGTATTTTCGTTGGCATTTACCAATTGTGGCTGATTTATTAAAATTAGAATAGTGACAATGATTTAATTTTACCCATTTTTATAATCATAATAAATAATCACTCAGTCGAAGAATCCAAAGATTGCACCTTGTGGGTTAAAATTGAGATTCATGCCTCCACAATTTAGGGTAATTGCATATGTTCTCTTATGAGTAAAAGTTATAAGGTGATTCTAGTATTGATTTTTATTTAAATCCACACATATTATTTTTAGTTGAAAGATTCCCAAATTCATTATCTAATTACCTTTTAAAATTGTTTTAAAATATTATATTTGTATTTATTAAAATTAAATTACTAGAAACCACTCTATCTACATTTAAAGTCCAAAAAGTTATATAAGGTGTATTCATTACATTTTAGCTTTGGTTCAATTTTCATAAAATTTTGCATTTCATTTCTTAAGAGATTGCTGAAAAAATCCAAAAAATGCATGTTTTTCATTCTTCATATTAAACTACAAAAATCCACAAAAATATATATATTTCATTTATCATTTAATAAGGTTCATATGAAAATAGAATTTGACTAATATGGATTTAATCTCTATTAGAATTAAATTGGCTAAGATTTGCATATTTTCCTTAAATAAATCGAGTTCATTTTTTAGGTTGAATTTTTTTTTGTGCTTGAAAAAAAAATATAAAAGGGCCTCTTCTGAAAACCAGCTCACATAATTGTCTGAAAT
Source organism: Ottelia alismoides (assembly GCA_037367405.1). NCBI lineage: Eukaryota > Viridiplantae > Streptophyta > Magnoliopsida > Alismatales > Hydrocharitaceae > Ottelia > Ottelia alismoides. The sequence continues at coordinate 8,789 of JAZKJV010008870.1, forward strand.
AAATCCAAAGCCGATATCTGCCTCCTATTGCTAACTTTGGGCTTCCCCATGTAAAAAGATGTCACATTCATTTCATTGATTTGCCATTATTTGTGTGTGATTTGATTACATGTGTTATCACCTGCTGCAACAACATTTTCATATAATTAAGAGTTATTGAAAGCTGCATTTCACCTTGGGAGAAGATGTGCTCAACTAAATTGGATGCAAAAGGTTGACTTCTCCACAACATAGCAACTAGTAGAAAAGCAAAATACTTTATTAATTATCTCACGATTTCTATCACCAAAAACCAAGGGAATACAAACAACTACATTACTCTTTTCTTTACAAATCTTTTTCACCTAAAAACCAATTACCGCGGCCTAACTAATCTTTCTCAAACGATATATCGCCACTCTTTTAAATTCGATTTCTTGTTAGGACTAGATTTAAGTAAAAAAAAGTTAACAATTACCCTAATGAACTTTAGAACATCATGAAGCACAAAACTTCACCTCTACTTCTATAAAGTAAAAAGTAGACCATATTAAAAGAAGTTTCCTTTCGCAAGGAAACACCCCCTCTCAAGGCAATGCCAAGATTGTTGGCTTGGAGGGCTAAATAAAATAGAAAAATATTTTTTTTCTAACAATAGATTATTTTACATAAAATGATGCAAGATATTGTTTTTACTTACACCACATAATCGTTATTATATTAATCTTTGTTGGTGATATAACAACAAATATGATTTTTTTATGAAATTAAAGAATCAAATACAATTTTGCAACAAATAACGATCCTTGTTATAAATTTAATCCGGGTGATATATTCATGAATGTTAAATTATTCATTGACGTTGACCAAATTTGTGGTACGAACTGCGAAGTGAAATTATATACTTGGATTTTATTGTAGTGCATACCATATGCTAATTTTATAGTAAAATTTCACATTATAATTGGATCGGAATATTATAAAATACAACTTACATGTGGTTTAGGCTCGTCTCCAATAATTCATTTATCCAGCAACCACTCCTTTTTTTGTACATCCGAGGGAATCATTTTAAGTAATTTTTTAATTACAAAAATGCAAAGAGTTGCTGGTTGAGAGTAAATAGGATTTGGTTGTGTAAGGCTTGCATCCCTGGAGTCAGTACGTAGGATGATATTTTAATAAATACGATGAGGCGGAGATGATTAAAGGATATTGTACAAGAGAGAAATAATAATCATTTATTTATTTATAGTAAACAAGTTATTTTGTATTTTAAACAATAAAACAATTGTCAGTTTTCAAATATTTTTTTCTCACCTCTTGTTTTACGTTTTTACTTCTTTTTCCCTTTTCTTTTAGTTCTCTACATCTAAGTTTTAAAACTCTTTGTTTGTAAGCCTTGTTTATTTTGAATAAAACTTTTTTAAGATATCTCAACCATATTTATTCCTATCATGTGGTATTCACTCCAGAAATCATACAAACCTTCATTTAATACATCAAATCATATTTCTCTTTCTTTTATTATGTTAAAAATTTTAATATATCATCTTATTATATAAAGATTATAAAATATTCAACATCTAACCAATTTCTCAAATTACAATAAAATCACATTATAAAAAACCATCTCAATAATCACATTATAACAAATCCTATGTCTAAACACAAAAACACAAAAAAACCTTGGATAATACTTTTTTAAAGGGGTATCCTTTCAAGATAACCCCCTGTCGAAACATCCACAAACCCAAGACTATATTAATTTAAGCATAATGACGCTGCAATCTACAGAAGCCTGGCAGTAAGATTCCTTCCCCCCACCCCATAGACACCCGCCTGCTTTCTCACGGCGGTGCCTCTCTTGTCCTCCTCCCCTCCACTGGTGGTCCTCCTCTCCTTGCCTCAGTTTGATCGAAGACCTGGGAAATGTGCCCTGTTTGCCTTCTTTCCTTTCATGGAACCATCTTGGACCACATGCACTGTTGCTTCTCTTCCCTCCCCTAACACAAACCATACTGTCTATCTCTCCTCACTTGGGTTTGGAGATTGAAAGCTCTCCATCTCATCTTTCCAAATCTCCTTTCGTGGTCATGGAATCACAAGTGAGCACTCTGAGAGCTTACCGGTCTCGTCACTCACCATCAAGACCCACAGTGTATCACTGCCAACAAGTGACCAATCTCTCCCCATCTCCCCAAACTTCAACTCACCCGCCACCATTTCACCACCTTCTTCCCCATTTGTGTCAGCCCTCCAGTCACCGTACATCTCTCCAAGAGCTCTAGATCCACTTCAGGACAAGGCCACTGTGATCACCACCACCACCCCACCACTACCACAACCCCTACAGTTCCATCACCCACCTCCTACTCCGACGACATTCCCAGCACTTCCTATACACCTCCGTCAGAAAGGTACGATTTCTCCACCGACCCATCTGACCAGAATCGCAAGTTCTCCGACGCAGCCCCTCCACGGATCTCCTTCTCCTTCTCCGTGCCAAGAATATCCTTAAACAAAGACTCTGTCTCCCCTCCGCCAATGCAAAGCTCAGGAGCAGTGACGTGTATATTGGGTGTCATGGGCAGAACCAGAACCTCATCAGGTTCTGCAGGTGGCTTAAAGCTGAGCTTGAGCTCCAGGGAATTGCTTCTTTTTGTTGCTGACAGAGCCAAGTACTCCAAGAACCAGAGCCATGGAGATTGCAGATCGCATCATATGCTCCGCTATGTTCGGTGTGGTTGTTGTGACCCCTTCTAGCTTCCTTAATCCCCACAGTGTTGAGGAGATCAGGTTCTTTGCTCAGAAAAAGAATCTGATACCTCTCCTTTTTGATACTGATCTCTGCGAGATCACCGGGCTTTTTGAGAGGACTCGGATAGCGGCGGAGTGGAGGGAGGCATTTGAAGGGCTTTGCAGGTGCACTGAGTTCAAGTTGGAGACTAATGAGAGTAATTGGAGGAGCTGCGTATCACAAACTGTCGAGATCTTGAAGTTTCAAACTTGGACGGAAGGCGGTTTCAGAGAAGGACATCGAGGTATCTGGGAACTCCCGTTTCCCAGGAATACCTTCTTTGTGGGGAGGGACAAGGAGCTCAGTGAAATTGAAGCTGCGTTCTTTGGTTGCTGTGAATGTCAGGAGATTGATTGTTCGAGACACGCCAATGCTAATGACGGACTAGTCAACTTTCTGATGGATTTGCAGATGAAGAAAGTGATACGCTGGGTAATATGGAAGATACATCAGTCTAGATGTGAGAAGGTTCAAAGAACCTACTTTGGAGGCTTGGATTGAGCCCAGGATAGATAATTTACCAAGTTAAAGAAAGGGGGCTGCAGAAGCAAAGATCGAAGGCGCAGGAAATCGAAATGGGGCAGCAATAAGAACTACAACAATGCGAAATGTGATATGCATAAGTGGGACTTCAGGCACAGGGAAGAAGAGCTTGCTCTGGAGTTTGCCCACAGATACACTCAAAGGTATAAGATGGTATTGTGGGTTGTGGAGAATCACGATATTTCCGCCAGAATATACTGAACCTGTCCATGACAGCTTGGCTTGGATGTGAGCGCTGAGCTTGAGAAAGATAGAGGGAGGATCAGGAGCTTCGAGGAGCAAGAATTCGACGCATTCCATAGGGTAAAGAGGGAGCTATTCAGGGATGTCCCTTACTTGTGGTGATTGACAACTCTCGGAATCGGAGAAAGAATGGTGGGAAGGGAAGGATCTTCATGACTTCATCCCAAGCAACACTGGAGCTACCAATGTGATCCTAACGACCACGTCTGTCGAAAGTTATGACCTTCGAACAGATGCCATTACCGTCTCTATCTCTGGATGAATCATTATTATTGATGAGAGGCAGGAGGAGGAAGACATATACTGATGGGGAATTGGAAACTCTAAAGAAGTTGATGAGAGACGGGAAGATTGGCATTTGGCTTGTGGTTGATTGGATCAATGTTATCTGAGCTTGAGATTTCTCCAGCTGAGCTATATGGTGCCATTGAGAAGATTTCTCTCAATGAGAGCACATATACTTTGAATGCCACTGAAGATGCATTTTATAGGAACAACTCTTTTTTGATGAAAGCCCTGGTATTTGCTTTGCCATACTTGATCAAATGGTGTGAGTAGGAACATGGCAAACAGGATGGCCCTTACAGGTGTTTGGCTTGCTTCTGTTCCGATCTCATCTTCTTTGTTAGCGGCAGCAGCTAGCCAGATACCTGCTAGAGGATGTGAATCCGACAATGGACAAGGTGTCTTGGCATAGCTATTTGTTGCGGTTTCGACTGCTATGTAAAATCACAGTCCCAAAGGTGCGAAACTGAGTCAGCCAATTATGTTGGTGAAGTTTGGTTTAGCCAGAAGAGCAAACAGACATCAGGTTGCTGGATTCAGTTCCACCCAGATTACTCAGTATTTCGCGCAACGAAGAGGTGGGGTTGCCTTTTGCTTTAGCTGCAGTTGTGGGGATGAGGAAGACTGATATCCCTGCCCGTCAGTTACAATCACCTCTGGGCCTCTGCGTTCCTCGTGTTCGGTTTCAAATCAGAGCCACCTCTTGTTCAATTGAAGGCAGTGGACATGGTCCAGTTCATCAGGAAGACTGCACTACCTCTTGCAATGCAGTCATTTATGAGCTTCTCGAGGTGCAACTCGGCACTTGAGCTCTTAAAAGTTTGCACGAATGTCCTCGAGGACGCAGAAAAGTCCTTTGTGTCACAGATACAAGATTATTGTGCTGGAAGAAGAAACTGAAGTCCACCAAACGAGTGGACGAGTACGTGTGGCGTGATGTTACTCTACTGAAGGCAACACTGCTTGAGATGAGGGCAAAGTTGCTGCTGCAAGGAGGGCATTTCGACAGCGGAGAAGAGCTGTGCAGGACCTGCATCAGCATCAGAACAGTGATGCTTGGTCATAACCATGCTCAGACTCTTGCTGCTCAAAAAATACTGTCAAAGTTGGTCAGATTCAGAAGCAAAATTTGAAATGCATGCAAGTCGATATTGTGATTATTTCTTTCCTTGTACACATGTTGCCCTCAAGTTTTGCTCAACTAGTTGGTGTAGATTCCCCATTTCTTAGTTTCTTTGTAGCTGTTGAATTGTCACAAATTTCAAAGCGTTGTGCTGCAATGGTGTTTGCAATGATGTTAACCAGATTAGGAGAACAACTAGAGCACATAGCTTGCTCGAATAGAATCTGTTAGGGCCCGTTCGGTAGCGGGTTACGGGATAAGGAAGGATTAAGCTGTTATATCTCTCACTTCTCTTCATCTGCAGGGATATGATTTGTGAGATAAGGATGGATAAATGGTAGTTATCTGTTTATTCTTTGTTCGCTTGGGTAAGAAGGGATACACGATAGAAGTTAATTATGGCAGATGAAATTGTTAGATAAGTAGTAGTTATTTATATTTTTATGGTGGGGAAAATTGATGGTGGGAAAGATTGAATTTGTAAAAGTCATCACTTTGTTACTGTGTTTCTACAAAAGTTCTCGCTCGTTTTCGAGATTAATTTTTTGGTCATGCAAATTGCTCTTTTTTTCCAACTCAAAGAGGAATGTGGTGTAATATTCAAGTTTACACATAATCTAATTACATGTGACATTCGTTCAATTGTCACAATTTGATAATGTTTTGAGAATGTTGCTAGGACACTTTTGTCCTAACAAAAAAATGAGATCTCATGTTTGGTCGATGATAATCATCTCCTACTACGCATTCCTCTCTCTCTCTCTCTCGTGCGTTGTTTCTGATGTCCACCTCCTTTGTTGTTGAAGAATCTGTGAGCTAACTCCTCTTTACTGTTCCCTTGCCCATTCCCTTGCCATCTGTCACTTGGCGAGACATCCTCCTCCATATGCCTCCCAACCGTCCCCCCTCCGTTTCTCCTACCCCACTGCTTGCCTCCCTTCTACCCTATCGACACATGCCTCATCAATACAATGCTTTGGTCCTTTATCTCATCACTACCATACACTTGCACCCCCACCCTTTATCCTCTGCAACTCAATGTCCCCATGTTCATCTCTACCTGTTGGGTCATGCATAAGTATGATTGTTTTGATGATAACAAAACTTGGTTATATTAACTTATAGTTAATTGGAAAGCGAGAAATATCAATGACCAAGTTTGTAAATCATGCAAAGGACCTAGAGACGAAGAAGCTTATGAGCTAAGCATAAAACTTAAGAAGTAGAACCAAAGATGAAGATGAAAATCTCTCAAAGACTCACGAAGCTAATGATTGAAGTGAAAATCAAAGTGAAGGAGTCAAGGAAACTCAAAAGAAAAGGGAGGACAATAAAAGGCTTTACAAAAAGAGAAAAAGTGATAATATATGCATAGTTTTTATTTTTATGAAAAAGTGTTCTAAGAGCATTATGGTATCATATTATGCAAACAAAACTAAGTCAAAATAATTAAGTTGACGAACCCATTTTCACTCAAAAAGTAGTGAGATTCTCAAAATCTATATCCTTATTTTGATTTTTAAGATCTCAAAATGATAAAACCTCTGCCACTTTGTTTTGAACATTTTTCAAAAGTTTGCATAACGTTTGTGAGAGTTCTTTTGGATTCTTTTGCTATTTTTATTATTTTTTGGAGTTCACCTAAATGTAAAAATCATGAGCCTTTGCATATATAAAATTAAAATATAGGGTGTAATTGTAATTTTAAATCCACCCAAGATGACGAGCAAAATTTCCAGTAATTCATTTTTCTATAATAATTAAATGGGAAAATTGGAGAAAAAGTTAAACTACATTTATCAAATTATTTAGTTTATGGAGGGAAATAACTATATATATTTAAATTATATAATAACTCATATTATTTCAAGATTTAAAACTATAATATTTCATAAAAATAAAATAAGTTTTTTATACAATTGTATTTGGTGCTAAAATTTTAAATAAAAACTTCAAAAAAATATTTGCAACCATGTTCCTAGATCTTTGAAATGGAGTAGACGGCCATTGTATGCCACTGGCAACACTCGATCTTGGCTGCAAGTAGTGGCACGAAGAAGATGATCATCGGTGATGAGCGTGCGGTAGTTGGCATGGGGTTTCTTATAGAGGAGGGCAATAACAGGAGGGAAACGGTCAGGGGTTGCTACCAATCTTGGTGGGGACAACAATAGTGACGTGAATGGGTAATGTAGACTCTAGTTGTAACAGAAATAATGGTAGTGTTTGTCAATATCCAAATAGGCAATCAACCACAAAGAGCACGTACAATTTTATGTGAAAAAACCCTATCGGTATAGCGGGGAAAAACCATGGGCAAAGAGAGATCCCATAAAGAAAGAAAACAGGAGTACACATACGAGAATCCTCGGAGGCGGTGGCTCTACCGGAATGAAACTCTTCTCTGATACCCCACATGTTAATCATATAATGCATTGTGCGAGCACTCTTTGTCGAACATGTTATTGATGCCCTAGAAAGACCAACTCACACCATGTTATGAACTTATCTAGTGGCATTGGCTATATCATTATGTTTGTTGGATTGTCTGCATTCGATCTTCTTCATCAGAATGTGGCCCTCTATGAGTAATTCTCTGATGAAGTGGTAGAGGACCTTGATGTGCTTTGGTTTTTCATGATGCATTTAGCCCTTCATCAGATGTATAGCACTCTAACTATTATAGTGGTTGGTGACTATCTTCTTCTTGGGATTGAGCTCATCGAATAATCATTTCAACTAAATTTACTTCCTTGATTCCATCAGTTGCTTCCATGTACTCAACCTTCATGGTAGATACGACCATGAAACTGCACATTTGTGAACAATGAATACAATAGCCTGTCATGGATCTTCTCTTGTCATGGCCACTTCTATAGTCATTATTAACAACACAAACTACTCTCAGCCTTACTTCTCCCAAACTCAAGACAAAACACAATGGTAGCCAATGACCTTTTCCTGGATTTGGTATATATCTACTCACAACACTAACAATTTAGGAAATGTATGAGTGCGTGCATATCATGACATACATGATGCTCCCAACAACACTGGTGTAAGGAACTCGTGACATGTATTCGTGCTTGTACTCTGTCCTACGGTAAAAGTCTGGGGATAGCTTGAAATGAAGCCAAGTGGATTCTTCTTTGGTTTGTCTTCTATCATGATAAAGCACTCCAAGACCTTTTAATTCTTCCATTTTATTCATTCATCCCATTCATCGTCACTATACTTAGGATATACGTTGTCCTAAGTATAGTGAGATGAATGTATTCGGGTTATTCCTTATTTATTCTCTCACTTGTCTTCCAACTTCTTGATAATCTATTCTATATTAGGGGTATTTTACACCAAGTATAGGGGAGGCAAGCCGAGTCATTGGTCTATCGTAAATTATAATCCTCGAACATCCTTTGTGTACATGATATGCAATGTTTAGGATTAATTGATCCTAAGTATAGGGGGATGATTGTCTTCTTGTTTATTCGAGTCGTTGTAGTATGTACTTTTCAATACATAGCATTATGTCTTCCTTTATTTCTCTTTGATCGCTATAAGGACATAGTTCGACTAAGTATGAGGGGATTGTATATATTTTATATATACTTTAGATATAACTAGTACCTTCTATATTTTCAATAATATGGCTAATATACTACATTCGATAAGGTATACAATAAATACAACAAATGATATGTAAATAGGTATGAAATTTTTGAAAATTATTTATAAAAATAATATTTGAAACTATTTTAGAAATGATTTTGAAATGGTTATAAAATATTTTGAAAATTCTTTAGAAAACCTTTGGAAAAATCGTTGTAAAATATTTTCAAACCTTTTAAAAATATTCTTTTAAAAATGTTTTGTAAAAGTTTGTAAAAATTTATTGTAAAATGTTTTTGAAAAAAATCTTTAAAAATTATTTGCAAAATAAGTTTTCAAAAGGGTTGACAAATATTTTCTAATTATTTTGAATATCATGTGGATAATATCCTTGCAAAAATTCTTCAAACAAACATGTACATACCTATATCAATTTTTTTATAAACTTGTATAAATTTTTTGTAAATATTTATGAATTTTTATGTATATGTGAATACATTTAACTCACTATCCCCTTCTACAAATTCCCATAAAATTTGTAGAATTTACAAAAATACAAAAAACTTGAAAAATATTTTCAAAATTACATAAATTTTTGCAAACCTTTTTGAAAATCCATAAAAAGTTCAAAACCAGAAAGTTGTTTCATAATCTGCAGGTGCAAAGCATTTTTCTGAATGGCTGTGACAATTGAACACATCTAAATTAAATATGAAGATTAGAGCTTGGTATATACCCTAATCCACTTAATTTCACAAGAACTTTATAGGAAGTAGAATTAAGATTTTTCTGGTCAATGTGACTTAATACTTTGAGTCCACAAGACTATGTTCACATGCCATCTTGATTAGTCAAAGTGGAGTATTTAGAAGCACACTCATGACTCTTGTTGATAATAACCTATCTAGGATACTACACTATGCACTTAGCTTAACTATGAGGAAGTGGTGAGGCACGATTCTTTAGCTTGAGGAAGCACACGTGTAGAAACATATGTTGCCCCAACAGGTGGCCAACGTCCCCTAACCCAGTCTAGTGGCATCGACATCTAAAGACAGGACGTTGTGGGTGACAATAAAGCTTTAAAAGAAGGATAGGATACTTGCCCAAGAGGAAAATTTTCTTATGTAAATGCTACTATATATAGTATAAACAAATATAAAATCAAAAAACTTCAAAAAAGAGATGGGCAAAATCATTGAAAATCAAATCTCATCGGAGTATGTATTAAAATAAGGAAGGCATTATACTTCAAAGTCAAAGACATCAAGGTTGCCAGCAGTCAAAGGCTTGGCTACACTGGTCAAGCTCCATAGGATATGTAACTACACTAGTCATAGTCCATTCTTCATCTCTACCCCTCATCTTAAGTTGTTGTACTTGAACTTTGAAGGAAATACCCCCATCCTCGAGGAAAGAGTAACTAGATTGGGGAATTATGGTTATCTTGCTGAGAGATACAGTTCCTTGTTATTTCATATGAAAATAGATACAATCACATATACTGTACAAGTGAGACTCATAGTCATAATGGTTTTCTTGTTAATAGACTTATTCTGATCTGTCTATTGAGACAACCTGGACAGGGGATTGTGGAACTTGAGGGCTGCTAAGTTTTAGATCCTATTCCCAATAAGATTATGAAAAAACTGCCAATCTAAAGGTCTTAACTGAGCTACAAACTTTTATTTTGTGAAGATAAGTTTAAAAGTCATAATCATTCTAAGTTTTTTATTTTCCTTTACTTTATATTTTCTTTTACATTACTTATTTTTCTAATAAGTATTCGTTAGGGGCTAGAAAAGGTAAGTATAGGGGGTGATGAATAGCCATTCATATCTACCTTTATCCTTCTATTTTATTTTTAAATCCCTATCAAAATTCATGTAAATGATGCTAAATTGTGCAAATTAACATTCATTATTTATTTGTAAACAATACATAATTATTTGTATTTAAATTCAAAATAAAAGAACAAGAAAGAAAAGAAAAATAAATGTAGTATCAAAGATACTAAATAGTCCTAAACCTCAAGAACAAGTCAATATTGACATAGTCAATCATGAATAAAGTAGGGGGGGGGGGGATAAGGACCAAATATATGTAAGAGAAACCTTAATTTCTACTCTATTAGCCATTTTATTCTATTTTATTCTTCATAGTACACATTCCAAATAAATATTTTTAAAAATAAAAATTGATATAAAAATCTATAAAAAATTTATAAAAATAATGCACAGTGCAACTGGGACACACAGATGAAAAGGCCACAAACGGAACTTACATATCAATATCTACTTAGTATAAATTCAAATTAAACCAAACTTACCTTTATTGTATTTCATATTAAATTATCTATATAATGAACATGGTTTCATTAAAAACAGAATTAAGATAAAAAAGATGGCTTTCTGGGGTACCATTATATTGTGTATATGCATATAATATTCATATATTTTATTCTTTATATTTTTACTCTTCTTATATTTTTAAATAATTGCAAATATTATTTAAAAATGATAGTGGCAAGTTGATCCCTACGTCGACATTTGAAGAGCATTTCTATCGGTTTTCCTGAAGAATACCCTGGGCATGGTCATTGTGGTGGTGTGGCAATGAACATCACCAATTGGTATGAGGGGGAAGAGGAGGTCTTGGATTGCTCCTTGAGAATCAATGCCTATGAGATGAGTTTGTGGAGGTGAATAATGTGATATTGAATTTTAAAAAAATAACGATTGATAGGAATATCAAAGAGAGTAAAAATACTTGAAAAATGCCGGCTTGCATATTTGTAAATCAAATCAGTCAGGCTTCTCCTACGGGAACATTTTTTTCCCTGCAACCCTCCAAACGAGCCACCTCCTCCTGACCCCGCATGTACTTTAGTACTGCTATTTTATTTTATTTGTAATATATATATATATATATTGTAATTGTAATTTTGGATTTGGTTAATTAATATTAAAAATAAAAATGAAATACATAATACAGATTTTGTTTTTTTCATTTTCTCTAAGAATTAATGGTGGCTCACCAACTACCGATGATAGTTATAAACATCTAAATAGCTGACTTATGTCGGTAGTTCTTAAATCACCTATTATGCCATTAGGGTCAGTGGTTGTACGGCTACATCGGTGGTTTCTAAGCCGTCGATTACGTTTTAAAGAAGATAAATGGAGAACCATCGATGATCAAGCGGGGCACTGATTGTTTCTACACCACCGAGAATACTTAGCAAACATTGAAAATACTATTCCTGACGAAAAAATTCCCGACATTAGGTTAACTTCATCACCGATAGTTTAAGGGTCATAGCAGGTTATTTTGAACCATCGGCGATGACTTACGTTGGTGTAGTGATGGTTTTCGGATTTCGATTAATTAGTTAAGAGGCGAAAGAGACTAATTGAGGATGTTATTGTCAATATTCAAGGTTTGAATTTTCCCGTGGACTTCATCATCCTAGACATGTATACCCCTCACTAGTCGAGTATCATCCATGTCAAGCAAGAATAAAAGTATTTCGAATTTAGTTACTTATATGCAACCTTTTTCTTTTGGTCCCTTCTCTCAGGCTGAAAGGGTTGAAGAGGTCATCCATATTCGTGTCCTCGAAGATGTTTTTCGACACCATTTTTCTACTCCATTCTCGTTTCTCATGGAATCGTGAACTATCCTTCAACTTCACCCTTTGCAATCTTTTCTTAGAGAGATTCAAAGCTGTTCACGACCATAGTGGACCAGGTTCACGTATTCTTCTCCAAATCCTGGATCTAAAAAATTTCTCCTATTTACAGGTTAGCGTAGTGATTTGGAGGTTTCTGAAGTTTTGTCCCTGATCTTGGTGCATTTCGCAAGTGGTGTCATGCATTGGTGATACCCAACATCTACATTTCAATTATTATTTCAAGTATTACTACTGTTAATGGAGCATGTCAAGGGGTTAACTTAAAAAGCCTGATCTCGATTATACAAGATCTATTCCATGAGACTCATGTAGTAGGAGCAGCGAGAGGATCAGTTATCATTTGTGGGAAAAGGCAGAAGACTTTGATTGTGCATCTTGTAGGTCATGTTCGGTACAAGTGGTAAATTCTTTAGGGAGTTTACCCCCCCCCCCCCCCCCCCCCCCCTTCCCACTACATGTTTTATCTCTTCTATGTGGGGTCTCACTTTTACCTTTTTTAATACATTAAATAAATCAATTTTCTTTTACAATTCTATCAAAAAATAATATATTATACCATCATATCATATAAAAATAAAAATTATAAACTACTTCACTTCTACCAACTTTTCCAAACATCAATACAATCACATCACAATAACTACTTACTTTTTTAAACTTCAATACAATCATATCATAACAAACCCACCCCCAATTTAACCCTCTATCCAAACATCAAAAAATAAAAACAGGTTACCCCTGATCAGTTTAACCCACCTTAACCTGCATACCAAACGCACCCGTAGGGAGTGGATCTTTTTGTGTGCAAAAGGCTTTGGATGGCTAGTTTTGATAAATTTAGTAAAATCGTCCTTCTGTTCAAACGCACATCCCAATGCAGTGCCGTCAGCTCATTTATTCAACTGCCATCCACAACCGTCCATCCAAATACTCAAACCGGTCCACACTCACATGGAACTTCTGCTCTCCGAAACTGCTGCATGTCTCCATCCACCGGGCACACATACATATATATAATACTTACACCTATGAATCGGAGGTGAGAGAACGGTGGCCATGTTTTCTAAGCTCCATTGTGATCTGATGCTGTGCTGTGGAGTTCAGCTGGGTGGTGCAGATTCCACGGCAGCTATGCTGGTTCTACACAGCAGGCGCAAGGAAATTACAGGCAGAGGGGAATTGAACTCGCGCAGTAGACATTATCGCTGTCCGACCTCATGATCCTTCATATGCATGTTAATGGCACATCACCCATCTTCATCCACTTGGACGGCAGTGGGTAAACTGTCCCATAAACACATGCAAACAAAAACGAAGACACATGCAGTGGTGCCCACTCGATTCTTTTGTTATGTACCGTGCCCTAACCTTCAGGAACCACATGTATGGGCCATTGATAATATACACGAGAGAGGAGAGGGAGAGGTAAAACTTGACATGAAAGGCTGTTGGATGAGTGGTCTTTCTTCGGACAGGTTGGATTTCTGGCGATGGATCGGGAAAGTTTTTAAAGAATGATGCCGCTCGACTCCAATTTTTAAAGAATGATGCTGTTCGACACCAATCATATGCATGCATGGAATATATAGATTGAACGCCGACTCTTGCATTATTGAGGAATTTTTACGACTATAGCTCCACCTACTTTCATAATTAAGTGCTAAAATCTTTATAATTCCGAATTAGACGTAGAACTCTGGATAGTTATTAGTCATTAAACGGTCATGTGTTACTGAATGGATCTGGTACGATTTCCAAACTCCCGGAAGGCTCTGTTCGGTTGCAGAGTTGGGTTGGATTTAGGTACCCATGTGAATAGTAAATTATGAGAAGGATTGAGAGGGTTGGAAGCAGGAGTACTTTGAGTTGGGCCAACCCAACCCTGCCCAACCCTGCAACCAAATAGAGCCGAAATGTATTTACAAAACTGATCTTGTCCATTGTTCAGGTTTGAAATTTGGCGTTCCTTAACTTTGTCGCTATTAGGTCGACCTCAGTTAAAGTGAGAGAGACTTGTTTGTTGAGTTGTAGCAAATATTATACAATATTCAATTCAATATAACGATGGAGAAATTTATCATCCTAAAAATATAAATAGTATTTGTGAATACTGATATGATCAAATAGTGTATATTGGTGTAACGTCCCAACATTTAAATATAGTCCCACCTTTAAAACTCACAAAGTATGAGTGTGTGATTATAAGAGGTGATGATTACTATTTGATACCTTAGATATAAGCATTTTAGGTCGTTGTCAAGGGATCCAATCGGATTCGGATCTAACAAGTTGTCGGGCCAATTTTCCTCAAGAACAAACCGGGGACCTACGCTCTGTCCATTCGTGTATTACCCACCAAGTTCTTAGGGTCAATTTTTCTCGACCAATAATGGTGTGGTGATTTAAACTTGGGACATTACAAAAGATATCAGAGTTGGTTCTCTCTAATAGTGGAAATGGCTACCTGAGAGGTGAAGCCAATCCTACAAAGAGATAAGAAGAAAAGGCTACCTGGAACGTGAAACCACCACTATCATTGGGAAATAAGTGATGAGAATTGTTGCAATGAGGACGATATAAATATAAGTGGGGGAGATTGTAATAATTCCAAAAATAGTCCAACACCGTAAACCCACGAAGTGGAAGACTGAGTTATAAGTGGTATCAATTATTACTTGACAACTTAAGCTTAAGCATTTTTGATGGTTGTCAATCGATCTAATTGAGTCCGAACCTAACAAGCTGTAATATTCAATTTTCCTCGATAACGGTCTAAAGATCTAAGCCCGGGACATTATAATTGAGACAGAGGGATTATGGTCCTATATATATTATTCTGAGTATTAATCTCAAATGGTGTATGTTGAAATGACTTCCAAGTCAATCCATTCTATTTAACATGTTAGTTTCGGCACCGATTTTTTTTCTTTCATTTGAATTTTGAACATTTCTATGAAATATGGTAGAGAAATTTATTTGGTATCGACGTGTTCAAGAGTTCTTCCATGATTATTTGGTCATCCAAATGTGCAGATATAATGCTAGTTTAATTAATGATGGGAGAGACAAGATCTTAGTCCACGATTTTGAAACATTCCATACAATGTATCGGCCAACGTGGACCCTTTTGCAAATAAAAGGGTACCAATTTTCCTTCTCCGTCTGAAGAACATTTACCCAATTCTAATGTGAAAGGTGTTCGCCCTTAAGTGATATGATGATGTCCAAGTTTATATAAGTTACGCTCGCTACTGGTCTTCTCGCAGTCTTTTATGTTAAATTATCTTTGTTTTTTTAAATAATATCAAATCATTTTACATAGAGACTGTAGAGAGACGGGCAACAAGTTACACCGTCAATCCCTTTTGGATGACAAATCCAATTCTTCAAAAACAACATCCATAGACCTGGGAACCATAGCATTGCTATGCATAATTTTCTGAACCCTCTTAAGGAGCTTTACAGCTTCAGTCTCCAAGAACCCAAAGGTATCAAACCCGAAAGAGATGAAAACATGTTGATTATCAATACAAGCCTTCTCATATTTCACAACTTTAGCGAGGCAACTTTCTGTGCAACGTATCCTGCAGTAAAATCACTTTTTATTAGATCAACTAACAGAGGCACTCCAGTCAAATCAACACATGTATGTTTTCCTCCAGCCCATCCAAAAATTAAAACATCTGCTGGTCTGAGTGTGGATCTCCCCTCATGTGTGGATCAGTCAAAAAATTCATAGATGCTTCTTTCTTTGACACAACCCCGGCCAAGAATATTTGAGAGCTGCTTAAGCTTGCCTTAATAGGGTTGAAATGTACTTTCGTAGACACCTTCAAAAGAAGAAAGTCCTCTCCTTTCATACATGTCAAGATAGTTGGAGTTGCTCATGGCAAACAATCCATAATAATTATTATCAGCTACATTAACTATCGGAGCTTCTCATGTCCTAGCTGAGCAATTACATATTTTCCGGTTTTTATCATCCACATGGTTTATCGATCCTTGTTGGCATGGTCGAGCAATTTCGATTGTCTATTGGTTGTCAATGTGATGGAGACTACGACTCCTGCTGATGTGGTTGAGCACTTTTTGATCTTGTATTGGTTGACTTGAACCACTTAATGGTCTAGTGGTAGTACAGTGTGTCTACCACACAAACAACCAAGGTTTAGATCCCACTCTGCAGAGGTTGCGTTAGGTAGTCGATGATCATCGTAAAAAATAGTCAAATCTTTGAGCATGGATTTGAGCAAGAATCCATGTAGCCGACCCTACTTATAGTAGGAGAAGACTTAGTACATTTTTTATTGGTTGACTTGAACTTGTTTACTTAAAAATTGCTGAGATCTCACATAATACCTCAATATCTTTGGTAGGAGGCATATGAGTTGGGTAGCTAACATGGCATACTACATGGTTGACCATGTCCATAGCTTTTGTTTTTTTTTCTGTAATGGGTTAGTTCTTGTAAACATGTTAAAGAGAGATAATCAAGCCTCGTACATCATGGAAGCGTGTGGATCGGATCATATCTAATCAAAACGGACTCGTTTTATAAATCGAGATAATAGCAGAAATTAAAAAGCAATGAAGCCATATGGATTAGGAACCCATTCCATCAAGATCACATGGATAAAAGGATGTATCTTAATGCATGGTCGTGATTTTTGGGTCTCTAAATTAGGGGGCATCATCCTTAAGTTTGATTTGACGGAAACAATACTTGTGGGCGTGGGTATGAGCCACGTGCTTCCTACAATCTAGAGAGTTGGCCTTTGCCTCCTTGCTCTTGATTTCATTAAATAAAATCCTCCTCATTTTTAATGATTCTATGGAACTGAAGATAAAGAATCTCTACGTGAATTAGGTAAACCAATTGAGCAACACGGGAACGGTTACTAACGAGAACATCATCTGGGCAGAGGGATGACCTATGGCTAGGCGTGTGATGAATATCCATTTCATCACATTTGTTTTACCATTTTAGTCTTAAAATCCCTAGCTAATTGCATGTAAATATCATTATTTTGTACAAATTAACATTCATTATTTATTCTGTTTATTTTATATAGAATACAATTAGAATAAATAAAAGAAAAATAATAAAATGTCGATGGTATTTTATGACCCTAACCCCAGAGACCAAGTCAAGAATTGATTTGATCGACAAGGAATAAAGTCAGGAAGATAAGGGTCAAAAATACAATAAAGACCTTAATTTTTACCCTTCAATAATTTATTTTTTGGATCTATTTTATTCTTTATTATTTATACCTCAAATAAAGAAATTCTGAACATGAAAGTTGTGGATAAAAATATATAGAAAAGTACAAATTTTATTTCACACAAAAATAATACACAGTATACTTTTTATACTCAAAATAATATTCCAAAACCCTACCTTCCCGTACCCATATCTTCTCCATATGAACTCAAAATGTATCAAAATCATCTTTAGTTGTATATAACTTTTAATAACTATTTAATGAAGATGGTTTCATTCAATTTGGAGTTAAGACGTTAAAGTTAAGTTTTGGACCCATGTTATATATACAATATGCCTATACATAAATAGAAGGGAAAATATTATTTTGATTCTTTTATTCATTTTACATTTTTATACCCATGTAAATATATTTATATTCTATTAAAAATATAATAATAAAATAAAATCATAAAAAATACATTAAAATAAAAGAGATACAAAAATACATAGATGAATATACTACTTATACTTATATAATAAGTATACATATTTATTTAAATATACATATTACATCAGAAAAATATAACAAAAATATATTATGTATATAAAAATAAGTTATAAATATATAAATTAAGTGTATAAAATAATAAAATCAAGGGTATAGATAAAAATAAATATACAAAACATAGGTCAATATACCTATAAATGGACCCTTAAAAAGAAACTTATAATAAAATAACTCATAAAATAAAAACAAATCATAATAAAATATGACATAAAATAATAAATATTTTTTTAAATATTTTAATTAAAAATTAATAAAATAAGTTACCAATTTAGTTTAATTTATTTTCAATTTTTATTCCTGATTTATCTTTTTACGAATGATGAGGCCTAATCAGGGCCTGCCATCTGTTGACCTAGGTCAACTATCTGACCCAGGTCATAGACTTGTCAAAATAGCTAACCCCGTCTCTTCTCGATTTTCCCTATCAATTCATAGATCGAGGACCTTTGACTCCTTCATGTATTATCTTGACAAGACACTGACCTTTCATGTGGGCCCATTCCTCTCCTCTTACCATCCTTGTTTCGCGCGAAAACCCTAGATTAGAACCTCTCATCCATCGCATGTACATAAACTCGCCTCTTGTCATTTTGAGTTTTGGATTCCCTTAGCAACGTGTTTTCCCCTCAAATCTGGGCCTTGATCTTGAGCTTGGTGACAACGATCTCGGCCGATCGTTCTTGTAACTTGGGAGACGGTGTAGAGGTGGTTCCCACCATCTTCGGTGAAGCTTGCCATCGGGGTCTCATCTCATGGCTTCCTGCCATTCAAGGTTCGTTTCTTTAGCACTTTAAGCCATTAATTCTAGGTTTTTTTGTATGCTTTTATTTTGTGCTTTAATCCACTATTTAAGCTTGGGATTAGGAAAATAGCTTTCGTCGGAGCTCTCGAGCTCCAGCCACCATTCCCACTGTCACCCCTCCTATTTCGACTAGCACATCCACCCCATCGTCTTTTCCCAACGCTTCTCCACTTGTCACGCCACTAATCAAACTAGGTCGGTGATCGATGTGGACCAGAGAGGCCCAACTCCACCGTCATCGTCGGACCTCCCCGCCCTGCCCATTTCATGTCGATCCTTCACCAAGAACAACCAGGACTGCCCCCCTTTGTACCACAGTTTCTTTCATCTACTTTGCAGGTCCTGAAGGGTGTGTCTAAGCGCTGATTTTGCCAAATAAAGAGCTCCAGGTCCTCCTTTAGACTCATGTTCTCCATCGCTCATACGATGACTTCCATACTCATCTGAGGTATCTCGGAGCTATAGCAAAGATGCAATAAAGTCAAGAGATCATTGGCCAAGCTCTATATTTTTGGAGAAGCGCGCAACATTGAATCAAAACTCACCCAGCGCGAGTTCATCCTCTGTTCTTCCTAGTATCTCGAGTGTTGTCCAATTAAGATCCGCCTTTTAAATCCAGCAACAGGCACCAGATTGAAGAGCCCTCAGCCGTAGGATCCTTGCACTAGATCTAATCTTTGACATTAGCTGAGAAGTGGTATCGCGGGCCCCAAAGACGACACGCGTCACGTCAATCACCCTCAACCACATGATTGAGCACATATAGGGGGTTAATTTCATATCCAGTCCCCCATGTTTTTATTATTTCTTTTTATTCCTGTAATTATTTTTATTATCTTACAATTTTATGTAAAAATTGCATTAGAATCCATGAAATATTTGATATTTACTTTTAGGTCTAGTCCACTCACCTCATGTACGTCCCACATGAGGTGGTGATTTTGAAGTTAGGCTCATATGGGTTGATGAATCCACGATTCATCGCCTTTATTATTTTATTTTAGCTTCATTTTCTTAGTCAAACACATGTAAATACCCATTAATTTCATAATTTTACCATTTTGCATGCATTTGTTAAAATTGCATTTTTAACACTTTTTGTACATAAATAAAAGAATAAAGAAGAAAAGAAAAAGAAAAGAAAAATAAAGGATGTAGTTATGCAATAAATACAGACTGACCCAAACCCAGAGAGAAGGTCAAGACTTGACCTGATCGACCAGGAATAAAGTAGGGGGAGATAGGGTCGTTTGTCAGAAAAATCAAAAATATCTTGTAAATATTTTTCATGTATATTTGTACAAAACTTACATTATTTTATTTGTACATAATTTGACCTCAAACTAATTATTTTTGTAAATAAAAGTTGTAAATAAAATTGTGTTGTAAATAATAAAAATATTTGTAAAATAAAATATTATATATATTGCAAATAATTACACCCAGAAAAAGCCACAAAGTGATAATTGAAACATCAATTCCGGCTCCACACAAGCTCAAATTGAACCAAACTCACTTCCATCATACTATAAATTAAATTATCTTTCAAATGGCTGTGGTTTCATTATTTTTGGAGTTACGGTTAAAAAGTCGGTTTTCTGGGGTGTTTTGTGCAGTTTTCCTATATATTTGATGAACATATTTATTTATATTTATTTTTATACATAATATATATTGTAAATATTGTTTTCATTAAAAAAATTATTAAAAAAATAAAAATTAAAAAAATCCTTTATAAAAATTATTTCCTTATTTGCACATATGTACATTATACTATATGTATATAATATATGTATACAATTAATTTCCCTAAATAAAAATTACCAAAAAAATTAATTGTCTCACATTAATTAATTTAATTTATTTTATTACGAAAATCATATGTAATTATTTAATTTATTGATTTATTTGAATTCATTTGATTTGATAACTTACCTTTTATGTAAAGATTTGATTTTGTGCCTTAAATAGCCACCATTAAGGTGGCTAATTGATTTTTGGAAATTATTTAATTTATTTATTTTAATTAATTACGAAATTCGTTTTTAATTAATTATTTATTTTATTTATTTAATTATTTTATTAATCCATCCAATAAACACATTCCTTTTTTGTAAATATTTTCCTTTTTTGATTTTTTGCCTCTTTTTAATGGGCTCCTCCTCCCTCATTCACATTTGATCGATCTTTGGCGGAGAGGAGCCCAGCTTCCGAGAGGTTTCTTGTTGAAGAGGGTCCTAGCCTCCGATCCAGTCGGTGACAGCGGCTTGAGCTTCGTCGAGGCCATCATGGCTTGTCCGATCCCCGAGGTGAGATCCACTTTTATTTCTTGTCGTTTCTCGTAGGTAAATCGTAGACTTAGATTTTAGCGTAGGTGTAGTGATTAGTTTTTTAGATTAAAAATTCCATCACGATTTAATCCACGCCCGCCACCGAATTTTTCACCTCATTTTTCGTGTCCCTCCATTTCATTTCTATCTCACATAATCTATCACCTCCGGTCACACACGGTGACCGGAGCCCACGGATCTATCTCCCATTTCACGGATCCGAACTCATCCACACCTCCTATTATTGTGCATAAATAAAAAAATAATAAAAAAAAAATAAAAAAAATCATATAAGGGTTTTTCCTGTTCATCTTACATTTGTTTTTGCAGGGAAAACATAAAAATTTTTGCTTTTCTCACTAACGGTTGTTTTGCAGGAATAAAGAAAAAATTTAAAAAAAAACATTTATTTTTATCTCTAACCATTTTCCTGCCGGTTAAAAGCAAATAAAACAAAAAAATAAAGAAAATAAAAAAAAAACAAGCACAGGGGCGGGTCGTCACCCCCGCGCCCCCTCTTCCAGCCCACGCGGCGGCGCCGCCCAGCGCGCCTACGCCCAACCGCCTCCTGCCAAAGCCGCTCCCCCGCGCTTCCTCGCGGGCGGAGCTCCGACCTCCAGGCGCGCCACTCCTCCTCACGCGGCAACCGCCCCGCCGCGTCCAGCCACTCCGCACGGGCCGACCTCCTCCTAGCCCTCACGCGCGCCCGCTCCGTGATCATCCCACCTGTGCGCCCAGGCCCGCGCCCTCGTGCACGGAACCCGCGCGGCCGCCCAGCGCCATCTCCGCTTAGCGGCGACGCACCCATCCCTCGCGCGTCCGCGCGTGCCGACCCGTCGACGCCAGCCACCAGCCCAGACCGTCGGGCGCCGCCGTGCCCCCGACTCCATCGCGCACCCCGGCCGCCCCTGAACCGCTCGAGCGGCTGCGCCGCCCCTCCAGGCATCCTTGTGGGCGGCGGCGGCTCCATTTCACTTGGACTCCATCCCTCTTGCTTGGAAACGAAGGAACATAAGAAGCCCTAGGGTTGGATTATAAAATTGGAACATTTACATAAAGTCCCTCAGAGGTTTTCATAACTACAAAGAAACCCCCGCTTCAGAACAAGTCACATGTGAAGCACATGTTCACTGGGTAATTTTCACTTTCCATCTGCTCTTTACTTCTTGTTATTTTGTAGTGCATAAACTGTTAATAATTGCAATTTGGCCCCACATTTTCAGACTCAAATGTGCTTGCTTTTTGTGATCAAATAAATGTTTGTATGAGCCTAAAAATTTTGTAAAAATTGGTGTAAGCTCCTGCTATGGTATTCTTCATTGTATACATTTTTCAGATCTTTTTGTTGCCGTTTGATATATTTAAAAAAAATCAAAAACTTTGTCTTTTTGCATATCTCAACTTTGAAAATTCATAAAAAAATAGAAAAATTGCCTAAAAATTCCAAAAATATTTCTGTAGGTGCATTTTAATCTCTTTAATTTTCTGAGCATTTTTTTACCTTTTAAAAAAAATACAAAAATAGTGTAGTGTGTGTGTATGTGTGTGTCTATTCATTTGTGCTTATTTGAAAAATACAAAAAAAAGGTTGCGTGTGCTTTTTATCATTTGTGAATATTGTTTGTCTTTTAAAAAAATAAAAAAATACAAAATACAAAAACCACTAAAAAATTAACTCTGAAATTTGACTGCTTAGTTTTTAAATCGTGCTCCTTGTGTTCGACCCTGGTCGCTATACCAGGTAAAAAGAATAGCGAAAGACCGCTTACATTCATTTTCTTGATTTTCTGAGTGGTTTACAAATTTTTCCGTTGACCGAATTGATCGATTAAGGACAACGACATTGTGATTTATCTTCCACCTTAGTCGCGTCGATTTTCGGGTCATCAGAATGGCGCCGTTGCCGGGGAGCACGGCTTTGTAGTCATTTTTCTATCTTGTCTCTCTATATCATAATTGCTTTCTGACCTTCTCTCTTTGATTTTTGTGCGAGGTACTGCTTGGACGACTTGGAGTTTACTATTTGGAGGACCCGCATAAGAAGAAGAGCAGGGAGGAGAAGAAGATATTTTTTTTATTTGAGAGAACAATTATTCTTGTAATAATTTAGGACTTTGAACCTGTGGACTTGGACTTTCCTCGAGGTCTGTTTCGTCAAGTGCCGGTGCACTTGGGGGACCTCACCGCCGTTTTCCGTGTTTTTGATTTTACCGCCATAACTTGCTATTTGATTCTCGCAGTTTTAGCCCCTAGACGTAGGAATTTTTGTTGATTGTGACGTAAATTTCTAAGGCCCAACACCTAATAGAATATCTGTTCCTATAGAACGTAATTGGACCTTACTAAAATTAATTGAAAAAGTTAGTCTAATTGGATTTGAGATCACGTGCCGTGAGGAGTCACATACAGCGCTGGCAGGACCCGTTGTGGCGGGCACCGAGTGACTCTCAAGATCGGACTCCGGACTCGATTCGGTTAGCTAACTATTGTTCTTCACGATCAATAGAAGTTGCTTATCTAAGGCCGATTTCTTCGTGCATCATATAGTTAGTTTATATTCTGTCTTTAATTTTATGCGCGGATCATATTGCATGTAGAGTGCTGGAGTAAGGTACGCATTTTCTATCTCTTCATGCATCATTGTGTTTGATCGTGCATTGGCTTTCTCGATCCCTCCCCCTGTTTTTGGACTCAAATTAATCAAAGAGGAAATCGGAAAGCTCGTTAGGCGTTTATTCTTGAAAATATCCAAAAAAATCACAAAATCAAAAATTAAAAAAATGGGCTGCTAATTGAACTTGACCTTCAAAATTAAACGTAATTGACCACTTCATTGTATTGGGAGAGCAATCCCCTCATTGTCTGCGTTTTTATTTGCTCGCGTACACACTAAGGAGTAGTGCCCAAATCCTATTCAAGCCTCCTAAGTGTTTGTACAACTTTTGTTTGATCACCTAACTCTTAAAATTGAAAAGATAAAGACCGAACTCTCACGGTCAGATTTGTGTTGAGTTGGTGAACTGAGGGTTTGCTTTGTGTTTTGTATGTCTTTGGTGTGAGTCAGTTACGATCATTCTTTGAATCATTAGCAGTCACCTTTCCTCCCTCCCTTCATTTCCCTCTCTTCATGATGGGTCGCATTCCATTCCAGCCTGATTTCGCGGCTTCTTATCTTCATGCCCATCATTCCCGTCCACTCTCTTGGGAGGTCGGAACTCCGCCCGATTTCTCATTTTCTCCCTACCCACCCTCCCATTCGGGATATGCTGTGAGTGAAACCCGAGGATACCAAATTGACCAAATACGAGACCCGGGTGTTCACCTTGTTGAGATGAGAGTGCATCCCATAGGCAATCATAGGGTGCAGTTACATGCTTTAGATGACTTGTATCCTAGGACATTGGATGAGTACACAGATCATGAAGTCCAGTCCGCTTCTACCTTGAGACCCTTTGTTCTGGATTTAGAGTTAATTGATCTACTGCCTAAGTTTTTTGGGGAAATGCACGAGGAACCTTATTTGCATATTGATGAATTTGAGGATTTTTGTGTATCACGATCATATTTGGATATCACTTCTGAGGACATGATGCTGATTACCTTCCCATTTACACTTCAGAGTAGAGCCAAGAGTTGGCATAGACGATTGGGAAGGAAGATTGCTACATGGGGAGATTTACGATCATTATTTTTGAAGAAATTTTACCCCCAATGTAGAGCAGAGATGATGCGGTCATGTATTCGTGAATTTTCAGTTAACCCCCAGAAGCCATTGATAGATTCATGGTTGAGGTTACGAGAACTTGTGAGGCGATTTCCAGATCATGGATTTTCGATGACTGACCTTATCCATATCGCCATGAGGGGGAGGACCGCAGAGCAAATATCATATGTCATTACCTCGTGTAGTGGTTCACACCATCGTCCCGACTTGGATTTTGTTGAGATCATCTTGGATACACTTTCTGATCTTGCATATACACCAGATGATTTATTTGGGACAACACATGACGGAGAGATGACAACTGTTGAGTGTGTGCCACACCATGTTGATCTTGACATCACACACCGATCAGAGGATATGGATGCTGATTCTTCTCATTTGATGGATGTGTTGCCTATTGTTGTGAGTTCCCAGAGCCGGACATTGGTTGATGACCAATTGGATTTACAATCAGATTTTGAGCCAGTCCCGCTCTTTCACATAGAAGATTCTTCGATTCTAGATCTGCTAGGATCCCAAGAGATAGAGGAGGAACCCACATCTCAGCCATCCTCTAATTCTTTCCAGTATCCATACATAGTTGATACAGTGTCTTGTCTTCAGGAGATCTTCTCAGATTCGGAGATACATTTGGATTCATCTCAGCATAGAGAGTTTGATGAGGGACCGAATTTGGATTTTACAGAACTTGATAGTCCCGTACTTGAGCCATGTGTCCTCCCATTTGATGAGGTCGATACATTTTTAGAGGACATGACATTTGACAGCATTGATCCCAACTTCCCTGATGATTCGGCATTACTCCCTGAGGGTTATCTGCGGGAGGATGCCATGGACCATATAAACTCGGTTTCACTTTCTGGGAGTGCATCCGATCTGTCGGATCACGAGACCGAGTATTTTGATATTTCTGATAATGAGTTTGATGATTCTCTCCTCGACGACCCTCGCGAGGATGACCCGATCTTTGAGGTATTCGATGATTTCACTGATTTGTCTACATTATATGCATCGGATATCAGCCTTTCTAGTGAGTCTCTTGATCTTGATCTTCCATATCTATTCGAGACTGTGATTGACGTGGAGGATTCCCTGACAGATCCTTCCTTCTCCACGTTCGACTTCTTCGGTTCTGCCCTGTCACTCCATATAGACCTTGTGCCGACGATTTCTTTTGTGCTACCGGAGCCCGACTTCATCTGCCCATATCTTGATTCGGTAGCAAACACCCGCCTGATTGATTATCTGGGTGATATCATCAACTCTGTTGACCCCCCTGATTTCGTTGTTGTTCTCCCACCGAGACTACAACAACAGTACGGTATTTGCCTGACAGATGCCGTCCTGAACCTCAACACTGCCTTATCCTAACATTTGCGCCCAGCTAGGGGCGTAAACTCTAGCGCTTGTTGAGAGGCACCTCAACATTGATCGACTCACATCTGTATAGATCATCTGTCAATATCATACATTCTTTTTGTCTCACACCCCATCTCCATCGCATGATCAATCCATACTTAGGGTGCACTTTACCCTAAGTATAGGGGGGTGTCCGACTTGTGATTATTCTTTTGATTCTTTTTACCTCTGTTTTGCTGCCTATACTTAGGGATGTTTTACCCTAAGTATAGGGGGGGTAAACCCAGTACATTCTACCCCTCGGTTTTCTCCTTTGTGTACAGTCTGCTATACTTAGGATTACTTGATCCTAAGTATAGGGGGATCACCGACTTCTATTGATTTTATTCTTTTATTCGTCGTTGTAGTATACTATTCTTCTCACTTTTCTATACGAAGCACGAGTTATGTCTTTATTTCCAGCTCCTTGATCACTATGAGGACATAGTTCGAGCTAAGTATAGGGGGGTGTCGTATATATTGTATATATACTTTAGCCATAACTCGTACTTTCATATTTTTAATATGGCTAAAATACTGTGTACATATTAAAAAAAGAGATGCATAAATTTCCTCAAAATTTTTCCTTGTACATACTGGCTAATAAGTCAGGTTAAAATATTTTGAAAAATATTTTGAAAGTAGTTTGAAAATCTATTTGAAAAATCTTTTGAAAACTATTTGAAAAATGTTTGAAAAATATTGTGGATTGTAAAAAAAATTTTTTCTTTATGTGAAATAAAAAGATTTTGTAAAACTATTTGCAAATGTTTGGAAAAATGGTTGAAAATTATTTTGAAAAATCTATATATACTGTTTGAAAAATGTTTGCAAAATATTTTCAAATGATTGTAAATGATTGTAAAATTGTGTGCAAAATTATTTTGGACTATAGTTTTCAAAATTATTTGTAAAATTATTTTCAAATAAATTTGAGGAATATATGCATCACAAAAAAAAATAATAATAAAAATAATAATAATAAAAAATATAAAAATTAAAAAAATCCAACTGTGTATATACCTGTATAAATTACTCAAGTTGTAAATTCTTGCATCCTATTCTTGTAAAATAATCAACTCACTCTTGTGTAAATATGAATCTTATTCCAAAAAAAAATCTCTTGTATATATTTGTATGTATTACTAACTTTTTGCATTAAAAAAAACCTTTTGCATGTGCATCAATTTTTTTTAAAAAAAAATCCATAAAAAAATTCAAAAATTTGAAAATTGTTTCACAAAAAGATTTTTATTTTCTCTATGCATTGTACATATTTTCTTGCATTGACATGTGCATTTTTCAGGATAGTCTTGATAATTAAACTAAGTCTGGAATAAATTTGAAGAATGGAGCTTAGTTGGACCTTAATCCACTTAATTTCAGAGGAACCTTATAAGATGTGGAGTTAAGACTTTTCAGGTCCTAGTGACTTAATTCTTTGGGTCCACACGACTATGAGCATATGTCATCTTGATGAGCCTAAGTAGAACACTTAACAACACACGCATGACTCTTAGAGACAATGGCTTGACTTGCACCAGCACTTTACACATGGCTCTCCACGGATGAGGTGGTGAGGAGGCAGTTTCCTTTGGCTTGGGGTAGCATATGAGGGTAGTACTTCTAGGCGGAACCTCTCTTCTTCTTCTAGTGAAGGAAGTGCGTCTCAACTTGGTCTAGTGGTGATGAAGGCTAAAGACAGAAGCCGTGGGTTGCAATAAAGCTTCAAAAGAGGGATAGTCTACTGGCTCAAGAGGAAAATTTCTTGTATATATGCTGCACCATGTAGATATGTTGTACAGAGGCATTTGAAAAAAAAAAAGAAAAAAAAAGAAAAAAAATGCAAAAATGCAAAAAGAACTCCAAAAAAGTGGTGGGTCGGATTGAAAATTTAATAACCCCACCGGAGTGTATATAGTGAAATAAAGCAAAAGCTTATGGCATCCATGTTACATCTCATGAAGCTTGCAGCAGGAGACTTAGCTACACTGGCTGAGCTTCCAAAAGTCTATACTTCTTCCCCCTCTTCTTGAGCCGGTTGCACTTGAACTTAGAAGGGAATACCCCGCTTCTCGAGGAAAGAGTTGCTAGACCGAGGCATTAGAGTTACCAGATTGGGGGAGGTTGTTTCTTTGTTACTTCTGAGGTGGGGAGCTACATATCACTTACACTGCATGGAAAGATTCATGGTCATTAGAGTTTGTGTATGTAGACTTGTTCTGATCTGGTTTATTGAGGAGTCTTGTCCATAGATTGGTAGAACTTAGAGTTTGTTAGGTTTTAAATCCACATCCCATTAAGGTTCCGACACACTAATAATCCAAAGGTCCGACAGAGCTCCAGACTACATTTTTATGAAGATAAGCTTAAAAGTCAACATTATTCTAACTTTTTTCCTTTTTCTTTTCTTTATTTTTGTTTTCACTTATTTTTCAAATAAGTGTTTGCTAAGGGACTAGCAAAGGTAAAGTATAGGGGAATGATGAATCCACGATTCATCGCCTTTATTCTTTTATTTTAGCTTCATTTTCTTAGTCAAACACATGTAAATACCCTTTAATTTCATAATTTTACCATTTTGCATGCATTTGTTAAAATTGCATTTTTAACACTTTTTGTACATAAATAAAAGAATAAAGAAGAAAAGAAAAAGAAAAGAAAAATAACTTCTCACCTCATGTGCGTCCCACATGAGGTGGTGATTTTGAAGTTAGGCTCATATGGGTCTTTGTATTCCTTTTTAGTATTTTAGTTTAATTTTTAGGTAAATTGAAATGTACTCTCGAACTTTATTTTTAATGACAGAAATACCCTTTCCAGTTCAATATTTTTTATGCTTGTATTTCATCTATTAAAAATATCACTCATGCTCCAAAATTTCTCAAAAAATAGGATTAAGTGCATGCTTGCTTGTAGTTTCACGCCATATTTTTTTCCTTTCTTTTTAGGCATTTTAACTAATTTCTAAAACTAAAAAAGCACAATTTACCTATATTTGACATATAAAATATAAAAAATATAAAAAAATTTTGAAAATCCCAAAAAAGTATATTTTGTTTATTATAATTTTTTACAAATTTAAATTCACTAACAAAGAAAATGAAAAAATAAAAATTAAAAAGCTCTAAAATCTTTATAAAAATATAAAAAACCACAAATCCCAAAAATAAATATTTCTACAATTGCTTTATAATATATGTTATTTATTAAAATTATTTGAGGATTTTTTGACTTTATTTGCTATTTTTAGTCTTTAAATCAATTTGACCTACTTATTTAATCTCTGTTTTGGGATATTTTTGACTTTCAAAATACCTAAAAATAATAAAAATTTCCCCAAAATCATAAACAATAGAAAATTATATAAAACCCAAAAAAATTATTTTTTGTTCATTTTTAGTTTTATTTATAAATCTATTTTCCTCTGCTGTTTATATAGATTTATATATTCCTACATTATATATTTAAAAAGAAAAAGAAATTAAAAATTATAAAATTTAAAAAATTTATAAAATTTAAAATATGTTAGAAAATAAAAAATTAAAACTCATAAAATACAAAATATAAAGCACACACAAAAAGACAATAAATATGCAAGAAGATGAACAATTTTGCGCATTAATTTGCCCAGTCTACTGTTTGCTCCCTATGTTGAACCTCTACACGATACTTACACCTATACATACCTTAGTCGTAGAGTTATAATAAATTTAAACTCCACATCTTATTTTTCGTTCTTGATTTATATTGTGAGTTAATTGTTGAATTAGTTGAGTTTCGTGAGCGGTCGCTTCAGCAATAGTGTAACTCTCACCTTGTGTGAACTGCATTAGATCCTCGCAAAATTCATCTTTTTAGTTGGACAACCACCAATAAGGGTAGAGGGAGATAGAGGAGAGACTTGTTGGTTTTCTGAATCAATGAGGAAGGCATGGTCTGCCTCTATTTTTATATTTTTTCGGAGCATCAGGATTGCAATCCTTATAATCAAATGGATGGTTAGGATTAATTGTAATTCTGAACACTTGAGCATAAAAGTTTATAAAATATTGCCAATTATTTAATTAATTAGTCACCTACCACCATTATCAACAAAAATCGGACAAAGAGAAAAAACAAAAGAGATAATGCACAAAAAAGGAGGGACGTTCTTATGCTGGGACCCCCATGGACATCCCTCTTTTTATTACATTTTCTTTTCTTTTCTTTTTTGTTTATCTCATCATCATTATTTATTACTTGTTGATCAAGTTTGGAAATTAAATATCATCAAATAATTCTAAATTTTTCGTGAAAATTACAAATAAGTCATCCAAAACTATGGATCATATTCATAGGTTGAGAACTAAATGTAAATTCAATTTACATTTATTAACTTACATTGTTGTTCCAATTCACAACAATGTAAAATTCGTGATCCCAATTGATGACCAAGGTTCAACTATGGGTTAAATTATTTAATGAAGAAAAAGTGGTATGTGAAGTGAAATTGTTGTTGTGACCTAAACCTCCCAGGGTCGAACACAAGGAAGCAACTCTTATTAAGAAAGGGTTATTTAAATCAAAGACAAGTAATGAAATAAATGAGAGAATTTGAGCAAGCTACTCTTGGTTTTTATGTTTTTTTTATCTTTTTACATTTTTATGGGCTTTAATATATATATATTATGTTTTTTGATTTTCAAATTTTTAATGATTTTTTAATTTGTATTATTTATATTTTTAATTTTTCAAACAAAATAAATAAATAAAAGGAATAAAAGACCAACAAGCACACTTTTTGTATTTTTCAAACATAGAAATAATTTATAGAAAAATCAAGTAAAATATTTTTGTGTTTTGGATAATTTTTTAATATTTTTGTGATTTTTCAGATATTTTTATAATTTTTTAGGATTTTCAAAATCGATAAAAACATGAAATAAGGCAAATAGAAATTCAAACAGTTTTGGGTTTTTTAAAATGTAATCAACTCAAAAATACGGGAAACTAATTTTCACAGAAGTGGTTTTATTAAGATTCAAATCAAGTTTGGAAACACATTTTTTATTTTTTAGTGATTTTATATGATTTTTAAATTTTTTCAATGTTTTCAAATTTTAAGGCTTTTAAGAAGAATTTTTAAACAAAAACTGATCAGAAATTAAAACACTCAAAATACATCTATGCTAATTTTTTTAGAATTTTTATAGCATTTTTCAAATTTTTGTGAATTTTTAAAGCAAATAGGACAATGTTTTGGTGATTTTTGAATTATTAAAAATAGCAAATCAATGTATTTATGCAAATATAGATTTTATGAGGATATTTTAAGGGATTTGAAGGGATTTTTTAGAGTAAAAATGATATTTATTTTAAGCAAAATTGACAATAAAGTAAATGCTAAGGACTAAATTACAATTTATGCAAAAGTTTTAAGCGAATTGAACAAAGCAGTAAAACATGTGAAATTTGTGTAATTATTACAGAAAAGCACATGAAGATCACGTGATATCAAGTAACTTGGATCATTCTACAAATAATATAAGCAAGTTGCGCATATGCAATTTACCCAAAAAATCATCGCCTCACACGCATTTGAGGTTCTTAAGTGCCGGGCAATTGTTGTTCTAGAGATGACACGTGACATGTGGGTGTCCCTTGGATAATATCCGATCGAAGAGTCCCTGTATGGGGAGAGGATCCTCTGCTGTAGTGGTTTTTGCAGCAGAGGTGTTGTAAATCTCGAATATTTTTTTGTGATTTGGCTTCTAAAATCCAACCTTATAGATTGAATCTTAAGTTAATGATCTATATATCCTCCAAATTTCGCTTAAATCCGATATTGTTTGCTATTTTATCTTAATGGTTCAAGATTCGGTTCTTTTTTAAATGGAGTTTAAGTTGCTTAGATCTTGACCGATTGTTTGACCATTAAGATAAAATAGCAAACAATATCGGATTTAAGTGAAATTTGGAGTATATATAGATCATTAACCTAAGATTCAATCTATAAGGTTGAATTTTAAAATGAAAATAACAAAAAAGCAATATTCGAGTTTACAGCACCTCTGCTGCAAAAACCACTACAGCAGAGGATCCTCTCCGGGCTCTCCCCCTGTATGACCTAGAGGAGGCGTCTGTTCTGCCTCCTTTTCTAATGTGGACAGCAGTGTGTTCTTCCGATCGTGCTGAAGCACGTGATCTGCAGGTGCTTGCTGTGGCACCTGATGGTTCGTTGGACGGCTGTTGGTGGTTCGTCTTAAATCTTATGAGTTCTCTCTCAAACCTTCATGCATAGGTCATGGAGAGCTCGATCAGATGATGCTCTTCATTGTTTCATTCAAGCCCTGGGTATTCTCTGATGCTCAGACTTACAGGTGGTTCGTTCTCATGCGATGAATGATGCAATGATTCTTGGGTTCTGTGAATGCTAGAAATTGATAGGCTCAATCTCAGTGTTTTGTATGTGATGCGTAAGTTATAAACAAATCCCTTGATGAGTAATAAACAAATCCTTTGATGGCGACACCAGTGAAAGAGCCAAAAAAAAGATACTAGCCATTAACGCGTAAGTTGGAATCGCTTACTGTTATAAAATATGAAGCGGAAGCAAAACATGGAATAAAGATAAAGAACAAAGAAAGAACGTGGGATTTAACGTGGAACCCTACTCCGTGAGGAGCGGGATGAAACCACGGGAGAAGCCCTCAAAGGGGCGTGTTTCTCTATTGACTTTCTCAATGAGTACAGGAGGTCTGTGGCTCCTTATATAGCCTTCCCAGAGCCTCCAAGTCCCACCCACAGGCGGTATGGGACTAAACACAGGATGGGGGTAAATGGATCTTCTCCAGGATCCATTTACCCTGCTACAACACAATAGGCGCATACAACTTATACTCCAACACTCCCCCTCAAGCTGGAGCATGCAATGCTCAACTTGGACAAACAGAAAGATACTCAACTCAACGCTACAGGACACTACGGACAATATCAACCCAACGCGCACATGCTGCAGTCGAGGACGTTGCTTCTCATGCCGTGCAGGTGAGGAGGACGAATGGGATGGAGTGTGAGTCAACTGAATCTCCTCGTCGGAGAGCATGTGCTCTGAACTGCGCCTGTCAGAGTCACTGCAACTGAAATGAGTCTCCTCGTCGGAGTACTCTGGCCTGCCACAACATGTGGACAACTGCTCCATCTCTGAAAAGGGCCGAACTGAATAGGTCGTGGCTGTGCAATCCTCGTCGGAGTCCACGGTCGCTGGAGAATGGAGTCTGAACAAGTCTCCTCGTCGGAGAACTGGGTCTCTCCCATCTGGCTCAGAGAATGGTGCACTGCTCTGGTGTACCTATGATACCACATGAAATCCCTTGACCTCAAGGGAATGGTCCTCTACTCTGGAGTCCCTATGGCTCACATGAAAACTCTGGCCTGACAACAAGACGAATGATGGGGACCTCTGACAATGATGGCAACTTATGCTCATCTGAAGATGACCGCACACTCGTGCGTGTCTGAAACTGGAGACTCGGAAGACAATCATCGAGTCTGAACAACAGTAGAGTCTGGAATCTGGATGGTCTGGAAATAATCTGTATCTGGCCTCTGAAGAATCTGCATAGACATGTGACTCTACACATATACTCCCCCTTTCTCACATACTTGTCGGACAAAGTTGGGAAGACAAGATAAAATGGGGGAAAAACAACATGAAACTTGCGGCTTTTTCATTTTTTTTAAAGCCGTCATTTTTTTTGAAATAATTTTTTTTTAAATTTGCATATGGCTTTTCTTTGTATGCGACTTTTTCAAAGAGAGCTTTTTTTTTTACCATGCGTACGGCTTTTTTTCTTGTACGCGCCTCATTTCTCTCTCTATCTATTTTTTTTTAAAATTCAGCCCAAGTAGGGTCCAAAGAAATGCAGCCTCTCTTCTTCTCTATTTTTCAAAAAAAAACATCTCACGGTCCTCTCATTTTTTTTTGGTACCTCCCGTTTTCTTTTCATAAAAACACGGCCCACATGGGCCTTTCCCTTAAAAATACTCTAACGGCAGGCTTTCCCTCATTCAATTTTTTTATTTCACAGACCCGGCGCAATTGGGTACTTGAATTTTTTTTTAAAGCGCACGGGGCTCTAGGGTTTCCCAATCGTGGAAACCCCTTGGAATGCTCCTGCCGCCCCCGATTTTTTTCATGTAGCGCCGTCGCCCCCACTTGGGGGTTTCCTGCTTCTCGCATGAGGCCCCGCCGAGGGGCTGCTCGTCTCCTGGAGAGGATCGCCGCTGATGGGACCTGGGGATGACGAGGAGACTTGCTGGAGAGGATCGCCGCTGATGGGACCCGGGGACGAGGGGGAAGGCGGCACTTGCTGCTTGAAATAGTGGGTCCGCCTGGAGCGGTACCGCCTGCGGGAGGCCTGGGTGCGCGAGGAGCGCCTAGGCAGCGTCGATCTCGCCGCGCCGCCTGCTGGAGGCCTAGTGTTCGCCGCTGCAAGGAGTAGGGCGGCGCGAGATCCTCTGGGGCGGCGCGCGCACCTGGGCAGTTGTCAGGGGGGTGGCGAGTCTGCATCGCGGGGGCGGCACGCTGGGGGACTTCTGGACTCGCGCTCCTTCGCTCGCCTGGAGAACAACCGCGCTGGGGGTAGGGTCCCGATATATCGCCGCCTTCAGGTGCGCGCAACCAGGGAAGGTGCGCATGGAGATGTGCCTAAGTCTCCTGCGAGAGAGGAGGGCGGAGGGTATCTGGGATCGCAGCAGGAGAGCACTATGCGAGGAAGAGGAGCCTGTTCTGGATGGCAGCAACTGGAGGCCCTTGTTTGGATGTGTGTGAGAGATCTCATAGGACACCGCCGCCTAGAGGGACTTGGAAGCCTGCACTTTGGGCCGCCTTGCTGAAAAAGAAGGCGCCTGGATCTGGAACATCGTGAACTCCAAAAACATCCAGACTCAGGGTTTCAAGAAACCATAAATCCCAACACTATAACTTAATCTTAGATCAACTTGCTCCATAAAAATAATCTTCAAACAAAACATTACAATCGAATCTCGAATTGATAAAGAATATTAAATCCTCGAGAAATGAACCCGCTCTGATACCATGTTATAAAATATGAAGCGGAAGCAAAACATGGAATAAAGATAAAGAACAAAGAAAGAACGTGGGATTTAACGTGGAACCCTACTCCGTGAGGAGCGGGATGAAACCACGGGAGAAGCCCTCAAAGGGGCGTGTTTCTCTATTGACTTTCTCAATGAGTACAGGAGGTCTGGGGCTCCTTATATAGCCTTCCCAGAGCCTCCAAGTCCCACCCACAGGCGGTATGGGACTAAACACAGGATGGGGGTAAATGGATCTTCTCCAGGATCCATTTACCCTGCTACAACACAATAGGCGCATACAACTTATACTCCAACACTTACCAATCACGCCAAAATAGATTTGTCATTCCTATCCCGATTGATACTGTATACATATATCAGATCCCTTATCATGGTGTTACATTATATAGAAGTGGTATAACAATAGTAACAACAAAACATCTTCCCACATTAAATAGGATCGGATATAGATGTGGTAATAGAGATATATATAATTTCGTAGCTATAGCATCTCACGGAAACCGGTTGCTTCCAGGAGACGAGGCGGTTTAAACATAATGCGTTGAGTCATATTCTCCTGCTTCTATAAGTTAACCACTAGTGACCATCTCGGGGAAAATGAGAGGAGCAAAGCAAAGTTAATAGCATACTCCGAAACACGGAAGGAGTGTCTTGTGAGTAGCAAAAGCAAGGAGTATGTGTTCATGGACACTTAACTTTGTGTGCACTAAAAACTTGGCCCTTGGAGAGATTGCCAGCTTTTGTGAAATTTTTTTTTACAACATTGGGTGGATTTAGACCATTCAACAGCAATATGTTCCCATTTAAAGCTCGCCTCTTCTCACATCCACTAATGATTTATTTAATTTTTAGTTAAAACATGAAAAATGTTTATTATTGTACTTAATATTTTATTATAATTTTTATTTATTTATACAAGTTAATTCATTATATGTTACTTTTTGGAAGTTCATCATAGGTATATTTACCTATATTTTAAGTATTTTATTTTTATTTCCTCTTTTAGATTTTATTATTTTATCTACATGTTTTATATTTTACAACTTAATTAAATACACATGAATATATTTTTGTTATATTTTATGAAATAATATATACACTTAAATAAATATATGTATTGATTATATAGATGTATGTGTGTAAATTTTATCTATGTATTTGTGTGTACTTATTTATTTATTTCGTTTTCATTCTTTTCTTGTTTAATTCTGTAAATGTATTTCATATATTATTTAAAAATTATAAAAAATTAAAATAGTGAAAAATATAAAGACTAAATAAATTGATTTTTTTATTCATGTATACTATACAACAGGGGTTCAAAATCTAACTTTTCATCTTAACTTCAAATTGAATGAAACCACCTTCATTAAATAGCTTATTGAATTTTATATACAACTAAAGGCGAGCTTGATCAATTTTGATACATTGTGGAGAAGATACATGTCTGTGAAGTTTGGCTTTTGAAGATACATGTTTGTGAAGTTTGGCTTTTGACTTTTTATTTCAAGCGTATAAAGCACTTTCTTTCTGTGACGTAAATTTTATATTTTCTATGTATTTTTTACAACTTTCATGTACAAAGTTTATTTCTTTTATGTATAAATGATAAAGAATTAAATAGGTCCCAAAATAGACTTATTAAGGAATAAAAAATTAAGATTTTATTTTATTTTTAACCATATCTCCTCCTACATTATTCCTGATCGACCCAATCATCATGATGTCTAGGTCTCGGGGTTTAGGGTCATTCAATATCTATGGCATTTTATTTTTTCTCTTTTTATTCTTTTATTTTGGCTTTAAATATAGTATTTTATACAACATTTACACTGTAAATAGTAGGTTATTTTGTTGAATATAATACTATATACATGCATTTAGCTAACGTTTAAAGGTAAAAAATGAAAGAATAAAAGTGATGAAATGAAGATTCATCAAACACTTCAAACGAACCCCGTGAAATCAATGTTTCCATCAATTTTGATGTCGGATTTTACCAATTAAAAGATGTCTTCTGATGATTTGTCCCTCTTTACCGTGGGCAATAAAAATGCTGCTTTGGGAAAAAAAAGTAAGAAAATACCCCTGAACTTGCACGATACTAATGGAGGTTACTTAAACCAACCTTGAGTATCTATATTTCACTGGTAAGGATGATTCTAATCACTGCGAAGGGATTTTCTTATTTTTATGTGAAAAATTCTAGTTATTAAATCAATGCAACTTGAGAGAACAAATACTTTAAATTTTTTCCCATAAAAATTGCATTTACTTTTTATTTATAAAACACCAAGTTTACATGCATCTAATGGACTAGCAATTACTTTGCAGTACTATTTTGTATGTATGTTAATTTTTTTTTACACTTATATTTCAACAATATACAGGAGGATATTTTCCTAACTAAAACATGAAATAAATTTATATACATAAAGAAACTTGACATTATAACGAAGGAGGGTGAGGGATGAAGACGGGGAGGGACAACACGTCTTCTCGATAGCGAAAGGAGATGGCAACGAATGGGGCAGAGAACGAGGCTGCGTGTTGCCCATTATCACGCGTACACGAAGCATGCACGCATGTGCGTGTGGGCATGCACGCGCGGACACACACATGCTCTCTAATGGTCATGCCACTTCTTGGTCCGTTCTTATTCTGAAGGGAGTTTTGGCTTGGGGGCACCATCGGTTTCTTATTTTGCAGGAGCAATGGAGCATGTGGTTTTGAATATTAGCTAAGGAGAATGCTTGAGATGCCGGTGCACTAATTGAAACTAACGTCTCAATCATCGGGGCGCGGATCCATCCTCCTCAGTCAGCAGAGTCTGCAGTAACCGTTTGAGCTACTCGATCTTGATCGAGCGGTTCACGTGATTTTGCACGGTACAGACCCACAAAAAGTGATAAATCATTTAAACCACTCGATTAATATCGAGCGGCTCAAATGAGTACTACAGATTCTGCTGGCTTTCCCGCTGCAGCAGATGATCCATGTCCTCCTCCGCAACCTTCACCCGCATTATCTGGTCGCCCCTAACGTCGATTTCTCTTGTTGGAGTGGACTTAGATTCCAGCAGGTGGAGGGGCAACCTGAGACCATCTATCTCCTTCGAACACGGGATGACATGATGACTCTGAGGTGGTAGTGGCGGAGGAGAGGGACAGGACGCAGATTTTTAGGAGCTGGCGTCTCAAACACAGCCCGCGCCTTCTTTGATACTACCTAAGAAGCCCTTAACTAGTGCCACCCACTCCTATAGGTTCTCCTCTCAGCCGTCCACATTCTCCTTGTTGGGAGCAGGTCCTCTGGTTTAGGTTTAACTACAACAAGGTCTGTTATCCCCTTTTTTCTTGTGAAAATCTTATCAAAAATCCAACTGTATGGATTCGATTAATGAATATTAACCTATATACCCATCAAGTTTCGTTTTGATCAAATATTCCTAACTATTTCATCTTAATGGTAAAAGAAAGAGTCAACCTCGGTCAGACTCGAAAAGCATTTTAAATTCGAGTTTTTCTTTACCTTTGAAATGGACTAAGCTAGAATTACCAATCAAAAGGAAGCTCGGTGGACATGTAGAAAAGTATGCATAAATTGAATCCATACAGTTGAATTTTCGGTAAGATTTTCCAGAAAAAAAAGGGAATACAGCGCCCTGCTTCTCGTCCGCCCCTCTGCGTACCTTACCTCCATCTCCGTCATTTCACGTCAAGCACATGCTTCAACCCGCAGCACTGCAACGAGCGTATGATGGATCGTCTGCTGTAGCGGAAACTGCTAACCGCTGGAGCAGCTCCAATCTTGATTGAGCGGTTCGTATAATTTTACACTTTTTGTGGGTCTGTACTGTCCAGAATCGTGCGAATCGCTTGATCAAGATAGAGCGTCTCAAGCAATTACAGCAGACACACACCACAACAGACGATCCACTCTACCACGACGAGGGCATGCACCGCGTCACTTTTGTGGCTCAGGCCGCATTGCTCTTCGTCATGCTAATGCAATGCCAGCGACGTGCTCCCGGAGGATCTGCTCCCCAACTATATAATCAATCTTCTTTTAGTTAATACAACACTTCCGCGGGTGCCCTTAGATACTAGTACCATATTGAAATAAATCCGATAAGTGTTATATAGAATCAGTTCCAAGAGCTATCCGTTGGAATGGATTTAATCGACTCATGGTTTGATAACGGTGGATACCCGTCTCATGAGCACCCCTTGTGTTAAGCGGCCATCTTCCTCTGCGCGTGACCGATCGTCTTCTTCGGCTAATGCCGTAGTCTTCCTGCCAGGACCATCTCCTCCTTACTTGCTATGTCTTTTGCCTCTCTCTCCTTTATTTACCATGTGAAGTTAATGTTTCATGTTTATTTTAAATGCCAGTTTGATTAGCATAAGTTTAGTCAAATGAGATTTTTACTATCATTATTTAACTAATCATGCGTAAAAATTTGGCAGGTTAGATAGTTCTGCTTTGAATATTTTTAATAAAAAAAATTAGTTTTGGTGCCACATCTTGTTGATTGCCACGAATATTGTGTGGCAACAAGCCTTCCACATCAACTTTTGCGTATGATTTGGATGGCTTATTGTGTTTTTAAATAAAGCGGTATGTATTACTTTCCATCGTCATATTATATACACATTACAGAAGTCAGTGTACATGATCTCATCGTAACTCCACTTGATAAAATGTATACTATAGCTTCCGTTTTTAATGAAAAATACATCGTATAGTTGGAGACCAACTACCCATGATCATTCAAATCAAGTTCCTTTGTTATCAAGTAGGTGAATTATTGTTATAAACTAGAAAGCGGAAGCAAAACATGGAATAAAAGAATAAGAACAAAGAAAGAACAGCGGGATTTAACGTGGAACCCTACTCCGTGAGGAGCGGGATGAAACCACGGGAGAAGCCCTCAAAGGGACGTGTTTTTCTATTACTTTTCTCAATGAGTACAGGAGGTCTGGGGCTCCTTATATAGCCTTCCCAGAGCCTCCAAGTCCCACCACTGGTCCATGTGGGACTAAACACTGGATGGGGTAAATGGATCTTCTCCAGGATCCATTTACCCTGCTACAACACAATAGATGCACTACCAAATACTCCAACACTCCCCCTCAAGCTGGAGCATGCAATGCTCAGCTTGGACAAACAAACAGAAAGAAACTCAACTCACGCTACAGGACACTACGGACAATATCAACCCAACGCGCACATGCTGCAATCGAGGACGTTGCTTCTCATGCCATGCAGGTGAGGAG
Organism: Ottelia alismoides; assembly: GCA_037367405.1. NCBI lineage: Eukaryota > Viridiplantae > Streptophyta > Magnoliopsida > Alismatales > Hydrocharitaceae > Ottelia > Ottelia alismoides. Next base: position 49,477 of record JAZKJV010008870.1, read on the forward strand.
GACGAACGGGCTGGAGTGTGAGTCAACTGAAGACTCGGAATCTGACCATCGAGTCTGAAACTGCACCTGAAGTCTCCTCGTCGGAGAACTGGGACTCTCCCATCTGGCTCAGTGAACGGTGCACTGCTCTGGTGTACCTATGATACCACATGAAAACCCTTGCCCTCAATGGCATAGGGAATGGTCCTCCGCTCTGGAGTCCCTATGGCTCACATGAGAACTCTGGCCTGACAACTAGAAGAATGATGGGGACCTCTGACAATGATGGCAACTTATGCTCATCTGACAATGACCGCACACTCGTGCGTGTCTGAAACTGGAGACTCGAAAGACAATCGTCGAGTCTGAACAACTGCGCATCAAACTGGGACTCGGAATCTGAACGTCGAGTCTGAAACTGCGCATGAAATCTCTTTATCTGAACAACTTGTAGAGTCTGAAAATATGATTGGTCTGGCAATCTGCATCAATCTGGATCTGAACCGAATAGACCTGTGACTCTACATATACTCCCCCTTTCTCCCATACTTGTCGGAAAATGAACATCGACAATGTTGGGAGAAGACAACAATAATGGGGAAGACAACATAAAAACTCTTTGCCGATAATGATAATAATTTTTTTTCGACTTTTGCTTCTCATTTTTTTTGAAAAATTGCATACGGCTTTTCTTTGTATGCGACTCTTTCAAAGAAAAATTTTTTTTTACTATGCGTACGGCTTTTTTTTTTAATTGTACGCGCCTCTTTTCCTCAAAACATTTTTTTCTTCCTTTTTTTTGCAAAACTTTGCGTACGGCTTTTTATTGTACGCGTCTTTTTTTTTCTTTTTTTTAAATCAATCCACCTCCTTTTTTTCTCTCTTTTTTTCTTTTTCTTTTTTTGGTAATGCTATTGGGCCCATTCGGCCCTGGAAGAAACATGCGCAGCTTAGTAGGGCTGAAAAGAAATAGCCATCCACGCCCCTCCCTTTTTTTTCCTTTTTTTTTACGCCAGGCCCCCACCTCCCTTTTTGTTTATAAAATAGGACCACTCTGGGCCCATACCGTAACACAAACAGCAAAATTTTTGTTGTTAGGGTTCCCAGCAGGAAACCTTTGTTTCACGCCGCCGAGGGTTGCATGGTGGTGCTTGCGCCGCTTGGGTGCCAACTGCACAGGAGACCTGGCAGGGAGATGCACCGCCGCACGACGCGCCTGGAAGGATCGCTCTCATGCTTGAGCCCTTGCATGGGAGGGCTCGTCGCCCGCATGGAGCCTTCTCGAGATCGAGCGCGGAGCTCGCGATGCTTGGAGATGTGTCGCCGAGATGGGAGGAACCGTCGCCTGAGAGAGGCGGCTCCGATGAGGGGCTATGGGGGCTTCGCGGGAGTTGCGTTGCTTGGTCGAGATTGAAGATGGCACGCGAGGAGAGGTGGCTTCACCGCCAACGAGAGAGAGAGCCTCTTGGGGGCGGCGCCGCCTGGATGGAGCAGATGCGCAGGGGGTCCTCCGCCTGCTGGAGGTTGGCGGCAAGAGCCCGCCGCTTGGGGCCACGTGGGAGATGTCGCATGGTGCCGCCGCGGAAGGAGAGGGCGAGCGGCACGCCTGGAGTGCGCGAGCCCTTGCGGCTCCTTTGTTGATGGAGAGATTTGGGTTTGCACTGTTTGCGCTTGGAAGCTGTGTGGAGGGTGCGCTCGCCTGGCCCTTAACCTTGTGGTCATGGGTTCGGGCCACTTGCAGCGAGATCGCTGGTATCGAAAGAGGGAGACGGAATCAACGCCGCTGTATTGGAGCCTGGACCGCGAGATGCTTGGAGACTGCATGTTATCTCCTCGTGAGGATGTAAATGAGATCCTGGTTGCGAGAGGGGAACATGAAGCTGATGACGCCTGAAGGGGGTAGGGGGCGTCGCCGAGATCGATGATGCGTCTGCGCCTCCTCATGGAACAGATCTGGAAGAGAAATGCTACAGCAGGGGACAACATATAGATATTCCAGAAATTAGGGTTTCAATCGAAACCCTAGAACTTGACAGAACTTGATAAAATCATAATCACGATCTTTATAAAGAAGATCTACAAGAACAAACACTAATCGAATCTTGAACAAATAAAAAACTTGAAATTCTCAAGATCGACCCGCTCTGATACCATGTTATAAACTAGAAAGCGGAAGCAAAACATGGAATAAAAGAATAAGAACAAAGAAAGAACAGCGGGATTTAACGTGGAACCCTACTCCGTGAGGAGCGGGATGAAACCACGGGAGAAGCCCTCAAAGGGACGTGTTTTTCTATTACTTTTCTCAATGAGTACAGGAGGTCTGGGGCTCCTTATATAGCCTTCCCAGAGCCTCCAAGTCCCACCACTGGTCCATGTGGGACTAAACACTGGATGGGGTAAATGGATCTTCTCCAGGATCCATTTACCCTGCTACAACACAATAGGTGCACTACCAAATACTCCAACAATTATTATGCGTTCATCCCCGCAAAAACTATGCATGATATTTTTTTCATCAACCAGCCTGAGCAAAACAAAAATAAAAATAATAGCGGAAATAGATCCATATAAAAAATTTATCAATATACACAATACATATACACAAGGATGAATCGATAATCAGCTTCCTCAGTTCACCTGCAATTAATTTTTGCCTTTTCAAATACATTGGGTTTGGGGAAAAGGTGAGAAGCTTCCTTCAATTGATCATTAAATCGATATTGTTACTAGTAACGAAAACGTCTTTGGATGACCGACGATCATTTTCAGTAATTGTGGGAAAGGAAAATATAGATGATACAGAGAAACCTTACCTTAACGTGTTTATATTACCCTCCCAACCCAGACTCGTTGACCGAGCATCGAGATCACAATGCCGATAGTATATGGTACGATAGTGAGTTTTCGTTTGACCTTCTTGGAGGGTTTGGCGAGGCAATTCTTCAATTGAGTTCAGCATAATATATGATTAGGATTTAAAGCATATTAACATGTATTATAGACTCAGTTATAAGTATTCATGTAAGAAAATACTTATTTACTCTTCAAAAAAAAAGACTCAGTTATTTAATTACCCTATTAAGGAGAAATGGGTGCAAATGAAGACTGCGGTTTTATGAACATGTTTTTCATTCTTCCAAGCTTTGTTTGATTCGTTTTAATAATTGTACTCTTATGCCAGTACTATACATGCACCATCATACACGTCATTTAAGGATTTCTGATCTGTTTGTATCTTAACCATCTGACGCGGGTGGAAAAATCATTGTATGCACCTCCTCTTCCCTTATCATAATCCAACAAGACGGGGATCCTGAGGAGGGGGTGGGGGTGGGGGAGGGAGGGTTAGAGGCAGTGGCGGACCCAGAATTACGGACTAGGCAATGCACCAAATAATAAAAGGATTACAATACTAAAGAAATCATTATAAACATCTATATGCATATAGATATATAAAGAAGTAGTTTACATATAAAGTAATATTTTAAAATCCACATGTGGACTTTATGTTGTCCTCATCTAGTTTTTCTTGTTTTAAAACAAGTTGCAATATCAACATTAGTAATAAATTCAAATATTTATATTTCATGTATTCTGATTTCTCTTATTCAGAGAATGAAAAATCATATGCCATATTTAAAACAATAAGAGATATAAAACATTCCACATTGATAAGCTTAACATCAACAATACGGATGAGAAAATCCACCCAATCATTATATCCGTTAAGTATATTCTATTTTTTATGTTTAACTCTTTAATTAATAATTTATGGATATGTATTGCTGTCTTAATTCCTCGCACTTGGAGTGATATCGAGATACCTTGAAGTTAAATCAAAATTTATAGCTTTCAAGAACATATTGAAGAAAGACACTACGGTAATTTTCTATTAAGGTCGACTCCAATTAATTTCAAAGAGATGCTACTCAAACATAAAATTTATTAAGGAGAAAAAATAGATGATGGGGAGCTGGATATGAGAAATAAATTATTTCCATTTTAGAAATTTGATAACAATGAATAAAATCAAACTTAATCCACCTTATTGTATAGCACAGATTTTGTTACATGCATTTTGGAGTGCATTATGTAGATTTGCAATAATGGGGAGTAATGCATGTGAGGGTCTAAGGAGACAAGTGATGGTTCACGGGCTGTAAATAGGATAGAGGCGCAACATGTCAACAAGAAAGTTGGAGGTGCGCGGAGGCAGGGGAACAACGCGTTCGAGAGGAAGGTCAAGGTATAATGGGTCTGTGAGGGAGCCGGGGCATGAAAAGATAGAGAGGAAGGCCCTTTTGCGATGCATCAAAAAGAAAGACATTGTGCATCCAGCGAGGGAGACGGAGAGCAACACGCATGAGGGGAAGTTCAAGGAGCAATAAGTGCACGAGGGAGCCAAACTGAACATTTGACGCGTGAGGAGGGAGACGTGATGGAGTAACGAAGGGCACCAAGAGTTGTTTTACGATTTCAACAATAGATAGAGAGACACATATGACAAATCAGATTACTTTGATAGGGTACAAAAGAAACAATTCAAATATCTCCACAAATGGATGGGGGTATGCCCCCCATGTCGAAAGCATAGGTCCGCCCATGGCTAGAGGGGGAATAGGGATCCATATGTATGAGAATAGCATATAAACTTCCCTGAGGTTAGAACTTTCTGTATTCTCAATATTTTCTTCTTCTCCACACAGTCAAACCGATCGTCACTATCCAAGAATGTAGTCCAATTACCGGTGAACCTTGTAAATCCATGTATCTTCGTAATTGCGTAATTGATCGTGTTTGTGTGTGCTTTCTCAATTCGCAACAAAGACAAATATAAATCCCTCTTATCCTCCCCCTCTCTTTATTCACTCTTGTGTGTATGCGGGTGCGCGTGTGTGTGGGTGTGCATGTGTGCATGTGCATGCGCAGGCACGTGTGTGTGTGTGCGCGCGCGCACGCGCGTACGTGTATAGGGATGAGCATGGGCCGGGCTGGGCTGGGCCCTGAAGGGCCCAGGCCCAAGCCCACTTAAAAATTTCGGGCCTTGGGCCGGGCCTAGGCCCGCAAAATTTTTTTTGGTTCGGCCCAAACCCAGGCCCGGCCCAATTACCATGGGTCGGGCTTGGGCCGGGCCTGCCCATCTTAACCCATTATATATTATTAACTTTGAGTTTGTGTTTAAAGTCAATCTCAATTCAAGTTAGACGAGTTAAAATTGTTTATAACATATGTCATAATACTAATGAAACAACTTAAACTCAATTCTACCGGAGATGATTTCTCATTTTATACAAGTCCACTCAGTGTTATATACCATGAATGTCTCTCGTTACAGAAATTGAAACAGTGAACCAAGTTTATACAGTTAACAACAACAGGTGCATCTGACACTACATGTTAAAAAATGGGCATAATGCTCGTATTGGGTAAAGGTTCAATAATAGAAAATATTCTGATGGAAAAAATAAACACTAAAAAAATTCAAGAATACCCACCAGAATCTTAGACAGACTAATTAAGAAAAATTAATTCTGAAATGAAATACAATGATCATCAACTCATATGTCCCACAGCTGACTTTCTTGATTTATAAATATTATATGAAGATAGGATACATGAACAGAGTGTGCGTGACAGGTAAGAGTTTCCATACATGTAGGATATGGGAAGGGTTCGGGCCCTCTTCGGGTCGGGCCCGTGGGTCGGGTCGGGCTGGGCCAAGCCAAGCCCGAGCACGACCCAAAAAAAATCGGGCCTAAAATTTAGGCCCAAGCCCGGCCCAATGTTCATTTGAGCTTGGGTCGGGCCGGGCTTTTTGGGCTAGGCTTCGGGTTGGTCCGGGCTGGCCCAGCCCAATACTTATCCCTATACGTGTGTGCACGCGCACGTGTGTGTGTGTGTAAGTGCACGCGCACGCGTATGTGTGCGTGCGTGTGTGTGTGTATGTGTGTGTGTGTGTGGGCGTGTGGACGTGTGTGTGTGTGCGTGTGTGTGATAAGACATAGAGGAAGGCCCTTGTGTGTGTGACAAGACATAGAGGAGGGCCCTTGTGTACGTGTGTGCGACAAGATAGAGAGGAAGGTTGTTTTTTTTTGTGTGACAAGACATAGAGGAAGGCCCTTTTGTGATGCATCAAAAAGAAAGACATGGTGCAACAATCCAACGAGGGAGCCGGAGTGCAGCACGCCCAAGGGGAAGTTTGAGGCGCGATAAGTGCATGAGGGAGCCAAACCAAACACCTGGGGCTTGTTTGGATTGCGGGGTCGAACCCGAGTTTGCAGCATATCCCGGTGTTCGACCAACGTTTGGGATGCGGAGCATCCTACGTGGTTTTGTGCGGGAGGAGGTTTGAAATTTAAAGGGTTTTTGGCCTTTTGACTGTCATTGAAGAGGCGTCTGCCATGACTGACACGTCTGGCAGGCGTGAATAAAGTTTTTCCTTTTCCAGACGCAAGGGTGTCGTCTTCCCGTTCAACCTCTCCAAAGTCGTGATTCCTCCCCGACATGCTCCTGTTCCTCCAGTCGACCCTCAACTACAGTCGCGACCCTGACCTGGACAACACGGTGTTAAGGAGAGCTCGCGGGCTTCATTTCACCTGCAATGCGTGCACATCATCCCACAGTAGCGGACGGGATGGAGGAGCAGGCACCGTCTTGTGAGTCGACGGCACCAGCCCGCTCCCCCATGCCCTGGCGTGGAGGAAGGCGTCTACAGAAGATAGTCGATGAGATCTACCCATTTAAATTGCTGTTGACGGTGGTGCTAACTTTGCATGCCCTAGCGGTGGCGAACGTACCTGTCGGAGAGGCCGAGGTTGAGGACCTACATCGGGGCTTCCAATTGCTGCTAAGAAGGTACTATCCAAGTCTCTCCTTGAGGCAGTTGTAGTTGATTTTGCCCTCTTCCCAGTGTGTGTTTTCATTTGGGTCAAATGTATTGAGAGAATCCCTGATCCGATGATGTATTCGAAGAAAAATGACAGTCTTCCATCGGCTTCGTTTGCTTCGTATGCTGGGGTATATGTATGCTTCGTATGCTTCGTATGCTTCCCTGATCCGATGATGTTTAGCTACATTGGGGTATATGGATTTATAATGCATAATGGCTGTGCAGAGCTTGTGCGTAATTCCTCAGCTGACTGCACATTAGCGATTTAACCAGCACCGACAAGCTATTAAATTAACGAAATAGCTAGCTTATGCGTAATTACTTATATAGCACTTTACTGTGAAATTACTGTCAAGAAATGCATAATACCTTCTACTGCGAATTACTGTGACATTTACCCAGCACTTTACTGTGAAATTACTGTCAAATAGCTACTACTGGTAATGCATAGTACCTATTATTGATAGTACTTAATTTCTGTGAAATACATAACACGTATGAAATCTACATTTTACTATCAGCTTAATGATATTTTTTCCTATCAGCTTAATGCACATCAGATTATGTTTATTAGCTTTACCGATATCCTTTACTACCAGCCTTGTATAATTCATTGATATTTTCCTCCTATGGCTGATGGTTTAGCATCCACTTATGCTGGTGGTTTCGTCCTTATAATCAGGGTCACATAACAAATTAATGTACATGAAAACGATTTATAATGAGGTGGGTTGTTATCTACGGGAGTTACTGCAAAAGCTAGTTTACATTTCTTAGATCTGTATCAAATCAAACAAGGATCCAGGGGGGTACGTAGCGGGCTGATACACACTTTTCATTGGAAATGTGTATTCGAATAAACAGTAGTTTACATTTCTTCGTATGGCTGCATACTAGTAGATGACGCATTCTCGTACGTTTTTTGTGGACTACATTTCTATTATCATGACAGCCCTACGATATCTAATTTACGACTGTTACTGGCTCGACATGTTACTTGGTACAATTATCATTTTAAATATACATTTATGTATGCGTTGAGGGGCGTAGAAAGAGAAGAGGGATGGATGGACATTCACAGGCACCCCCGGTTGGGTCAGCTCAAATTGCACAATGGAATTCTGCTCTCGACAGGATTTTCGTTGATGCCATGCTAGAGCACGAGTCATCTTGGGCGGGGAGCACGTTTACGCTCCCTGGTTGGCACTGTATTGTACGGAGATTCAACGAACAGAGCGGATTATGCTACACGAAGGTTCAAATCCAACATCGCTGGAAAAAAAATGAAGAAGGACTACGCTTCATATGTATATCTTCGCAACAAGTCTGGTTGGGGCTGGGATACCATTTATAACAGGCCTATTCCACCTTCAGATGATGCATGGTGTGAGGTACTTCGTACTTTTCACTTCACATTTCAGTTTACATCATAACATGGAATATTGATCTATGACCGAAACAGCTTGCAGATCGCTATCGCAAGTATCGGAACAAGCCTTTCCTGTACTTTGGCGACATACAGAGGTTTCTCTCAAAGGACATCGCCACTGGCGTGCATGCGAACTCGTCACGACCGCCAAGGGACAAACAACCCATGGGGCCCTCTAGTTCTCGGCAAGCATCAAGGCAACGGGAGTTGAACTTCGACGAAGATATAGATGATTGTATGCCGTATCACCCGATAGATGACGAGGTCAGCGAGGATGTGACTCCTACGCCCTCCTCTAGGAAGAGATCAACCGGGAATCGAACAGGAAGTTCCAAGAAGTGCAAGAGCGGCGGGGCAATGTCGGAAGCTGGGCAACAGTTGATTGAAAAGTTCCTGTCGAACCTCCCCAAGAAATTTGCGGAGGAGAGACCTGATCCTGATGAACTAGCAAGGGAAGCATGTAGGGAAGTCAGCACCTTCAGACCAGACCTTGGCATGGAGCAGTTCCAAAGGGTTGCAGAGACGCTAGCAACACCCACCGGTAGACATGTCTTCTACCACATGAAAGGGGACCCCCAGAAGCTCAACGAATGGATTGAGAAGATCGTTCGTCCTTGAAGAAAAACAGCATCGCACTTACTTACTTAGATTTCCGAACTCGTGACATTTTATTTCGAACCTGTCTTAGTTATGTCGTTTAGAAACACTTTTAATTTCGAAGAACAGTACTGCGACGACAGCCGTGCAGTAATAGGTACATTGGGCGGACTATGACTCTGCAGTTATATGTACATGCAGCTTATTGTTTTTGCATGTAACAGGTCCCCACTTTCGGACCAACTTTACGCTTCAATGTTGTTTATGCAGGTACCAGGACCTCAAGTCCTGAACAAGTTCAGGAATGAATGATGTCAATGCAGGTAATAGGTCCACAGGTGCTGAAGAAGTGTATGATTGGATGATGTTTATTTAGGTAACAGGCGCAAAGGTCGTTTACTAGTTTATGGAGGAATGATGTTTTTGCAGGGAATAAATCACATGGGACCTGTTTATTCTACTGTGTATTCTACTGCGATTAAGCTTTTCTATGCAGGTCGCATGTCCACGAATGCTGAGGAATTTATACTTGGTAGTTGTTTATGCAGGGAGTAAATCACATGGGACATGATTTTTCGCATTACCCTACTTTGGATCTGTTTACGAATGGAACAAGTCGTATAAGTAGATAATTAACGCTGTAGACTGTTTCTCGCGAATTTGATTCCCAATGAACTATATCGACGTTACATTCTTCTTTCGTTACGATAGATACCCGTTGGTGGAGAGAGGTTGCGGTCACCAATGGACTTGCGTAGGTACAATCCGTTCGATGACATCATGGAGCAAGCAGTAATAGTCTGCATTGGGGTAGCGGCGGTGGTGATCGTGGAGCAGTTGGAGACTGATCCTCCGCCAGACGAGTTCCTCGACCCCTGCATACACGGCCTCTCAGCGGACGAGCCTGGGTGGAAGAGATGCTTGCGGGCCATGATGACAGGGCTTTCCAAAACTTCCGAATGCGACCGCCCATGCTTAGGAGGTTCGTTCGTGTGCTAAGTGATCATGGATTAACCCATACGAGGTACATGGACGTCATGGAGCAAGTGTGTATTTTCTATACGCGTTCACGAATGCGCATTCAAATAGAATCATCCAGGAAGCATTCCAACATAGCGCGGAGACCATATCCCGCCATATTAAAAGGGTACTCGCGAAAATCATCTCACTTGAACAAGAGTATATTCGACTTGCCCCGCCAGTCACCCCGGATGTAATCACTTCAAACCCACGCTACTACCCGTACTTCAAAGTAAGCGCAAGTTTAAAACATTAGTCCCGTTTTTGCCATTTGTTTCCTAATTATCAACCCTTTCCTCAGGGAGTTGTAGGAGCTATCGACGGGACATACATCCCAGCTCATGTTAAGCACGAGGAGGAAGGAGCTTATCGCTGCAGGAAGCTTTTCACAGCCCAAAATGTTATGGCAGCGGTTGACTTTAATCAATGTTTCACTTTTGTCATTACTGGATGGGAAGGTTCTTGCGCGGATATGACCGTGCTTCGACATTCCGTCGAGAGTGGGTCTTTGGTCGTCCCAGAGGGCTGCAAGTATTTGGTTGACTGTGGATACTCAAACACAGACACGTTCATCGCCCCGTACAGAGGCGCCCTGTATCATCTCCCAGCTTGGCGGGCACGTGGGTGTCACTACGAAAATCATAAGGACCTGTTTAATCACCGGCATGCATGCTTGCGCAATGTGGTGGAGCGCACTTTCGGTGTGTGGAAGAATAGGTTCCACTGCCTGCGTGATATGCCATCGTACTCGTTCGACATACAACGGGATGTTGTACGGGCAACTTGCATTATTCACAACTTCATCCGAGTCAACGGAGGTGATTCGATATCTGACAACGAAGACGACGACAACCTGCCCGAGGTGGTTGACGAGGAGCAAAATCGGAGCGTCTCCATACTTCGTGATGATATCTGTCGGGGGGAGGTCCTGCGAGACAGAATCGCGCAGGCAATGTGGAATAACAGACGAAGGAGGCAGTCATAGCGTACTGATGTTCTTAATAGGGAATGTAATCTTTTTGCATTAATGTTTGTGTCGTGACGTTAATATTGCAGTTTCTTATTTTGTCATGTTAATGTAAACAGCTTGTTACTTTCGTAGGTAAATAGCAATGCATCCAAACGTGATACACAGAGTATTATCACCTCGATAAATAATAGGGAATGTAATCTTTTTGCATTAATGTTTGTGTCGTGACGTTAATATTGCAGTTTTATATTTTGTCGTGTTAATGTAAACAGCTTGTTACTTTCGTAGGTAAATAGCAATGCATCCAAATGATCGATGTCGTTGTGGGACCCCTTCGGTTCTGGGCTACGAAGATGGGCAAGAAAACCCGGTTGGACGGCTCTTCTATGTTTGTTCTTCTGGACGATGTGATCATCATGTGCCTCATACACGTGCTCCAAGGACAAAGGAGAATATGGCACACGAGTTTTTCTTTTTTGCATATCGTTTATGGATATGGAAAGGGAAAATCGAGAACTCCTTCGGAAGCTGGAAATCGCGCACAAAGATTTAAAGGACAAGGAAAGCAAATTGGCTACTCTGTACGCGGAGTTAGATGATGCTGGAGGCACGAGAGCTTCACTACGGGATATGGTGGAGTCGATGAGTCTGCAACTGCGAGGTGCAGGACTAGAGGTGGTCGACGATGCTGTGATTGACAAGCATGTCCTGTGACTTCTTCTGTATTTCGTTCTTGTACTCCTCTAGCAATTCGAATCATGTTATCATGGGTAATGAACCATCGAATCCTCCAGTCTGTAACGTACTATTGTTTTTCCTTATGCATTTCCCATGAGTGTTACAGTCTACATCCTACATTGGGTTTTATATGTTTGCCACAACATTTCTATTTTTTGCTACCTGAGCCGTGTATATTTCAAAGGATAATAACCGCGCATTAACGACGGGTTTTCAAACAATTTTGCATATATTGCTTGGGCACAATGGGAGATATGCCTGGAATTCTATGTTACGAATAAAATGTATATTGCTGGAGGTTTACAATTTAATGACAAGAAAAAATACCAATATAACGCGGGTAGGAAGTACATTTGCCCGAAATTATTTTATTATTATAACTATAATGAGAAAGAGGACATTCTCCATCACATCATTTCATATCACATCCACCCCAAATCCACCCCACCGTCTATCCAAACACCTACTATTGAAAATGGGTTATCCACCCCCAACCCCATCTCAAACTTGGGATACCCCAACCCACCCCACCCCGCAATCCAAACAATCCCCTGATGCGTAAGGAGGGAGACGGGATGGAGTCATGAAGGGCACCAAAAGTTATTTTTTGATGATTTCAACGATAGATAGAGAGGGGCACATATAACAAATCAGATTACTTTGATAGAGTACAAAAGAAACAATCCAAAGATCTCCACAAATGGAGGGGGGCATGCCCCCCATGTCCAAAGCGTAGGTCCACTCATGGCTAGAGGGGGAATACGGATCCATATGTACGAGAGTAGCATATAAACTTCCCTGAGGTTAGAACGTTCTATATTCTCAATATTTTCTTCTTCTCCACATAGTCAACTCGATCGCCACTACCCAAGGATGTAGTCCAATTACTGATGAACCTTGTAAATACATGTATCTTCGCAATTGCGTAATTGATCATGTTTGTGTATGCTTTCTCAATTCACAACAAAGACAAAACCAAGCCCTCTTATCCTCTCCCTCTCTCTCTCTTCACTCTGTGTGGGTGTGTGTTGTGTGTATTTATGCGCACATGTGTGTGCGTGCGTGTGCGTGTGTGCGTGTGCGTGTGGGGGTGTGTGCGTGCGTATGTGTGTGTGTGTGTGTTTAATGGGTTGCATGTTGGTTGCCCCTGTCCCATATTTCATCGAGTTTTTTTTTGGAAATTATTGTCATGTATTTTCGTAATTATATCCTTCTAATATGACATTCCATTTTTTTTCAGAAACATCGACTCTTATGTTCTCAATCAAAACAAGCCGATTAGAACAATTCTAAGATCGTTAAAATTACATGATCTAATTGCAGGGCATGGGAGTCTTTTTCAAATAAAATTGGAATATCATATTAGAGAAATATAATGATGAAAATACATGATGGTATTTCCTAAAGAATAAAAAAATTGTCGAAATATTGGGTGGGGCAATCAACGGGAAGCCGCATTAAACCCTATATTTGTGTGTATATACATATATAAGATTTACTAGCCGATCTGCCCCCGCTCCATAGTTCGACAATTTTTTTGTTTTTTAGAAAATAGCACCATGTATTTTCATCATTATATTCATCTAATATGCTAGTTCAATTTTGTCTGAAACAAATACTCATATGTCCTCCATCTAAAATATTTAATTTTAGCGATCTTAGAATTATTATAATCGACATTTTCTATATAGAGGCAAGAAGTTTATGTTTCTGACGAAATTAAAATAGCATATTACGTGAATATAGTGATAAAAATACATGACAATATTTTCCAAAAAATAAAAAATTCATCGAAATATGAGACGAACAACCAACAGATAGTCCCATTAATCCCTTTAAAGAGACAGGGAGAGAGAGAGAGAGAAGTAACCCAGAAAGATCAGCAAAGCACGAAAAGTTGAAGTTGGAAATGAACCGATTGCGTGCAAGGGAAGAGAGAAACATGAAGGAGAGGAGAGGGTAGACAAGCATATGAGGTGAACAACCAGAGAGAATCCTCCGATGTGGTGTTGTGTCTGATGTGATCGCGTGAGCCGTTCGATCTTACTCGAGTGGTTCACACGATTTTGCACGATACATATCCATAAAAAGTGTGAACCGCTCGATCATCATCGAGCGACGTACCAACAACAAATCCCCGTCAATTACAAATTTGCAGGGAAAAAGAGGGAAACAGTCGAAATGGACGGCTGCTGATGTACCACAAACACAACCAGATCTCGAAGCTCGTGTACGAAACCACCAGCAATTGCCTGATCCATGCAAACGCAATGCACGGTCCAGTGTGCCCCCTCCGTACCACTAGTCAGCATTCATTCATTCCTTGTCTCGCGATTTTCTGTATATATGTATATCCTGTTTTGATGCCGTGATCTGCTTAAAGAGAGTGGATGCAGTCGTTATCATCCATCCCAAGTTGATTATTCTGACAGCTTCCTCCCAAGTTGGTTGGTATCCTGCATCCTCCTACCATCTGCTTTGCACCCCTCACCTAACCAAGAAATGGGATTATCAGAATATGGTTTAGCAGAATTGCTTCAACTAAAATTCCTTTTTCTGCAGTACACAGAAACTGCACTGTAGAAAAAAGCTGAAAAAATGAATAATATGTAATTTCGTCCTCCATCAATAAAATATGATTCATATTCCTCAGTTCTGACGAGAAAAGGATAAGACAGAGAACGTCTAAACCATCAAATGACTTTTCATATGCATGTGATTTTTTAGTACATGTATATTTTAGAGATGGAAACAGATGCAGTGCACCGTACGTTAGCAACGGCTAGAAATATGTGAGCGTGAAGAAGAGGTGTGGTAGTGGTGGTCACTTTCACAGCAACAGATAGGAAGAGCCTACATAATTTCATGTATCACACTCAAACACCCCTTCCCGTCCTTTCTTCTCATTTCATCCCAATCTCTCTCTCACTCTCTTCTCGTTTTCTATTTTTATTATCTGAAAGAGACATTGCCGGAGTAGAACAAAAATCTTTCTGGGGATTTGTCCTTGTCACCTTTAAGCATGGTGTGTGATGAGGGACCCTCCATGAAATGGCTCAAGTCCAACCTTGATTGAGATTTTTACTATATAATAATACCATGCAGTAAATTAGAGTTTTAACAAAATCGGCGTTGTGATGCATGTAATAAACGATCAACTTTCAGGTTAGAAAAGATACTGCAAGGACAATTGAAGTGTTAACACTATCGTAAATCTTTGGGCTTTTATCAGTTGTACGTCTCCTAGATATTGCAATTTCAGTTATGTCCCTCCCCTTTTGGAATATCAGTTGTACCCCCAATTTCTTGTCGTTCTATCACTTGTGCCCTTTGGATTATTGATCGTCCATAACCAACGGAAACAGACGTTAACTTTGAGGATACAAAATAGTATTAAATTTTAAAAAAAGGACTAAAAAATCCTCCTCATCCCCTTCCTCCTCCCTCATCTACTTCCTCTTCCTCCCTTCTCCTCCTCCACAGCTCCTCCCTCCGCCCCCGCGCCTCCTCCTTCGCCCTGAGCTCTCCTGCAACCTCCTCTACCCCGAGCTCCCCCTCTGCTCCTCCCCCACGCCTCCTCCTCCCCCTATCCTCACCGTGCTCGCAACCTCCTCCTCTGATCCCAGAATCCTCCTCCGTCCAAGACCTCCTCACCCTTCGCCTGCAGCTTTCCCCTCCGACCCATCCTCCTTACCCCACCTGCAACCTCCTCTGCCTACACAGCCTCCCCATCTTCCCTTGTTCTCCATACCCTTCCCGCGGACTCCTCTGCCCCCAGCATCCTCCTCACTCATTCGTCTGCAACCTCCTCCTTTGCCTGCAACCCCTCCCTCCTCCTCTGCATACAACCTCCCCCTTCACCCCCGTCCTCCTCACCTCGCCCACAACCTTATCCTCTATCCCCATTCTCCTCCTCCGCCTGTAGCTTCCCCCTCCCCCTCCACCCTCGGCCTCTATCTCCTCCTTCCCCTCCCTTGTCCCGACCTCCTCCTCTGCACCCCTCCATCTCCACCCTCATCCTTCACTTCCCTCTGCCCAGAGCCTCCCCCTCCCTCAACCTCTCGGACCTCCTTTGTTCGACACGCACTACGACACAACCCTCCCCTCCACCTCCTCCCCAGGCCCCTCCTCCGCCCCTAGCCTTTGATCAGAGAATAAGAAGGAACAACCCTCGACCGAGGAAGATCGAGGAGGAGGATCCTGACTCGTAGTTGAATTCTCTTCCACCACCGACAATGATGAACCTGGAGGGTGATGTGGCAGGATAGGTCTCCGTGCTTCGTTGTCTTCTCCATCTTCGATAGTAGGTTTCAATTTCGGAGGTGATCTTTTTTATTTCCAATTTTGCCCCTCTTACCCAAACCATGGTTTGAAAAAGACATGGTTAAGTTCAGCTCATTGACGACCAAAGTAACGGAGGGCACAAGTGATAGAACGACAAGAAATCGAATTGATATTCCCAAAAAGGGAGGGGTATAACCGATATTGCAACATCTCGAAGAGACACAACTGATAAAATCCTAAAACTTTTGCACGTCGAATCATAAACATAGAGTGAAATCTAAGTTTCTGGATTATTGACCTTTTCGAATAAAAACATGTACTGGCGAACCACCGCTAGTTTACAACTTTTACAAAGGAACCTGCAGCTATACTTCTATCAAAAAGCCGTAATCGAGAATGGCATTCCCCATCAGTGCTCCCAGTCCCAGCATGATGAGGATAATGCCTTTCTTGGCTTCTCTTAACATAAATAACAGCGAATGCTCATACTCTCTAACTTTGAAAATAAAACAGCACAGGTCGCGAGTGAGGTGAGGGGTTGAGATTATGATGATTTCGACCTTCGGAAGTAATTTCAATACCTGAAGAGTGAATCTCCTGAAATCCAGGCATCAACCTGCCAGGCAAACCCCTCACTTGAAGTGGATACTGTGAATCCAAGTAGGATGGCTGCCGCACCTGTTGGAAATTCAGAACTGGAACAGGTGAGGACAATGTACTTGCTGGACTAAGCAGCCCATTCTCAGGCTCAGCCTCTGCCTCGGAGTCCTCGATCACAATCACCTCTGCAGTCTGATAGTGAATGTGGGTGGGTTTCGGACTCTCATATGGAGGGTGTGCTTTTTCCATATTGCCAAACCGCGCCCGCCTATTTTGTAGATGGTGGATAAGATCACTTGTGTCCAGACTGCCGTACAAAGGCGTTCCTGTTAACGGCATGCAATTCAGCGAAGTAACCGGACGCACAGGGATGCTATGTGCAGCTTTCCATCCTTCCATAGACTGCTGATGCGTGAGAAAGGAAGAATATTGTGCGCTGCTCGAAGGGCAGCCCGAGGGACAAGGGACAGCATTTTGATGCTGGGAATGCTCCTCATCTTTGTTTATAACCAATACGTCTTTACCCATCAGCCTCAACACCGGATTGGGCATGGTATGTTGCTCAGTTTCGCAGGAGGGTCCAACATGCCCACAAGGTGTGCAGCTCTCAACCCGAGTCAAGTGTGTTCTCTGTAAAGCATAATCAGGTGATGATTGCACTGCTTTGTGTGCAGATGGTTCTACTCTCGATCTCGAGCAACTTCCAAATGGTGAGATGACCATTTCGCCAGCCAGTTGACGGTTAGGTGCCATATGCCTCATGTTTGCAGGAAGTGCCATTTCAGGCACCATGTAATGCTTTGACAACAGGGATTCCATGTCAACGGCTTCTCTTCGAGAGCAGCAGCATGGCTGGTTTCCCCAGAAGCTTGCATGATGCCAGTCCATTGGGGTTCTAACAATATCTTGATTGCATTCACCGTTATATCTTTTCTTCGTGGATGATTCCGGTTCCCAGGCATCAGCAAACTTGGATCTTCCACCACTTTCATCAGCAACAGGCCTCTCTCCATGTACCGCCCCAGATGTTTGATCCTTCAGCTCTTCTGCAGATGGATGAGAAACATTCGAAGTGCCTGAAATGGGAGATCCACAAGGCTCTCTGTCGGCTACAACATTATGATCATTAGTTGATATCCTAATTGATGTCACGCTTGAGTTCCCTTGAGGGACCTCCGCGCCAGTGTTGGCAGAACTAGACTGGCAAGTACTCGAACCAAGAACCTGTTGAGCATTAGTTTGGCATTCCATGTAATAACTCTTCTTACAGGCATCTGCAACATCTCGGAATCCGCCATCACCTAATATTGCATTCCCAGAACCAGTGTTTTCATTGCTAGGCCCGTTACCAAGCATCATTTGGTTGTCGAACAACCGTGGATCATGTGTGTCAGCCCAGACCTCCCTACCAGGAACAAAGCTGTCATTTTCAACCAAGCGTGCCCACGACTTTAAGCTGGAATCCAAAACAACCAACAATCCCTCAGAAGCCAAACGTTCACTAGAGATACGATGATCTCCGTCGAAAGCCAACTTAGTTACACCAGCAGAACCAACTGAATGTTCAGTCTGCATCTCTATATCAACTGCTTCATGGCTGCAATGCTCACCCTCTGAATCAAACCTTTCTTGAAACCTGTAGTTACCATCTTTTCGAGTAAAAGTACCCGCTAACTTGATCTCCGACGCAAGAATACTTTTGTCAGGCAAGTGACTTTTGGTTGTGACATTACTTTTGGACCGCCGAGATCCTTCAGGATCATCTACATCATTGAGTGACATTGGGCCAGTGTTCTTTCTGGCTAAACATTCATTAAAATCAGGAGACAACTCCTCCATTTCAGAGCAAGTTCTCTTTGTGCATATCCGCTTTTTGAGCCTTTTGAGAATCAACTTCTTTTTATGGTGGTTCTTTAGCTTAGAAGACGGCAGCAGTGACTTCTTTATTAACGCACCCACTTTTGTTCGTCTGACTTCGGTGGTAGGACAATGGGAACCCTCAGACGCATCAGTTTCAGGGCTGGGAAATTCAGCAGACTTCTCATTGATACGAGAAGTTTTCTTCAACTTCTTTTTTCGTGGATACCAAAGGAGTTTTTGGGAATCTTTTGGATGTTTCAGACTCAAATTCCCATTGGATGAAAATTCACCTGTCACATGACGGGATTCGTTGTCAACAGCGGTTGTCTGTGACTGTCTGCAATCTCCAGAAGCAGGTGAATTTGATAGCATGTCCATGCTCTTTGTTCTGGCCATGGAAGTAGACTCAATTGGCCCAGACAACTCAATGCATTTCAAGGTAGCAGATCTTGTTGGATGAGAATCGCAAGATCTGATCATCGCACTGTGCATACCGGACGGCTTTTCACCAGCACCATGAGCAACTGCACCATTCAGCTTCTTTGCAACAGCTGGTTCCTTGGGGGAAAATGAATGTTTGAAAGTTCCAGGCACTTTGCTTCTAATCTGGTTTTGAAATGAAGCCCTCTCAGATGGAGGATGCGCTTCAATCATATCAGGGACTGGTCTGATATTTGACTCCTCTCGAATCTGTTCAAAAAATGATAAAAATTGAGCACCTATTTTTGCTAGAAGAAACTGTGACTACCTAAGCATCTTAGTACAAATCACCTTCAATAAAAGGAAATGCACGAGGGAATAATGGATGTTGAACCCTATTTCTTAGAAAATATCTAGAAATCGAACTAGATTACTTCATCATCTATAGAATATTGAACATGAGATACCGATGATCTAATTACCATGAAAACAAGATGATAACCAGCAGTAAGGATGGCTTCTACGACAAGTCATATTTTGCTAAAATCTATAATTCGCAATCTGATGTTCTAGTTATGCCATGAAATCTAACATGAGATATCAAGTGTCTAGTTACCATGAGATAACCAGCAGTAAGGATGTTCTAGTTATGTCATGGTGTCGAACATGAAATGTTGAGTTTTTACTTACCATGCAAACAATGAGATAATTAGCAATATGACGCTCTAGTTATGACATGATATTCTAGCATTAATAGTGCCATGGAGTCTAACGTGAGATATCGATTGCCTAGTTACCATGAAATAAGGACAAATTTTGTAAACAAATCATTTTCTGCTAAAAAACTATAATTAGCACCCACTTCCAATAAAATCAAAATTTTGTTGCCAATGAATGAGATTTTAAAGAGTTTCATGGTCTCTAAAGAAGTTTGTTGCAGTCAACTTTTGATTAACCATGGATGGCATAAACAAGAAAAAGTTCAAAGGATCATGTGACAATGAGGGGGAAAAAGAATACCCGATCCCTGAGCAAAGCCAAAGGGCCCTCTCTCTTTGTTGATTTTGTAACGTTCATATGTTTTGTTTTAGATGTAAGAAGCTTCCCTCTTCCCATAGTGAATCCCATCCGCTGCTTAACTTCTTTTAGAGATGACTTCATTATAGAACTAGACCGCTCAGCTAGTATTGGCGGTGCCATGGCATTGAGCTTTGACAAAATGCAGACTTTTTTACCATCTGAATCAACAAAAACTGCTCCTTTTCCGCTTCCCCCGTCAGCTTCATCCATAGAAGCAACTTTCTGCCTCTTGTTGTCCACACAAACTGCACCAGCCACTGCCAATGACGCGAGATCCAAAGCCCAGGTGGTACCATTCCTCTTATCAAGATCCTCGAGTGTGCAAGGTGATGCGGTTTTATAGATATCTACCATCAATCTTTTCTTGATCGGCTTTACCTTATTTTCAGAAAGAACATCGATTATTTGGTCCACACTGGATTTCTTCGAAAGGCACTGATCAATATGAGCATTCAATGTTGTGTTTGATGTGGACGAAAATGCCTTGCATACAGGACAAACTTTAGATGCCATGGAGTCTGAAATCATGCTAGAGTTCGATGATACCTCGTCTCCACGCCCAAGTTCGGGATTGGCACCAAGTTTTACTATCAACTTGAACCTCTTTCCAGATGACTCCTTAGCATTTTTAACGCTTCCAAGCAATGAAGGTTTACTAACCTCAAGTTTTGATGGTTTTTTCAGGACCTTTTCATTCGCCAATGTGGAGTGATTCCCGGATTGCTTAGTATCGCTTTGTTCTATCTGGGCAAGACTGGTCACAACCGATTCAATGACAGACTCTCCAGATTTTAGTTCACCAGCATCATTACATATTTCATTAAAAGCATTCTTTTGCTTTGCTTTCCCCAAATTTTGTTTATCACCTCGAAGTTCCGACCCAGGTGCCAAAGAATACGAGGTTAAATGGTTATCATGCTCGAGGGACTTTGGCTCAGCATCAGATAAACAAACGGCCTCCTTCTCAATGAGGTTGTCCAGCTCTATGCCACTCGTATCCCTGCCTACGCAAGTAGGTAGCTTCTCAGATCCTTCTCTATACGAGCAGCAGCGAGATCTCAAAGAATATGGATGTTCAAAAGGCGGCAACGGGACACGGATGCCATGCTTCAAGCAAAGTTGTAAATGATGCCGAGGAAATGGCCAATTCTTTCTGATGTCTTCATTTCGCACCGAGGAAACGTAATCTCTGCAGGAATAAAGACACCACTTAGTTCATATAATGCTTGGCAACATAGATTAACTACTAGTACTAGATAAAATCACAAGAAACATGCCAACCCGTAGCTACTGGATAAAATCAGATCGACCAGTTACCCAGTGAAAATGCATCAACTAGAGATTATGGCCAAGAATCCATACAGTACACGGTGAGAGGCTACAGTGCCCAAGGGCGTGGTTTGTGCAATTAGTTCCAGCTAACTTGTAATCTAGTCGTGTACACACATCACCATCGCAGAAAACCAAAGACACAAATCACACGTCTCAGGATGAAAAAAAAATCAGTTTGGCGAAACTGATGACAGGAAAACAGAACCCACACAAAGAAAGTTCCACATGAAGGCTTTTGTAGTCGTGCATCAAAACTGGAAGCACAAGAAAGAGAAATAAAGGCGCCGAAAGCTGATCATTGATTTGCAGGTGATTAACAGGACCAAAACCTGGGGTAATACGGAGCATTACAAGATCTAAATTTTCAAACCGACTGCTTTGTCCATGATTCCGAGCAGAGAGGCCCGAGAAGAACAGTGGGGAAAGAACAATCACCAAGTCCTCTTGATAATATTTACCTGATGGAGAACTGGGGGGACTGGTTTAGGCCAAGGCCAGATGATGGGTCTGCTTGCTCACTACCAAGAGATCTCTCTTCTCCTATTAAAGCTGAGACTTGGCAAGAATTTGAGGGGCCTGAAGGGCCTTCAATGGATAACATCTGATGAATGCGTTCTCCTTCTGGTACTCCCAACTCTCTGAGTATACCCAACAAGCTCCTCCCAGAGCTTCAGATCTTTGATGTTTCTGCTTTATCTCAAGCTGCATAACCAAGGATTTTGGTTCACCAAATCAAGCAATCAGCAGATTTCCATGAATATTCCAGACGAAAGGCGTCCTCTTGAGGATATCTACTCCTTCAGGTCAGAGGTCTGCAAAAAAAGGGGTTCCATTAAATATCAGTGAAGACGAAGAAAAAGTCAGGAACTTGTGCTGTAATTATCTGTATAAACATCATGGGAACGAGGAAAGATTGTCTGCGAAGTTTCCAAGATGATTGTGGAACCGTGAATAAATCATGCCATAAGGTTCGATTAGCACCGATGGAAGAAAAATACAGAAGTTTCCAGTGTTATTTCATGTGGAAGCAGCGGATCTGAGAGAAGAAACCAGAAAGTAACACGGAACCATCAAAAGATTTGGATGATGCGGCCAAACAGTGAGGTGAAACGGCCATCTTGAGCAAGCCCACCACATGAAATATCACACGCTCCTCTCTTTTTCCATGACAATAAAGATGTAATAATCGCCTGGATGGAGTGTGCGCGAGAAAAAGAGGAAGTAGAGTAGAGAGAACTGCAACAAGAAAAACCTCAACCATCTCAACCATCATCCATGATCAGATTCCCCAGATAGAGACCAAGAACTCCTCTCTCTTTGTTCGATACCATGAAAAACGACATTTTGGGGGGAGAAATCTTGATGGGTTCTACATTTATTGCCACTCCATCGCACCACAAGGAGAAGCAAAGAAAAGAAAAGAGAGATGAAATCAGGAGAAAATCTAGAACCCAATACACGATGCTCAGTTATGATGAAAAAAACCCTATTATCCAGATCCAAACACGAAGGGGTAAAGGAAAAACTGGAGATAAGCACACAACCCAACAAAGGAAACAGCAAGACAACCCCATGGCAAGCTTCCCCAGATGAAACCCAACCCAGGATCAGATCACAATAGTAGAAAACCGAAAAAGGAACAGAAACCACCATGAGATAATACCAACCTCACTCCCACCAACAAGAAGATTTCATGTCTGGAATACGGCATGGTTCCTACCCATCACCGGGAGGGGTAAGCAATAAGGAAAGAGAGGAGCACATGTGGTAGACGAGGAGCTTCTTGAAACAGCAACAAAGAGTATCAAGAAGAACACGAGAAGAGAGGAGGGAGGAAGAAGATGCAGAAGAACACACCGCTCACTCACACATCATCAAAAGGCATCAGGTTCTCCATCAAGATAGAGCAGCACCATGTACCATTACCAGCAACCCACAAACAGGAACGGGGGCATGTAGAGAGAGAAAGAGCAAATGAATGTGCCTTTTTTTCTACGGGGTCTGTCCTTATTCTATACCTACTCTAAACTATAGCTCTCTCTCTCTCTACCTCATCTCCTATTTTTTTATTATTATATTATACTTTTGCTTTGTTTTTTATTTTTTTCTTCCCTTTTTTACTGGAGATGGTTGTGAGTTTGATTTTGCGGAAGAAATTTTGCAGCTCTTTCCCTTTTCTTTCTTCTTCTTCTTCTCGCTTTTCGTCCTGCTTTTACCTGTAACCAATGGGGGTATGTCATGTCCCCGAGTGGGAAGGGACTGCTCATGCGAATTGACGAAAATACCCCTCGATGGATAAGCATCGAAATTTCCCCCACAGCTTTTTGCTAATTTTATCTTTCTTCGATTTTTTTATTTACCGCTGTTATTACCATTTAATCCGACGCCGGTGAAAATTGCAAGTGGAGTAATAAAGCGGGCCTTGGAATTAATGTAGCAAGAGGGGGACGACGGTGTGGAGCACTAGTGGGGATTAATTAAATGTCTGTTTAGTGGGTGGAGTTAATCCCAACCCCATGCGTGTGTGAGGATCCTAATCCCTTGGTGACGTGGACGATCCGATTTTCTTCGTTTACGTGTGCACCAGAAGTTCCTGTAGATTTTGTTTCATGGTAACCGAATGTTGTTAGTGATTTTTCTAGGGGCACTAATTGAGTTAGAATCATTTGATTAGAACTCCTAAAATAAAAACTGGAAAAAAAGATCGATTCGGATTAAAGGAACTGAATATGAAATTAACTTGTTGATTTGATTTTCAAACAAATTGAATCTGAATTAACCTCAATTTCTATTTGATGATAATTTGATTCCATTTGATAATTTGATTCCATTATATATATTTACTTGAATATATGTAAACTGTATATGCACCCATGGATGAACACGTAAATATTATTTTCTAAATATTAAAGTTCTAATACTTATAAAATATAGTAGAAAATAAAATTAATATAATCTGGTATTGAATAATAAATATTTAATATTTTTATGGCATTTACTAATCCTACATTTATTTCATCATTCATGCATTCCCTATCCCACTCTTTTTCCTTCCATTTTTCATACTTCAATAAAGGCCCATCATGGTTGATGATGCTCCGTGTTAATCCACTTTCCATTCTGTATAAAATGTCAAAATGTTGTAGTAGTGAGATAGAAATGAATGATCAAAACCACATATTTGTAAGTTTAAGGGTAGATTTTTTACTTGGTAAGCTCACCAATGTCGAAGTCAGGGAACGATGATTCTCAAGTTGCATGATTTTAATTAATTCATGTATTCAATTATTCACATTAATAGTTTTCGTGTCGAAAAATATACAGAACTGATACTATGTGATGTAAATGTAAGTTTCATATTTTTTAGAGACTTCTTTTACTTTATTTTTTAAAGAGATGAAAACTAGTTATGCAGAAAATAAATGATGCAAAGCAGGTTATTACGAATAAATTCTCTAATTTCAAGTCTTGCAAAAATATCACTAATACTCAAAATATTTAGCAATCAAAATACAGGCTCCACTCTGAAAAATTTCAATCACTTTCACAAAAATCAATGTTCAATCAAACCCCTACAATAATCGATATCTCGAATTTACTGGAGCACCAAAATCAATAAAAATAATCTAAATTATGTGCTCTAAATATCCTTGATTTCTTCTTGTAATAAAATAACTTTGGAAATTTTATCAATCAGAGCCCTTTACAAGCATAAATGGTATCTTATTAAATCCTTGAAATAATTTATTTAAAATTGCTCAATCATATCCTACAATATTGTATCACCAATTTATGCACTGAATATAAAAATAATATTCCAAAATGATGCTCGAAAGATCTTTAAAGTCTATCCATACATTACATATATTCCTTTGTTATTTCTCCTAATAATCGGCAAATGTTTCCTGGAAATTTAATTAATCACAAATATAATTGTGTACATTATATAAATAATACCCCTTAAATAGTATTTAGTAAAAACCCCAATTCTACTCTTCCAATACAATTAATTCTCAAATACATATGCAACTAAATGTCAGACAAATAGATCTACAATGATATTTTTAATCAAAAATAAATATTCAGTTCTAATTACCTCAAAGTCAGGTTCTCAATATAGAAAAAAAATGGAGGACAAAAAGAACTTTAAACAATACCAAGTTTGCAAGTTTTGGACATAAAATGTAAAAGATATTCAAGGTTTAATGTAAGGATCAAATTGCAATAAAAATAATAAGTTGTCGTAACCAAATAGTCCAGGATAGAGGCTTATTTGCAACATTGCAAAATCAATTGGGCTCTCCTACAAATGATCCAACGGTAGGGGTGAAATAACCGACATCCATAGAAGAGGTCGTGTGCTCTCACAAGGCAAGCTACAAAGTCGATGAGGTGACCTCACTCGAGATCCGACAATTCAACAATTAACCCAAAATAAATAAATGGGGTAATAAAATCCACTAATGTGGATCAAATTTTATTATAAACCCTACAATGAAATGTGTATAGTGGACAACTAAAGTAGGGTATCGAACCCTGGGAACAAGTCGGTGTAGAAGAGATTATTATGTATAAATAAATAATAATGCATTTGTATGCACACTATTTTCTTGGTTAATGTTTTTGTGGGCTTTTAGTTATTATTTTTTTATTTTTATGTATTTTAAAATTTTATTTTTTAAATTTTTTTTCTTTTTTATTTTTCTTATTTTTAATTTCTTTTTTTAATAATATATAATTAAATATATAAATATATATGTAATAGATATAATATAGGGTATTTATATATAATATATAAGAATTATAGAAAAATCAAAATATAAATAGGAACAGTCCTTTTTAATTTTTTAAAAGAATTTATAAGGTGTTTATAATAAGTAATAAATACTTATTAATTAGATATAACTATATATATGTATATAATACAATATATGGTATTATAATTATAAATATATCTATAAAAAGTCAAAATTAAAAAATAAAATATTTTGTATTTTTTATATTTTTCTTTTATTATTTATTTTTGGATATTTTTGCTAATTTTTATGTATTTTAAAATGTAAAATATTCAAAATCAAGGATTAAATAAATAGGCTCAATTATTTTGATATTTAAAAATACTAAATAGGTCCAAAAATTTTTAAAATAGTTTTAGTATCCACTAATAAGTACATATTAATATATGGTCTAGAAAACTATTTTTGGGGGGGATTTTTGAAAATATTTTGCAATATTTTAGGGTTAATAAGGGTTTTTTTAATTTTAATTTTTTATTATTTTTTTTATTTTTATTCGGTAGAGATAAAATACTATAAGAAATAGTAGGTAATGTTTTTGGAATTTTAATTAAGGTTTCATAATTTTTTAAAGGAAAATAAGGAATAAAACATGTTGTGTTGATTTTTAATAAATTAGAAATGCAAATGAAATGCTAAATAAAATGTGTAGAATGAATAATCATGTCATCAATCTCTTCCACCTATTTTTTCATGATTTTTGAGCATGGGTACTATTTTTAGAAAAATAGAAAAGACATACTAAAAATAAATCAAGCTGGTAGGGGCATTTATGTAATATAAATTAAAGGTAGGGGGTACATACAAAAACACGGAAATTTTGAATGTCAACTTGATGTTTTAATACTATTTACTAGTTTCAAAAGCCCGCTTGTTACACATGCACTTTTCCTAGCTCGTGGTGGGGGGCCACATGAGCTGAGTTAGCATAGGACTAAAGTGCAATATATACGAGCTACAAGAGGGCCTTTGCAATTTTTTCTGAAACTTTTTTAACGTATTGAAATATTTACAATACTTTTATAAAATACAAAAGGTGGAGGGGGGTTTCTGTAAATTACCCCACTTATGCACCCCAAATCCGGACATCATCCTCACGCCACATGGACGATCTGACGTTAGAGGACACACATCATTCTATAAGAATGAATGACCCAGATTAGATCTGGTTGCGTTCTTGATCTGACGGCTAGTAGGGGGCGAAGAACACCCGATGAACTAATGTGAGGCGAGCTTCAATCTCAATTTCTCGGCGATTCCGAAGGTCCTTCTTCGATCCTATAGTGGCGTTGGACTCCCGATGGGCCTCCGCAGCTGCCAGTCCTCTCTATTGAGGATGAGGTGGCTCGGATGGGGATCTGAAGCTCTAAATATCTCCAGGTGACATGGGGCACTTCCAAGTGCTTCAATGGTTCCAGATGTCTCCTCGATGTCCCGGACCTACACCAAAAGACTTCAAGGCTTGAGGTCTACTCCTTGGGTCATTGGATGAAGCGGGTAGTGGTGAAATGGATGGAGCTCAGAGGGCTTTCGGTGACTGGTGGTGGAAGAAATCTGATTCCCAAATCCACGATGATTTGGGTTGGAAAGTGGAGGGAATCGATGGAGAACTCGAAGGGGAGTTGAGTGGGATGGAAATGACGTGGAAGAACTAGCAGATCACAACGGATTTGTCCTAGAGCTCAAGATCTAGGTCAAAAGGGGGCTTTTTTTATTACGACTAAATCACTAACTAAAAAATGAAATTAAATGGAAAATAAAATTATAACTTAAATATTACCTAGGAATGCAGAAGAAACGACCTCGATTCAGCCAAGTATTGAAGAGGCCGGACCTGCTGGAGTGCTCGGGTGGTAGTAGTGGATGGCCTAGCCCGTTTGCTCCTCCTCGTTGTAGGGTCGATCAAATGCTTGTTGTTACCAAGGAGAAGATATCTTGAGGACCTGAGGGGATAAGAATTTCCAAGAAGGGATCAAGAGCAAAAAGGATAGATAACGGGTAGTTTTATAGGATGAAAGAAGGATGGATCAGCGAGGGTGGCGATCGTGCAAAGGTCAGAATTTTGGAGCGCTCGAGAAGAAGAGGGCATGGACAAGGTATGGAAATTTGGAGAGAACAGGGTGCCGGTGAGTTCTGATAGGGCTGCCATTGAAGGTTGTGCAGTTCACTTAAGTCATTAAAAGAACGCCCCTGGTTGGTCCACATGGGCCAACCAAGAAATTCCAATGCAAAAATGCCTTGAAAAAAGAATAAATGTTAGTAAATGATTTAATTAATTATTTACTAAAACATAAAAAACATTTCTAATTTTATGTGGTATTTAATTTCTATTTTTATTTTTTACAAGGCTAATTATTATAAGTTAATTTTTACATGTATAACTATAGGTAAAAATACATGTATTTTAGTATTTTTATTTTTAATTTATATAATATATTTTTATTATTATATACATGTAATTATATTTTTTTAATTTATTTAATTACATATTTAGGTATTTTTATTATATTTTTCTGAATTTATATGTGCACTTTATTAATTATGTACATATTCTTTATAGGTATATTATTGTGTATTTCATCTATGTATTGAAGTGTATGAATTATTTTTTTATTTCACTAATTTTATGTTACTTTAATTATGATATGTGCTTTCAATAATATTTACAAATTTATAAAAATAAAAAGAATTGAAAAATATAAAGAATAAATATATTGATATAATATACATGTAAACTGCATAATGAGGGCCCAAAACCTAACTTTTGCATCTTAATTCCAAATTTAATGAACCACTTTCATTAAATAGTTTATTAAATTTTGTATACAATTAAAGGTGAGTTTGGTTAATTTTGATATATTATGGAGAAGATACAAGGCTACAAAGTGTTCTTTGCGGCTTTTTATTTTGTATGCCCCGAGCATGCTATGCATTATTTTTCAGTGGAGTAAATTTGTATTTTTCTTTGTATTTTCATGTAAAATATTCATGTTGAGGGTTTTCTTATTTGATTTATAAAAATAATAAAACAAAATAGTCAACATGCAATATTTGGGCAAAATAAAATAAGATTTTAATTGTATTTTCTGTACTACTTCTCCACCTTATCTCCTACCTTATTCCTTGTTGACCAAATGGTCATGATAACTGGGTCTTGGGGTTTAGGGTCACTTAGTGTCTTTGGCACTTCATTATTTTTCTTTCTTTTATTTATTCTTCTACTTTGGAATTAAATACAATATCTATACATTATTTTGTACAATATACAAATTGTTTAGCTTGGAAATTAATGATATATACATACATTTTGCTAGGGATTTAAAACCAAAATTAAAGAATAAAGATGATGAATTGAGGATTCATCACCCGCACCCCCCATAATTGTCTTTGTTAGTCCCTAGCAAACACTTATTCCTATAAGTGCAAAAACGAATATAAAGAAAAGAAAGCACTTGGATTGATTTTAACTTTTGAACTTGTCCTTATAGAATTAAAGTTTAGATCTCAATCAGACCTTTGGCTTTCTAGTTTGGTCGGAAACTTATTGAGAACCAGAATTGAAACACAATAGCCTCTGAGAATCACACAAATCTTCCCATGTCTCCTCAAAATCTAGCTAGAACAAGTCGATGTCATACGCAGTCCCTTATGACTATGAGTCTATCGTGTACAGTGTCTATAATGTACAACTCCTCTTGGCTGAAGAGGTAAAAGTCAGGCTTCTCCAACATGGTGACCTGTTGAATCCACATTTCATCATCTTTATTCTATCATTTCAGCCTCAAAAACCCTGGCAAATGCATGTAAATACCCTTAATTAGTGCATCTTAGCATTCATGCATGTGTGTGTAAATAATGTAAAAAATACAATTTTTTAAAGCCAAAATCAAAGAATAAAGAAAAGAAAAGAAAAAGAATATAATATTGTAAATATTTTATGACCCGAAAACCCGAGACCTAGGCATCTAGATGACTAGGTCGACAAGGAATAAAGTAGGGGGAGATAAGGGCCAAAAACCCATAAAATCCCTTCTATTTTATCCATTCTTTATTCATTTTGGGACCTATTTTTGGTTCCGCTTTTCATACTTCAAATAAATAAACTTTGTATATGAAATTTGTAGATAATTATATAAAGAAAAATACAAAATTGATTTCACTCAAAAATAATTTACAGATAAAAAGTTATGATCTGAATAAGATTCCAGAATCCCAACTTCCCAGACCTGTATCTCCCTAATAAAAATTCGAAACGCATCAAAATCACCTTTAATTTATATAATTTTAAATAAGCTATTTAATGAAGTGGTTTCGCATTAGGCGGAGCTACGGTTTGAAAGTTAAGTTTTGGACCCCTATTGTATACTTGTACAGATTAAAATATTCAATTTATTTATTATTCATTATTTTTATAATTTTATATTTTTATAATTTTGTAAATATTATTTATAATATGTATATGTGCATTAAAAGCAGAATAAAAACCTCAAGAAAATACAAAAATAAAATACATGTGTATAATACATAGGTATAAAATCTATAAATATACCTATATAATTGATTCTTTTATTTTATTAAGTGTACAAAACATTTCAGAAAAATAAAATAAAAATATATTTAAGTGTATAAAAATACTTTATAAATTTATAAAAAAAATACACAAAATAAATAAAATTAAATATACATGATAAAAATAAATTATTAAAATACATAGATAAATATACATGTATATAAGCTAAAAGGTAACTTGTATTTCTAAAACTCTAAAAAATAAATAAAAATCATGATAAAATAATTCATAAAATAACAAACATTTTTTATTTTACAACCTAAAAATAATAAATTCATTTACTATTTTAAATGGATTTCTAATTATTTTTCGCAGGGTTTTTCCTGGTTGGTCCACGTGCACCAACCAGGAGGCAGTCAGCGTTGACCCCCAGGTCAACTGGCTGTCCTCCCCGCCTGCCCCCTTGTCAGACCTCGTTCCTCGCCGATTTTTGTCGAATTCTACAGCTCGATTCTTACACTATTTCGCGTAACATCCTCTTTGACTTTTGCTCCTCGATCATCCATCTTTAATGCCCTAGGCTTTCCTAGGGCTGAGGAGCGTCGATTCGAGCGATCTCCATCGATCTTTGGAGCGCCAGAACCACTGTGTCAACTCCTCAAATACCCCCCCCCCCCCCCCCCGACCTTCTACTCGATTTTTGAGTCCCTTTGGTCCACCTTCCTTCGCCCCTTTCGTGCTCCACGGATTCCTGGAGGTGACAGCTCTGTTCCCGTGTCGTGAGCCGAGGCGAGGAAGGTCAGAGGCACCTCCACCACCTCCGTCAACTCCGACGTCGAGATACCCCCTACCTCAGGTTTAACCCCTTCGAGGTCTTCATTTTTCTTCCATTTTTCTTGTGCACTTTGTTTCTCGTAGCTTTAGGAACCTTTCCCCCCCAATCAACTTCACGATTCGACCACTCGAGAACTCAAACCGACTCTCTCGCCGAAGGTAGCTCCGGCCGAGTACCCTTCACGCCGCTCCACGCTCCCATTTCGCCTCCGCGGGATCCGGGCATTGTGCCCTGGACCCTCTCATTCTCTTTTGCAGGTACTTGGAACATATCGAGAGCCTGGGGCTCGTTTTGACCCTCGCCGGAGGCCTGTGAAGCCCTCCAGCTCCACCGTCTTTCCCAGCAAGCTTCGTCAATCGCCGGAGCATTTTGGAGCCACTAGGACCCAGAGGAAGCCTCTAGGAGCTCGCAACCCGTTTTTTTGGATCCCAAAGACCACCGGAGGATGGAGCTAGAGTTAGGGGAAGCTCGCCTCGCCGGCATTGCTTCCTTGTTCTTGCTCCGCCGCCCAGCACCGTCGGATCAAGGCCGGAGCTCCAGGTGTACGTCAACCATTGGATCCTCGCGTTTCCCAGCCATCAGATCATTTCCGAGGACCAATTGCCACCACTCATCGATGATCCTTCATCGGACATTCAGGAGCTACCACGTGTCAAGTGAAGCGACGCCCGCCGTTGGATGAGCCAGGAGTGGGTATTTTGCACCTCTACCCTCGCCATTTTGTCTATTTGAGTATTAGTATTAAAACTTTTATTTTTAGTTATAAGTGTTTTGTAATAATTGCTTTTGGACCCCTAGACTTTGCATAATTGTATTTAGGTCCTCGCCATGTCACCTCGCGTGCCTGTGCGCGTGAGGTGAAGGGCATTTTGCAAGGACTCCCTAGGGGTTTGCTTATTTCATTTACATCCAAAAACTTTTCATTAAAGTTGTAATATTTTTGGAAAGTTGCCGTTAAGCCCCCGGGTTTTTGTTATTCACACTTAGATCCTCCACAGGCGCATGCACCCCACGTGCGTGGTGGGGAATATTGCAGGAGTTCCTCGTGGGTTCGTGTATTTACATTTGGTCCTGGAAAGTGGTTTATTAGTTATAAATTTTGTGAAAAATTGCAATGCTAATTCTACATTGCAATCCTACATTGCAGGAGTGCTTTGCCTTTAATTGATACATTAATTTAAAGTGGTCTTTGACGCACCCAATTTTACCTGGACTTCAACGAAGTGGTTAATTCTACATAATTAGAAGGGTGAAACAGCGGACCCGTCAAGTGGTTAATTAGATCCATACATAATATTTTTGCGAAATTTCAACTCTTCTGGATTGTTCATCTATATATCCTTTTGAGATAATTCGCACTCTGACTAATTTCATAATGTGGATTTATTAGGAATTAATTACTTACTGTCACTCTTTTCATTAAAAAATTCATAAAAACATCATTTTTCTTGAAAAAATCCAAAAAAAACCATAGCTCCTTGCATCACGTTTATGTTCCAGTAATTTTTTCATAACTTTTGCATTATGTTTGTGTAAAATATTGCAAAAAAAACCATAAAAAGTGTGTATTTTCATTGTTGCATTTTAATTCCTAAAATTCCAAAAAATGTGTTTTGTACTCATCTCTAGATTAGGGTTCTAGAAAAAAATACAATTTGGCTAAATCTTATTAATTTTATATTAAAATTAATTTGGCCTAGTTGTGTGTTTTCTTATTATCTTAAGTCACCCGCATATTGTATTTCGCATTCATTTTCCATTAAAAAATACAAAAAAATCTGCATTGGAAACCTAGATCTAATTATTTTGAATTAACTAGAAGTTGTTCCTTTGCCTCCCTATGTTCAATCTCGGACTTGTCCGAGATATAAATTAAAAGCTGAGACACTCTTCACGGAGATATTCTCTCGATTCCGAATGATTCGCCAAGTACCCATATTACAATGAGTGCAAATTAAAAAGCGTGCTCAGCGACTCGTCAGTAACTCATCCCAAATGTGACTTGTCAACTCATTCATAATCAAAATAAAAAGAAATGGACTCAAAGTTGAACCTTGATGTAAACCAATGTTGATGTCAAATGGCCAGTTTTCCCAGTTGGGGTCCTTACACAAGATAAAGCCCTATCATACATGTCCTTTATGAGGTTAATGTATAGGACAGGTACTTGTCTCTTCTCCAAAACTCTCCATAATATCTCTCGTGGGACAGAAATCATAAGACTTCTCCAAATCAATAAAGATCATATGGAGGTTCTTCCTTTTAGCTCTATAAATCTCCATTGTTCTCCTTAGCAAATGGATGGTTTCAATAGTTGAGAAACATGGCATGAATCCGAATTTGTTTTCTTTTACGTTGGAAACTTTCCTCAATCTTCTTTCAATCACACGTTCCCAAATTTTCATAGTGTTACTCATCAGCTTGATACCTTTATAATTTGAACAATTTTGAATGTTTCCTTTATTCTTATAAAGAAGCACCTTGATACTCCTCCTCCAATCTTCAGGCATTTTCTTACTTCGCCAAATAACATTGAATATATTCGTAATCCAAGTCAAACCACACTCACCTAAAACTCTCCAAACTTCTACAGGGATGTCATTCGGTCCTACACCTTTCCCAGGTCTCATAACCTTCAAGGCCTCCTCTACTTCCTTTCTTTGTATCCGTCTATAGCTTGCACGATTCGAGTAACTTTCACGAGTAGCTATATCACCCAAAGTGATCTCTCTATTTCCTTCCCCAATGAAAAGTTATGGAAGTATTGCTCCCATCTAGTCTCTATATTCTTCCGAGTAACAAGCACGTGACCATCCTCGTCCTTAATGCATCTCACTTGAGAAAGGTCTTTGGTCTTTCTTTCTCTTGCTTCGGCCAATCTGAATATATCCTTCTACCGCTCCTTAGAGTCGAAATTTTTATACAAAATTTCATAAGCTTTTGACTTAGCTTCTCTTACAGTCTTCTTTGCTTCCTTCTTCGCTAATTTGTAGTTTGTGACAGTTTCCTCCATTCTATCCTTCGACATAGCTTTAAAGCATGCTCTTTAAATTTTTAGCTTCTCTTGCACCACTTCACTCCACCACCAAGCCTCCTTTTGACCTGGAGCTTCTCTCTTTGACTCGTCTAGCATCTCTTTGGCTACCTTTCGGATACAAGATGTTATTGCCTCCCACATATTGTTTGCACTTCCGCTACATTCCCAAGATAAGTCTTCTAAAACCTTCTCCCTGAAGCTCGATTACTTTAAAGGAAGATACCACCATCTAGTTATAGTGATCTTAGGAGCCCTCCTTTTCTTTACCGTCCCTCTTAATTGTACATACAAGATTAACAAGCGATGTTGGGTTGTCAAACTCTCTCACGGGATTACTTTGTAGTCTTTACAACACAACCGATCTCTTCTCCTCAATGCAAAATAATCTATCTGTGTTCTAGTTGGCCCACTCTTATAAGTAATTAAATGCTCCTTCCTCTTTTCGAAAAGAGTGTTTGCGATCAAAAGATCATATGCCGTTACAAAATCCAGAATGACATTTCCCTATTCATTTCTATCCCCAAAATCATGTCCTCCATGAACACTATCATACCTTGAAGCATCTTTTCTCATATGTCCATTAAGATCTCCACCTATGCAAATCATATCTCTTTGTGGTATTCCTTGTAAAATCTTATCCATATCCTCCCAAAAAGCTTGTTTAATCCTTTCATTTAAACCAATTTGCAGTGCATAAATTGAGAGGATATTAAGAATTTCTTCTTCAAGCATCAATTTTAGCAAAATAATCCGATCCCTGAATCTTTGCACCTCAACCACACAATCCTTAAAATCCTTATGGACAACCACTCCAACACCATTTCTACCCTTATATTTACCAGAATACCAAAGTTTAAAGCATGTCTTCTCGATCTCCCTTGCTTTCTCTCCAACCCATTTAGTCTCTTGAAAATATAGTACATGAATCTTTCTTCTTTCCATCATATCCACTATCTCCATCAATTTTCCAATTAAACTGCCAATATTCCAACTACCAATCCACAACTTCCGTTGCAATCTCTTTTGGACTAACTTCTTTACTCGCATGTATCCATTATGCGAGAACCCTTGCAAATTTTGGACTACATCCGGACGATGATGTAGCGGAACTAGCTTAATTATCTGCATGCGTTCCTCATGCGAGAACCCTTGCAAATTTTGAACTACATCCAAGCTACGATGTAGCGGCCTTTGCCAATCTTTCATTACATTCGGGCGATGCAACGCGTCGCAAGTAGGGAACGCCCCGACGAAATCTGTGTGTTTGCTTAAATCCATGTTGAAAGATCTGACTGTCATGAGGCAACTTCATAAATAGTATTTTTTAAAAAAATATTAGTTAGGAAGTTGTATCTGACTGTTTTACACTGGTTGTTGGATACCTAATGCAACCCTCCTCATTTACCCGAGATTGGGACCGATCATGGCTGAGTCAAAATCGAAGATGAAAAATCAGACAAAAATAGGACCACCCACCGCATTCAACTACTTTTTCTAAGAGTTTCTGTAACAAAAAAATATGAAATATAAGTCAGATTCCTCCTTGTTGAATGCTCTATCTATGCATATAATTTATTTTAAAACTTGAAATAAAAAAGTTGGACACTAAATCATATCATCACTCACTATCTATGGCTTTGATCGACCATAGAAGTGGTCTGATCGATGTAATGAGTCATTACCATAGCAAATGTTGGTAATCTAAATATGTTAATTATCTAACTATAGTGATACCTTTTACAACTAAATCCTAAGTGTATTAAATGGGGGATCATGGTATATAATCTAGATGCCAATTGGATAAGGAGTGAAATCGAGAAACTACGTGAAAGACTTGATCAATATGAAATCTTTTCCAATCTGAGTACTCTAAACCTGTATGGCATTTGGTAGCGCCGTGGTTGGAGATATGTCACACGTGCCTTGTGCTTTGGTGGTCTCCATGATCGAGGAGTTCTCCCAAGTTAAGGGTTGTTGTGCACATGGTGTAATTTCTCATGTCACCCTAGGTAGAGGAGTAGATGCTGTCAAGGGATGGGCTAGTACCATTGGGGCCCCAGTGATGAATATACGCTTCATCATCTTTATTCTATCATTTTGGTCTTAAAAATCCTAGTAAATGCATGTAAATAGGCTTAATTTAGGCATTTTAGCATTCATGCATCATTGTGTAAATATTGTATAGAATGCGTTTTTTAAAGCCAAAATTATAGAATAAAGAAAAGAAAAGAAAAAGAATAAAATATTGTAAATATTTTATGACCCGAAACCCCGAGACCTAGGAATCTCGATGACTAGGTCGACAAGGAATAAAGTAGGGGGAGATAAGGGCCAAAATACAATAAAAATACCTTTGATTTTAATTCATTCTTTATTCATTTTGGGACCTATTTTTGGTTCCACTTTTTATACCTCAAATAAAGAAACTTTGTATATGAAAGATGTAGATAATTAAATAAATAAAAATACAAAATTAATTTCACTCAAAAATAATATACAGATAAAAAGTTATGATCTAAATAAAAGTCCAGAATCCTAACTTCCCAGACCCGTATCTTGCAAATAAAAACTCAAAATGCATCAAAATCACCTTTAATTGTATATAATTAAAAATAATCTATTTAATGAAGGTGGTTTCTCATTTGGCGGAGCTACGATTTGAAACTTGAGTTTTGGACCCCTATTATATACTTGTACAGATTAAAATATTCATTTTATTATCTATTCATTATTTTTATAATTTTATAATTTCGTAAATATTATTTATAATAAAGTTTTACATTAAACTTAGAATAAAAATCTCAAGAAAATATAAAAATAAAATACATGTATATGATACATAGGTATAAGACCTATAAATATACCTATATAATTGATTCTTCTATTTTATTAAATGTACAAACACTTTAGAAAAATAAAATAAAAAATATTTTTTAGTGTATAAAAACACTTTATAAATATATAAAATAATAAACAAAAATAAATAAATTAAATGTATAGAATAAAAATAAAATAATAAAATGTATAGATATACATACCTATATAGACCTAAAATGGTAACTTGTAATTTGATACCTCTAAAAAATAATTAAAAATCATCATAAAATAACTTAGAAAATAACAAACATTTCTTATTTAATAATAAAAAATTAATAAATTCATTTTCTATTTTTTACCCTGTTCATCCATGATTCACGTCGGCCTATTAGATCTTCCAAGATCTTCTTTGCTTGCCCGATCCCTCGATTTTTGAACCGCCTCGACCATTCTTTCAAAAACCTCCTTCCTCCACCTTTGAACTTTGAACTCTCTTTGACCACTTTTCTCCCTCTCTTTAGCGAGCTCTGGACGGGGGCTTGTGACAGGAGACTCTCCAGGTCCCTAGGGGAGGGGTTAGGCGGTCATGAGGCGCTCCACCTTCATCTCCGGCCAAGTTTGGCCGTGAGGTCCATCTCACCGTTTCCAGGCTCGAGGTCCGCATATTTATTTATTTCTCTTGCGTAGTTTTATTACTAGTAGCTCCAGCATCCTAATCCCGCACTCCATTCGCCTTGCACCCATCCAATCGCCACCTCCACCCACTCGCCAGAGCAAGCTCCGACGAGCCACCTTTGTGTCGTCGCCCGCCTCCATTCACATCCAGGAGGGGCGAGGCAGTTTGCCCTCACCCTCCTTAAGAATTTTTGCTGGTGTTTTTGGAGCCTAGAGCTCACCTGGGGGCAATTTTTGCCCGCACCGAAAGCACCTGGCGGCCTTGTCTCGTCTCCGACGTCGCAAGGAGGCCCTGGTGCAACCCTCACCTTTTTGACGCCCCCAGACGCTTGAGATACACCACAGGATTGTCGGGGAACCTTCCCGAGCTTCCCAGGTGGCCGGAATGGGTCAGGAGGATGGTTCGAACCTCGAATCCTCTGAGTTCTTGGGTTGTTCTTCCTGACCAGTTCTCGGTCATTCGATCGTCGAGGAACCCCAGCTACTTCAGCCACCGTTAGATCACGCCCATGCTAACCGTTCGATCGTCCCAGTGCCATCTATTCTCGTCCGTCCATGACGAAGGGGCATCGGGCCCTGTAGGCGTGATACGTGTCTTAAGTGACATCCTCCTTGCCATCCGATCAGTCAAGGCCTTGGGTATTTTGCGCATTACATCCTGGCCCTATTTGTATTTAATAAGCATTATTTAAACTTTCATCGGATTTTTAAAACTTTTGTAGAATTTACAATCAGCCTCCGAGAACTTCGTAATATTGCAGTGGGTCCCCGCTAGGTCACGTGCACAATGTGCGTGATCTTGGCATTTTTGCATAGGACCCCTTGCGTATTTGGCTATTTAGGATTGAACCTGAAATTTTGTCAAATAGTTATGTGTTTTGTGTGAAAATTGCACGCAAGCCTCTGAGTTTCTTGCTAATTACATTTATCCCCCATGCTTGTGTGTAGTTTTTATTTGTTGTATCTAATTATTTCATGCATCTATATGTCCCTAAAAATAACCAAAAAATGTCATTGTGTGTCCGATATATTGCATTTTCACACCATATTTTTATTTTCCATATTTATTGCATTTAATATTTATAAAAATTCAAAAATACGCATTTTCAGCACTAGTTGCATTTAAAAATCCATAAAAAATATAAAATCACCTCAGAAAATTTCCAAAAATATATATTTTGTGTCTTTTAGTGTGTTTTAACTCTAGACCAAAAATCATTAAAAAATACAAAAGAAAACTTATAAAAATTACAAAACCCCTAAAATCTTTAGAAAAATGATAAAAATTCTAAAAAATCCTAAAAATGCAATTTCAATTTCTATACTTTCTCTGATTTATTGTCTTTCAATTAAAATTAATTTGAGGAATTTTGAACACTAATTGATATTTTTCATCCTCAATTTAGTTTCAGCCAGCAACTTGTTCACTGTTTTCTAGTATTTTTGCCTTTAAAAATACCAAACAAATTAGGAAAATATGGAAAAGTCACAAAAACATTATAAAATTATAAAAAGACCAAAACATTTTGTTTCCTGATTTTGACTTATTTTCACTTATTTTTCTAAATACCTTATCCTCCTGTTTCTTACTTTATATATATATTCTGTTATTAAAAAAGATAATATAAAAATATTAAATACAAAAAGAAAATACAAAATCAGTAAATTAAAAAAATCAAAATATAAAAATATAAAATCAAAAATTAAATAAAAAATATAAAATTAAAAACTCACAAAAAATTAGCATAAATAGACAATTGATCACAGTCACACATCTTGAGCATTTTGCCCCGTTCTACCTGTATGCTCCCTGTGTTCGACCTCTACACATGCTTGCACCTATACACATATTGTTGTAGAGTTATAATAAATTTTAACTCCACATATTGCTTTACATTGTTTCATCATTATTGTGGGTTAATTGTTGTTTTAATCCGAATTTCGCATGGTCGATTCAGCGACTGAGTTCCCGCCTTGTGTGAAACTTAAGATCACCGATTTTGGGGTTAAACACCCAGGTAGAAGACTAGATGGCTGTGACCCTAGTTTCATTGATTGAGTGACAAATAGTTCTCGATGTCGCCTCAAGGTTCTTGTCAGTTGCTGCGAGACGTCACCTCCTGAGATGGGTGCTTGGTAGTATAGTCTTCATTTTGCATCATAGGATTAACACAACTGGCTAATGAGGGCCAATCAGTCGAGTTTGTTTCTCATATTGATCGTTGTTGAAGATGATTTTTCGTGGATCTAGATATGTCTCACACAAGGTGGAGACACAGTCGTTGTAGCAATCCGAAAGAAACCCAACTTCAAACAAGAATAAACCCAAAATAATAATCAAACAACGAAATAAAAGTATGGAGTTAAAATTTAACTCTATAAATGTGTGTATAGGTGTACGTATGTGTAGAGTGTTGAACACATGGAGCAAACTAGATAGATCGGGCTATGAAGCACAAAAGATGATTGTGCGATCTTTTCTATATGTTTTTTGTGGGTTTTAAATTTTTTATATTTTTCTTTTATTTTTGTATTTATATTTTTTATATTTTTTAATTTCATATTTTTATATTTTCTTTTTAGATTTTTAGATTTTTATTTTTCCTTTTCTTAAAATAAGTAATATAAGGGTATAAGACTGTATATACAATGTAAGCTAATATGATTATCAATATTAGTAAAAATAGTCAAAATAAAAAATAAAATGTTTTTGGGTTTTAAATATTTTTGTTGTTTTTTGAGATTTTTAATGAATTTTTCTAATTTTTATAGATTTTTAAAGTCAAAAATATCTCAAAACAGGGATAAGATAAAAGGACTAAATTAAAATGGAGATGAACAATACCAAATAGTATAAAAATTTCTCCAAATTAAATTTAATAGTTAGTATACTATAAAGGAAATTCAAAGATAGAAAAATATTTTTTTGGAGTTTTTATAGATTTTATATATTTTTCTCAAGGTTTTTGGGACTTTTAAATTTTTAGGTATTTTTATTTTTAGATTTTTCAAGTCTTGAAGTTGAAAAATAAATAAATAATGCAAAATATATTTTTTTGAAAATTTTTCAATAATTTTTTATATTTTTTATATTTTCTAAGTCAAATAGGGGTTTTTTGCGCTGATTTCGATTTTTATAAAATAATAAAAGGCCCAAAATTGTAAAATAATATTATGACATGGAAGTGTGAGCAATCAGGAACCTACAAGTATTTTTTGGCGATTTTTGGATCACAATAAGTGTATGAAATAAATAGAGAAAACCAACAAAAATGTATGTACTAGTAGGAGCAAAAATGTAATTAATTAGGTGCATGGGTCAATTTGTAATTTCCAACAAAAAATAAATAATTGCAATAAATATTTAATAGAGTAAATAGCAATATGAAAAGCTATAGGGGTATAGTTACAAAATTTCTAGTAGCACACCTCACATGACCGCACATGAGGTGATATGGAATAGATTGTTATGCAAATACAACAAATACTAGGGGTCTAAGTGCAAATTATACATAAATAAAACAATGATAGAGGAATGTTTATATATTAAATATTAAATTACAAAAATACGTGGCTGGAAGATGCAAAATATCCAACACTTTGCGGGAGCGGACGGTTGAGATCACGTTACTTGCCACGTGTCAGCTCCTGGTGGCACGATGTCGCTTCGCAGTTGACGCCCCATATTAGATCGTTCCGCATATCTGATGATTTGAGCGGGGTTAATCCGACGGTGTTGATGATAACTGGGAGATAAAGGGTATCGGGCGACCGAGAAGGAACCTCGAAGAACCGAGAAGAACATCCCCACCTCCGAGCTTCAATAGAGTGCAGTGCGGACCTCCGACCACCTGGGAGCCTTGGAGGGAGATCGAAATGGATCTAGGGCTCCTCCGCTTCAGATGGAGGCTTCAGCAAGTGTCCTGGAACACCAATGATGGCTAACGAGCACGTGGAAGACGATGGGCTCCAAGTACCTGTGTAGAACACAAAATCGATCCCTGAAGAGTTCTTTGGCCTGCCAGAACATGCAAGAAGCTCAGACAAACACATGTGAAGGTCCTGGGGGGCTTTCCTTGGACGAATAGGTGCAGAATGGAAGGGGGTGGCAGTGACTCCGACGAGGTGAGGGATTGGAGCATCGTTGGATCGATTATGTGAGGATCAAGGGAACTGGAGTATGGTGAAGTGTCCAGAAGCGGTGATGGAGTGAGGTGAAGGTGTTTGATGGGTCGAAGGATGGTCGAAAACAAGTGGGGGAGTTCACCGGAGCTCATCTCCGGTGAATACGAAGGGGGTTTAGTATGCTAAATCATGCGGTAGAAGCATAAAATAAATGCTTTAAATGAAATCTAAGACTGACATTGACCCAAAAAAGTGAAGAATAACGTACTTCCGATGGCATGAATCCCGGAGATGAGCTTTAATGCCGGAGCGACTGAGGTAGTTGGGAACCCTCGTCTCAACACCTCTCCCAGCGGCAAGAAGCCCGGGTGAGATGACTATCACCCTTCTCGAACCCTGGGGCACACCCTCAGGTGAAAAAGTGGAGCCAAGCGGAGCCAAAAAATGAAGAAAGGTGAAGAGTGTGGTTATGTACAGGTGATGACGAGGGGGTGTTCAAGGGCAGATCATGAGCGAATCTAAGGATTAATATTTGCCGAAGTCAATAATGCCTCAGTTGATAATGAAAGAGATATGTCTGAAACAGATGACCGTAGTAGTATGTTTGAGATGTTAAACAATATTTGAGGGCATAATGTTGATGAAAGGATCGAATCGCTTCAGGATACTTTACATGAAAAGATAAAAAATGCAGAAAATCCTATATGCCCAGTAATAAAAATGTCTCGTTTACATTCTCTTTTGAAGTTGTTTAAGATAAAAGTGAAGAATCGATGTTATGCAATTATGGTGATAGATGTGTTGCAGTTAATTAGGATATTATGAAATAATCCTGAAAGTTTTCTAAAAGATTGGAAGGATGCTAAATCAAGATTCTGCTCACTTGGACTAAATTACGAGAAAATTGATGCATGTCCAAACGACTGCATTTTGTATTGGAAGGAATATTCAAAATTAGATACATGTCCTAACTACAAAGTTTGAAGATATAAGAATACGAGTCATGATTTGAAGAGGAAAAAATCATAGAAGATTTTACGGTTCTTTCCTTTGATTCCCCGATTACAACGATTATATTCATATGAAAAAACAGCTAGAATGATGAGACAGGATAGTAATATAAAAAAAGATATAACTAGTGTTATGTGACATTCGTCAAATACCGAGGAGTAGACGAAATTTGATGAAAGATATCTATCATTTTTTGAAGAAGTAAGAAATGTAAGATTAGGTCTCGTTTCCGACGGTTTTAATCCATTCGAAAGTATGAGTACGAGTTACTCTATTTGGCATGTAATACTTGTTACATATAATCTCCCACCCTGGATGTCGATGGCATATTCTTTTATGATGATGTCTTTATTGATACCCGGTCCAAAAGGGTCAGGTAATGCAATAGACACTTATATGCAACCTTTGATTGATGAACTAAAAATTTTGTGTAATTATGGAGTGAGGACGTATGACGCGGTAAAGAAAGAATTCTTTACAATGTGTGCTTCTCTATTATGGTCACTGAAAACTGGACATGTGACTTTTCGATATACAATAATTTATCGGGTTGGAGAACGAAAGGTAAACTCGCATGTCCAGTTTGCATGGATAAAACACAATCGATATGGCTAACTGCGAGTATGAAACATTGTTATTTTGGCCACCGATATTTCTTATGAATCATAGGTGGCTCAAAAGTGAAAATAATTACAAGTTTGACGGACAGTCTTTTGGACTTCGAATTTGAATCGATGATCTAGTATCACAATGTGGAAGGAACAAGAAAAGTTGGGTAACTTCTTTCTAGGTCGATTATTTAAGAGGAAGTTATCCAGCGGATGGCAGAAATAAAGTATATTTTTTTTAGAACTACCCTACTGGTATACTTTACAAGTCTGTCATAACTTAAATGTGATGTATATAGAGAATAATAATATTCTTGGAATTTTAAATCTTTCTAGTACTATGAAAGACAGTTTGTGAGTTAGACGTGATACAGTTGGATATCCAATCCGAACTACATCCAACAAAGTCATATAATAATCCAAGAGCAACAATTACTGAAGCGATTATACATTATCCAGTGACGAAAAAGATAAGATACTCAATTTTATTAAATCTATTAGAGTATCAAATGAATTCTCGTCACAAATAACCAGATGTATAAATCTGACGAAAAGAAAGATATCATCATTAAAAAGTCATGATTGCCATGTATTAATACAAGTTCATTTTCCGTTAGCCATCAAGGGAGTTGTACATCATGATGTTATACACCCACTAATTAAACTCAACCAATTTTTTAAACTCCTGTGTT
This sequence comes from Ottelia alismoides, assembly GCA_037367405.1. Taxonomy (NCBI): domain Eukaryota; kingdom Viridiplantae; phylum Streptophyta; class Magnoliopsida; order Alismatales; family Hydrocharitaceae; genus Ottelia; species Ottelia alismoides. Next base: position 93,784 of record JAZKJV010008870.1, read on the forward strand.
TGAAGACTTTAGATCCTGAAGTGTTGTTCCTATTAGAGACAGATATTGTTATCACTTTATGTAAGATGGAGCATGTCTTTCCACCTACTTTTTTTGATATAATGATACATATAGTTGTTCATATTGCTAGCGGAGCTCGGATATGTGATCTTGTAAGGTATCGATGGATGTATCCAAAATATTTAAAGAAATTAAAAAATATGGTGTTAATAAAGTTGCACTCGAAGGTTGCATTGCCGAGGGGTATTTATGTAAAGAATGTATTACATTTTGTGACATGGATGATGGCAAGAGTATCAGATTCAGTCGATTTGAATGAAATAATGATGACGAGTTGTGGACTGAACATTCAAACAAACTTTACATATTTCAACAAAATGGACGTCCTATTCTAAAGAGTATCCGTCGATGTATTTCATGCGATGAAAAAGACCTTATTCATTACTATATCTTAATGCAATTAGATGAGGTTGATTGTTTCTTTGAAGAGTTTCGTTCAACAAGTACTGAGAAATATGACTTTCTTAAATGGTTCAAGAATAGTATTGAACTGTTAAAAGTTACCAAAGATGAACGGTGGAGTATGAATCTTGATATTATCCAATAGAGTCCATTCTCAATAGTATTGTCACATTCTGGCTATATCGTTAATGAATTCAGATTTCGAAAAAAAGTCAATTGATGAGAATAAAGCAGCACAACTTTCTGTAGTGATAGTGAATGCCGAACTCTCATCTGAAATAGATGGATACTATGGTAAAATTATTATACACTAGAAATCAGTTTTATGCGTGATGCAAGATGTGTTCTATTTCATTGCATTTGATTCAATGTGGGTCGTTTCAGAGTAGGTTACAAGAAAGATAAAAATGAAGTTCTCTCTTTAAAGCAAACAGGACGGTTACAAACAAACGAGTCGTATGGGCCTGCTAGTCAGGTAGAACATGTCTTTTATGTACCGGACAACTCTATTAGTGGGTGGATTATACCTGTTAGGATAACACGGAGAGACTTCTTTAATGTTAACGAAGAGGAAGATGAATTGGATAATTATGTTGCATATCAGAATATTTCAAATGATTTTTTTTCATTATATAGTAGACAAAGACATTGCTACTAGCAACGTGATGTAATGTTATTTTTTGGTTTATATTCAAATAATTGATATCTTATAATCGATATAAATGTATTTTTAAATTATATGCTATTGAAATGCAGATATGGCTCTTAGACCCAGGCGTATTCGGGAAGTTCACGAACCCACTCAGCAACCACAAGGAGGATCTTCTGATCCCGGCAGTGGCAGATCTCAAAGATGACGGGGACTGTCTCAGTGTAGGTTCATGGATCTTATTGCACCTAGGTAGACATTACATGTTCGTATCGTTGGACGAGATGCACTGGGGAAGAATTGCATGGAGTTTCAGAGCTACCTTGGCTAGTTTGCTCGTGCACGTGTTCCCATCACGATGCATGACTTTCGACAGCTTCCTTATACTGTCAAGGCTTCCATACTATCTGATTTGGAGGTATTCTACAATTTAGTTATTACTTGCATTATTTTAAGGGATTTTTACACCCATAATCCTGAGTAATTCTGCAATTACAATCATAACCTTGTATAGTCGTGAATTACATCCAGGATCCTCAATAGTCTTAACTCTTTCACCCACAACCTCCGGGTTAACTTCCATCCAATATTCCGTTAACTACGACGGAATCTGTCAAACATTTTACATTTTTCACCCTTTAAGTTATGTTATTTACCAATGAGTAAACTCCTCCCCTCCTCCTCCATGTAGACCCCTACCACCTCCCTGACCCCCCTGCAAGCAGCTGGAAGACCCGCCAACCCTCCCCCCGTCAATCCCATCAACCCTCTTCCCTAAGCCTCCTCCCCGACCCCCCTGCAAGCACTTGGGCCGTCGTCAACCTCCAACCCCCCCAGCCCGCCGTCAACCTCCACCCCCCATTGAACCCCGACCACCCTCCCCCGGTCAAGCCTCGCCAACCCTCCCCGCATCAATCCCATCAACCCTCCCCCCTAAGCCTCCTCCCCGACACCCCTGCAAGCAGTTGGGTCGATGTCACCCCCTGCAAGCAACCCCCCAACTATCCCCCCATCAAGCCTCCTCCCCGACCCCCCATGCAAGCATCCCGCCAACTCTCCCCCCGGTCAAGCCTCCTCCCCGATCCCCCCTGTAAGTAACTGGCCCGCCGCCAACCCTTCCCTGATCAAGCCTCCTCCCCGACCCCCCCCCCCCCCCCCTGCAAGCAACTGGCCTGTCGCCAACCCTTCCCTGATCAAGCCTCCTCCCCGACCCCCCTGCAAGCAACTGGCCCGCCGCCTAACTCCCTCCACCTCGGCCGCTGCAATATTCCCCCGTTGTGTCTCTCTCTCTCTGCAAGTCCGTCCCCAAACCTGCAAGCCCCAATCGTTAGTCAGGGATTATTCTTTTCTTTTCTTTTTTACTTTTTGATCAATCCCAATCGTTAGATCAGGGATTGGTTAGATTAACTCAACCATCTGGTTGAGTTAACAAGCTAAACTAACGGAAGGTTATGGATGTAAAACGGAGCATTTATTCGAGGTCCTGGATGTAATTCACGAATATACAGGGTTATGATTGTAATTACAAGATTACTCAGGGTTATGAGTGTAAAAATCCCTTATTTTAATATATTCAGTTATTTTATTCATCTTGTACTAGACTATTTTTACTTTGGAACAAAATACCAACGTCGATTCCCAGATTCTTTCTCATATGTCTGAGATGTTGCGTCGATACAAGGGACGCATAAAGATAAAGGTAACAACATATGTATATATACTTATAAGAAAATTTGAATGCTTACGATATTTTTTCCATCTATTTAGTATTACAACCCTCAGATTCTATATGAGCAGCTTGTGCAGAACATCCCACCAGGTGTTACACCAGATCAGTAGAGGGACTTAATCAATTTTTGGTTCAGTGAGAAATTTACGGTATGTAGAATTTTTCCTATTTAATTATTTTATATTTGTACTAACTTTTATTAATGATAGGCTATGTCTACAAAAAATAGTTCGAATTGCTCCAAAGATTTTAGATCCACCCACAAGACAGGGAGAAAGAACACAAATCAGTTGAAGGACGACTTTGTAAGCATCCACAAATTTATAAATGTGAATAACTTTGGAAGCTAATTTAAAAAATAATTTATTTATTTTTTTATTTGAGGGATAACATTAGAGAAACGACCCGAATAAGAGGTTTTTGCTGGGTCAAAGAGCAGAGACGTAGGAGGAGAAGTGCAGCGGGTTGATGATGCCTACGCATCAATTCACGTATGTAAATTATATTGTTAATTTTGAGAATGTCTTATATTAATTTTTTAAAATAATATATGTATCCATGTAGGCAGGAAGAAATGATTATGCTCTCCACCACCACCTCACTAGATAATACGGGGACGAGCACACTCCTTTTATCTGCTGATGAAGCCTTCCTCCAAGCCACATGTCCAGAACACAGTGGACACATATGTTGCGGAGGATGTGGAGAAATGATTCGTGCATGGTACAAATGAGTGGCGCAAGTGGCTCGAACCTCGTCGTAAGGGAGCCAGAGGGAGAGGGAGATGTAGAGGGAGTTGCACGACGTTAAGGCAAAGATGTCCACACAGAATGAGGAGATGGCTACGATGTGTATGGACATGGCGAATGTCATGGCATACATTACCCGTCTTCAAAGTCAGACCAAGTGACTAGTCGATCCTGCACAACTCGGTGATGATGAGGAAAGTGAAGAAGAGAGCGATGAAAGTGAGGAATCAGGGAAGATTACGTTAGATGTAGAATATACATATTATATTTTAGTAGTATCTTGAACAGTTAACTTGTTGTAATTTAAAATATGTAGAGCTGTCACATTGTTTTGTTGTTAAGTATTAAGTAATAATTTTGATATCTTTCTAGTGTTGTATTATTTACGTGGTTTTTTAGAAGGAGAATGAGATTAAAACCAAGTAAACAATTATTTTTTCTGTTTTCAGAGCGTACTCTTGTAATATATAACTGTCCCTTATATAACCAAATAGCTCATTGTCTCTCGTTATGGGCCTCGACGAGTAACGAGGACGGTTTAGACCGTCCCCATTGCGATTCTGTGGGCATCGCGAAAAATGATTTAACCAGAGGGGACGATCGTGACCGTCCCTGCTGATCATTGGAAGAGACGGTTTAAACCGTCTCCTCTGTATGCCAGTAGCTTGTTGTCTCTTTTTATGGGCCTCGGTGATTAAAGGGGATGGTTTAGACCATACCCTATGCGTTTCTGTCGGCATCTCAAAAAACGATTTAACTAGAGGGGACAGTCACGACTGTCTTCGCTGATCATTAGAAGAGACGGTTTAAATTGTCTCCTCCGTATGCCAGCAGCTCGCTATCTCTCGTTATGGGCCTCAACGACTAAAGGAGACAGTTTAGACTGTCCCCTATGCGATTTTGTGGGCATCCCTAAACACGATTTTACTAGAGGGGACGGTTGGGACCGTCCCCGCTGATAATTGGAAGGGACAATCCTGATCGCCCCCTTAAAGCCATTCCCTGGTTCTAACTTTGGGCGTCACGGACGGGATTGGACAGTTTAAACCATCCCTCTTTCGAGTCTATGCCCGTCCCAAAGTTGGTTGCGCAGAGTAAACCGTCGCATTGTATGAACGTCTGGGACGGTCAGGAAGGGAATGTCATCACCGTCCCTATTGTTCATTGCAGAAGGGATGGTTGGAACTGCCCCTAATGACTTCAGAAAGGAATGTTTGTATTTAGCGTCCCTTATGGTCAAATGAGATGGTGTTAAAGGGACGGTCTAGTGCCCATCCCTTCTGACCAGAAGGGACGGTTTGCGTAGGAAAGGGGACGGTTATTGACTGTCTCCTTTGGGTAGTGTTTATTTTAAACAAATGATACTAATTCTCCACAAATAGATTGGGATTTTTATGCATGAGATGCAGTGCAACATCGTCATGATGCCATGAAGTATAATGATCTACATTGCTCGGTTATGGATGTCACATGCATGGTAATTCTGCACCATTTCTGTGTAAAAAAAATACTAAAGAAAATTTCATTATCGGTTATATTTCATCCATTACTTTGTTGGATTTGATGCATTCGAGAGATACCCCTATTTCAGCTACTTCTTTGATTTGGGATATGTAATAAATTTATATTATAGTCTTCACTAAATATTTCATTGCATCATAGTTTCTCAAGTAAATATATTTAACTTTGTTTTGATGTGCTTTACAGTTGAATAATTTACTCAAATACTGATTAAATGGGTTGATCGTCTCGGGTGGAGGGTCTAATGTAGCTAATGGAAGGATAAAATACATCTGGCACTTCAACCTTGGCAATCTCGTCAATTTCACGATGCTCGGACTCGCAAAGGTGATCTTCATTTTGCTTTTGATTGATATAATAAGCTCAACATTGTATATAAAGTTATACTAAAATTCTTCTACATGTATTCTTTCTGATTGGTAACATTGCATAGTTGGAGTTAGAAAATTAAAAGAAAGTTAAAAAATGAAATTTAACTATCATGGTTTGATTTTATCTTTGGAATTTTGATCAAATTAGCTAATATTCTTTGATCATTGAATGACAAATTACAAATCTCACATTGAAGATGGTATTAGATATGATGATGGTGTGATTTGCTGCTGAAAATCCTAAAGCTGACACTGAGGATTGAAGATGGTGTTAGATATGATGATGGTGTGACTTGCTGTTGAAAATTAGCTGACATTGAAGATGTTGATGTTGATTTTTGTTTGGTTATAACAATGTGTAGTATATTTGATGAACATATAATAGCATATATGCAATAGTTTTTCATTGGTAACTAGACTACTGACTTTTAAATGCTTCACTTTCATAATATTCCTTATCTCGTATATCTCATTTATAATATTGTTGGTATGCACAACTATATACTAGATTATCGCGTGGTCCTGTCTCTAGTTTTATTATTTTTTATCGATTTTGCAGCAGAGAGAAGCTAACTTTTTCGACTAGAATAGTTCAGAAAAAGATTTGGTTTTGTTATTGATTGTCTTTTAATGATTATAAAGAGGTGTATTGAATAACCAATGTCTTTCATCAATAAAACATGAGATTCTGTTTTGCTGGTAAGAATGTTCTATATAGAACAAATTTTAGGTGGTAGATTTTCTGTCACATAGTACTATGGAGACGGATTTTCTGTCATCAAAGTCTTTGGCGACGAGAGTTTTGGTAACCTCTTTACGTGGCGGAATAGTTGTCGCCTTACATAAAGCTGTCGCCTCATCTCAAAATTCCGTCGCCATATATCCGTCGCCTAAAACCTGTTTTGTTATAGTGAGAGGATATGGATGCCATTTTCTCGTATCTGACAAATACGAAAGCGAATATGGTTACAAATATTCAACATTCGCCGAATATGAATATGAATACGAGTATAATATCGTCAATTTTGACGAATACGAATGTGAATACAATGTTTAAATTCTTAAGGATACAAATACGAATATTCATTTTTTGAAGGATACAAATATGAATACAAATATGAATATGAATATGAATACGGGCGTTCAAAGTATGGATGATACCAATACTTACATGGTAAACAAAGAAGGTAAGCTTTCATTTATTATTTAGTTATATCTTTATGTTTTTATTTTATTATTTAATTATTTTTATGCATATATTCATTATTAAAATATTTAATATGCTTTTATATATTGGAAATTGTTACGAAACTAAAATTTTTATCAATTTCAAGTAATTTTAGACATGTATAATATTCGTATATTAATTCATATTCGTTTATCAAATATCCATATCGGAATTAACAATGTTGCTTTTACATACGAATTCATTTTGAGTATATGAATTTGCATTTTACACATTCGTGTGATATTCTTATTCGTATTCGTAACTGGATTTTAAAAAGAATAAGAATATTTAACACATAATTCCTATTGTGTCCCACTGTACTCATCCCTACATGCAACCATCCCATATCTTCCACCATTCTCTTCATGTTAGAGAGCAGATCCTCTGCAGTACCGTAGAAGTCTATAGTGAATTTGTGGTGCATCTGAGCCGTTCGATCTTGATCAAATGGTTCTCATGAATTCCCTCTACAGGCGCTAGACAATAGAGGATTTGCTCTACTTCCTTTTAATAACCTCCTCCTAAAGCCATCAACCGCGGAAACGGATCCTCTATTATAGGGAGGATTGTAGCAAAAGTGTTGTAATCTTCTTCTTTTTTTTGTAAATTTGATTCCAAAATATAACCTTATCGATTTAATCTTAGGTTAATTATCCACGTATCTTCCAAAATTCATCCAAATCTGATTTTAATTGCTATTGCATCTTAATGGTCAAACATTTGAATCTTTTTTAATTGGAGTTTAAGTTGCTTAGATCTTGACACAATATTTGATCATTAGGATAAAGTAGCAATTAAGGTCGAATTTAGGTGAAATTTGAAGGATATGTAGATAATTAACCTAAGGTTAGATTTTTGAAATCAAAATCACAAAAATTAAAAAAGTTTACTACACCTCTGCTCCAATCCTCCCCATAGCAGCAGAGGATCCGTTTCCATTAACCACACCTTCCAATTGGTGAGATAGACATCCAAAACCACCTCACCAACCTGTATGCGAGACATCCAACTTCGAGACAATCTCCATATCTATATGTTCTTCCACCTTCTGACAACCTCCACTTCAGAAGCCCCCTTGCCAACCTACCGCAGAACCATTGCCCTTCCGCACCTTCTGCAGCATCGCACTGCTGTACCAACTAGACCCAAGTCTCCTTTGTGGGCGCCTACCCAATGAAGCCGTCTCCTTGTACCTTCTTCTCCAAACCCCCATTCTGTCTCTAAAAGAACCCCTCGAACCCAACATTGTGGGTGTCCACCACAGAGAGGAGCTAAGCACAAATTTTCCCTCCTGCTGCTCATGACAGGAACTGAGATCGGGTAGAGACAATGACGTTTTCTACCATCACCACGTTTCTGAGATCCAGAAGCCCGCTTTTGCAGGAGCTCCTGGAGCTGTTCGCTAAGGAACACTCCTTATCTCAAGACCATAATCGAAGACCTCAAGCTTCCTCCCCATGTACCACTTCGTAGTTGTAGGTATTTTCTGTATTTTCTCCCTTTGTCTCCGTCCTCATCTGGTCCGATACACACACCCTTCTTCATCTGAACACTCACTCAAACCTCGATCAACACCATGACCTCTCACTTTCTCGCTTCTTTCCATCTGTCACAACCTCTCGTCTGGACCTCCTCTTTCCCTCATCATTTTTGTAGAGGAACACTTTTGTTCACCTTCCTTCTAGCCCTTGACCTCTAAGCTAACTACCTGACCAAGTCTTTGGGTTCGAGTCTCTTTGCCATTCACAAGGATCATCGAAGCAGGAACCACCATCGCCGAAAGTTACACCTCTCACTGGAGTTTCCCCAAACTTGTCCTAGATTGCCTCTCGAGCTGGTCTCTCCTTGCCGCTGCAGCAAAAGGAGGAGGATGAGATGAACGACCTACAATGATCGTTGATCAACCTCCCACAATGCATCTCCATCGTTGATGGGATGGCATTCTGAGCTATCGATCATGATCCATCGAGTGTATCCGGAGGCATCACGTGTTCCACGCTCCACCATTGTATCAAGCACCTTCAGGTGTAGCTGCACCATCATATCAAGGACAGTACATGACCTCAGTCATGTGCGTGGGATATTTTCGAAGATCACACCCTACTTCCTCATGTGTGACATACAGGTCCATCATGCTGACGTCATCCCAACATCAAACGCCTTGGAGGCGGATCGCCTGCTGTACCGTGTAGTGCAGCTGATTCTGCTGCATTCGCTCGATCGTGCCGTTCGTACAATCTTGCATTTTTTTTAGATTCGTACCGTGCAAAATCGTGCCACTCGAATGATTTATGTAGACGCCTTAAATTGAATTCAAGCCATTGAATAACACGTGGATAGGTAAGAGGATTTTGCATCAGCCCCCATCGATTTTTGCAAAGTGCGTCTATGACCCCATGAGCTTCGTTTTAATTATAAAGTAATTGTAAACAAACCCCTGATTTCTATACTTAATATCTTTTCACCCTTTTGATATTTGAAAAAAAGTAAAAAAAAAATTGTATTCCTTTATTCGTGCTCTACAGTATGAGTTTTGGTTTATTATTTTCGAAGCTAAGATAATATAAGCATGAATATTTGAGTAAACATTGCATATTTGACTTGTATAATTGAGATAAATTCGCAGCCATTGGAATCTGATTTGATTGCAGGTTATTGGTAGAATTAATGGTTAGAAATACTCGAAAAATATCGGTATTATGGGTGGTGGAATTTATATAACATTTGGGCCTTTTAAGTTATTTTGAGTGCATATGGCCTCCATTTGCAAATCTAAAAATAACGCTAGATGGTTTTTTTGATGCTTTACATGTGTGATTTTCTAGGATTTTTTAGACACCATTTTAAACTTAAAAAATCAAAACCCAAAAACAACCTCTTACTTTCTAGCATTTTTGTTTATTCATATTATTGACTAAAAACTACCAAAAAATCAAAATTACCTTAAATACGATGGAATGCATACTATTGGTTTAAATTTAGTTCACAAAAATATTATAGTTTACTAATTTTATAAATCCAAAAATTAATAAAGAGCTTAAAATAACAAAATCAACTTCTAAAATACGTAGACATTTTCAATATTGTGAAAGAATCCCAGTATCTATAACTTAGTCTATATTAGTATCACAAAATTTTCTTTCCAAAATTATATGTTTTCAAGCCTAAAATAAAAAATACCATAAAAACTTAAACATACGTAAATACATAAAATCTAAAAAAATAGAAAATAAAAAGTTTATTTCATTCCATTTTTCCTATAACTTCAGGAAAAAAAGTGCCTATTACGTATAGATATTAGGTATAATATTTTTCTAGCTATATACTACATATATTTTTACAATTTAAAGTAAAATTAAAATGAATAAATCAGAGATAAAAAATAAAAAATTGAAAACAAATACCTGTATATATGAATAACTTCAAATGAGATTGTGGCTCATCAACCCCCTAGCGAGTCATCAATCTCATCCATCTATTTTAAATCATACAGTTGAAATAAATGATCTATTAATTGCAATAATCTAATGATGTGAAACATATTTTAGTTATTTTGTTAAATTCTAAAAGTAGAATTTGACAACCCATAACCTAATTCGAATGGACTCTCCCTCTCTCACATTGAGATCTAGAGATGGTGTGTGCAACGAGAAGGAGCACGACTCCCTCCATCTCCCAAAGACGGTGTGTGGTGAGAAGAAGCACATCACCCCTCCCCCCTCCTATCCTTATGGCAGTACACGGAGATGAGGAGCACGACTCCCCCTCTTTCTCTCCCGACGACAACACATTTAGGTATGAATTGGATGCTCCTCCATTTTGTGGTTAGAGATCTTTTTGTATTTGGGATTCTCAATGGTGCATGAGGATGGGCGTTGTGAGGAAGGTGATGATATGGAGGCGTGAGTGGTTGCCACGAGGAGGGAAAAGGAGGGTGTATGACCTGGAGGAGGGCTGAGGACGCATAGTTTTCTATGAATATTAAATTATCTTTTACATGTCTCGAAATATTTTTTAAAAATCTCAATTACTACTTATAACCTCAGACTTTTTTTTTACATTTTATCATTTTCTAACAGTCTACTTTTGTTGCAGATGTACACTCAAATATTATAAAGCGACTACGTATTTTTACAAAGAAGTTCAAAAAATTTATAAAGGAACATAAAATAATTACAAAGATCCATTCAATATTACACATAAAGACACATAAAGAAAGTATGATATATACAAAAGCGCATGAAGAAACAACAAATACGCATGACACAATACAAAGAATAATACAAAATTTACAAATGAAAACAATAATTTACAAAAAACACTAATGAGTGGAAATGTAAGAAAATTCATGGTTTGAATTTTACAAAATTGAATATAAATTGTACATAAATTATTTCATGTTTACAAATACAAGCATTAAATAGCATTTGCTGAGAACGTTTCCGAATATGGACAAATAAATTAATAAAAAATCTAAATTAAAATGAGCCTAAAATGGCGATTGATATTTTTAAAGGAAATTTAAATTTATGGAAATAAAATAATGAAAATACCATTTTCAACAACACACCATTGGATCGAGATCCAATGGATCTCATTGATGGCTCACAACAAAAGTGATAAACCCCAATCTCATTTGAAAGTATAATATATATATATATATATATACTATAAAATACAGAGATATCTTAGAAACATTGGTACAAAAACACATTAAAGACATTAAAAAGACAAAAATACGTTGGGATTCTCTTTTTTACACATATACACGTAGAGTTTCTATGCTTATCTAATGCCTCTCCAAGTTCAACACTTCTATACTTCTCATTATACATATTTTTAGGAGCATAAATATTTTTTTTGGGAATAACCAGTTTCTTGAGTTACAAAGACAACTGCACTATAATTCATCTTCTAAAACTCAAGCAATACATGTTTTCAAATTGGTATCATTGCTAGGGAGGTCGGTTTAGGTATAGTTTGAGGTTTAGGCTTTTCACTTAAGTGTGGGTTTTCTGATTTTGCTGCTTTTTTTTGCTTTTGTTTTCATTCTAGTAGATATTCTATTGATCATTTGTGCAAGGTTTTCGCTTTTGTTTTCATTATATTAGATATTCTATTGATCATTTTGAAGGTGGTGGTCTGTCTCAAAAGCGGAGTTAGCCAAACTAACTACAGAGGGCATAATACTTGGTCGGTCATGGAACTAACTTGTGATAGGTGATGAATACCCATTCATCACTCTTTATTCTTATATTTTAGCTACAAAAACCTTTGCAAATGCATGTATATGTCTGTAAATACAAATAATTACCAAAAGCATGCATTGTGTAAAAAGTTATAATTAGCATGTTTTTGTGCAAAAATAAAAGAATAAAGATTAAAAAGAAAAGGAGGGAAATATTTAGAATAAATATTGAGTGACCTAATCCCAAGGGAGGGCTCAACATGGGCCTGACCGCATAAAAGCCAAAGTAGAGAGAGATAGGGAGCTCATGTGTGTAAATATACCTGTAAATACAATAGATATATTTTCCTCCAAATAGAATAAATGGGCTTGTCTATATTTGTAGATATATTTATAAATATAAAATCCAAATAAAAAGAGAAAAATTAAAAAAAATAAAAATGAGTCACTTGTGCATATTCACCATGTACATACACCCGCACCTATAGTTATTTAACCCTATAAATTAATTTCCATAAAATTTGTATATATTCTATATTTGATGGTGTAAATAAAATAAAATAAAAACCATAAAAACAAAAATAAATAAAAAGAACAAAATTAAAACCAAAAAAAAAGCATTGTACATATACCATGTATATAGATGTATATATCTATTTATTTTACCCTTGTATATAAATAATAAAATTAAAATAAAAATACCCTCTTATTCCTAATTTTATGTTATAAATAAATAAAATATAAAATGGGAATAAAATTGTATAAAAATAACTAATTAAAAATTAAAAATCAAAAATTAATATTGTATATATACCTATGTATAGTACTATAGTGTACATACCTTATTTTTATTTTGAAAAATTAATTAAAAATCACCAAAAAATAGAAAAAAAATAAAATAAACATTTTTCATGTTTTGAGTTTTTAATAAATCAGACATTTTCTATTTTTAAATTAATTTCTAAATCTTTCTGAGGTGGCCTTCTCTCATTGGTCCACGGGGGATGTTGACCCCCCGGTCAACTCCCCCCTGTGGACCACTTCCCACGGGTCGTGACGCCCGACCCGACTTCCCCGATTTTTCGCGTCACGACCCGACGCCTGAATCCCCAAACCCCTGGTCCTAATCACGCTCCAGATATCCGGGAACCTCGCCCGACACTTTGCCTAGGGGTCCGTGCTTCACCAAGCCGGACCCGACCCTTTCTTCCCGGACCTGCACCCATATAAAATCTGAGCTCCGCCTCCCTATTCCTCATCTTTGGCTCCCCACCTTGCCATCTCAGGACCTCCATTGCCATCCTCGAGGTGACAGCTCACCGTTGGCCGTGTCGCAGAGAGGAGAGGGTGCCCGGACCTTAGATCCGGTGTCTTCGCGCCGTCGTGCTCCGTCTGAAGGTAGAGCTCGAGCCTCGGGCCTCGACGACCCGCGAGGCGACGACTCAGAGCTTCCAGAGCTCACGCCCAGTCGACTCATCCGCCCAGGTAGCCCTAGTTCTCTTCCCTTTTCTTTGATTTTGCATTTCCCCCAAATCGCCCAGTCGCCGTTCATCTTCGATTCCGGCCATCTCCGCCTTCGTCTCGATCATCGGACCACACCCTCACGTTCACCTTCTTCCCGCGCACGTTCTCCACCCCTTCATCCAACCCAGCTCGCACAGGAGCTGGGAGTCGAGTTCCTCCGCCGTCGCATCGTCGGAACTCGCATGCCTCGCCGCACCGACCACCTTCACCACGCCTAACAGGGTCGAGGCAGTTTGCCCTCGACCTGCGAGTCCGTTGCACATCTTTGCAGGTCCCATGAAACCCATCTGAGGGCTTCGACATCTAGGAGCAGCAGCTTGACCTCCGCCGGACTCGCCTGAGCTCCCCAGAGCTCCGTCGAGTCATCGGAGGGTACGAGTCGACGCGGGAGCCCAAGGCGATCCTTCCCCAATCTTCAGCTGCCCGCGAGGAGGACCCTAGCGCGTACACGAGCCTGGCGAAGCTCGCCGGCACCCTGTTCTTCGACCATCCTCCGTAGCCGTCCGATTCAGCCCCAGCTCCAGGTCTTCATCGAGCCGTTCGTTCTTGGAGGAGCAATGACCGTTAGATCCTTGAAGGGTTGATCGGGACCGTCCGATCAGCGAGGGCGTCCCACGTTGCCCCCCAGCCGACCGATCCTCCACGTGGCGAGACCCCAGCCGCTCGATCAGGACGAGGACTCCAGTGTTGAGCGCCACCCTTCCCCGACCGTCAGATGTCACACGTGGCGCTCATCTGACGACCGACATAATAAAGGGTAAATATCCCCTTAGGCCCTTAGTTTCTTAGCTGTTCATTTCCAGTCCTGTAAATATTTTCGATATTTTATTTCAGTTAGGTAAATTGCATAGTGGACCCTGTCTTATCTGGTATTTACGTGTATGCCCCTGCCTGTATTGGATCACGAGCGTCGACACGTGTTTTGTTGGGTTATTTGCATGTTTAGCCTTGTTGTTCTAGGGTGTTCCTGAATGAATGAAAGTTTTTAGTTAATTGCATATATACCCCTGTGCATGGTTTATTTGTGCATGTGCGTTATATTTTGGGTATTTTACACTAAGGCCCTCGGACTTTTGGTACCTGTTACTAATTAGTCCGGGAACTTTATTTTCTTTGCAATTAGGTCCCTGTGTTCCCAAGACACGCGCCTCGTGCGTGACTTCTTGGAAATTTTGCACCGGACCCCCTGGAACTTTTATTATTTGCGTACAGGTCCTTGTGCACTGTAACTTTCTATTTTTAATAAAATAGCAAATTAACTCGAAATTTAATGAAAATTGGATACATGGCTCCTGCCATGGTGTAAAATTTTCTCCAATTTTTGGAGACTTTTTTGATTTCATTTAATATTTTTAAATAATCAAAAATACGCATTTTCTTTAATGTCTAAGCTTTAAAATCACAAAAAAAATATTAAAACACCTCTAAAAATTACAGAAAAATTAGACAGTAGTTGTTTTACCTTGTTTGATTTTCTGACCAATTTTGGTCATTTTTGGATATATAAAACCCTTAAAAATTACAAAACACTAAAAACCCTATAAAAATTCTAATAATTAATTTAAAAATCCAAAAACAATAATTCTAGTGTCTAAATTTTCCTTATACTTTCTAGTTTTTAGGAAAATTACCTTCAGGCCTTCATAGGGCTTCTATCTATTTTATATTGGCCCTCCAAGTCTGACTGGACAGCACCTTCATATTTCTACCTTGTTTGATTTTTAGAAAATTCAATAAAAATCAGAAAATTACCAAAAATTAAACAAAAACAGCCAAAATTATAAAAAACATAAAAATATTTTTATTTGAATTTTTGGGAGATTTTTGACTTTTGAGTGCCTTAATAATTGTTTGTATTGGCTTAGTTGGTAGCTTCTCTATTTTCTTTATTAATTAAAAAATCCAAAAAAATTATAAAAATTAAAAATCCACCAAAAACACTTTGATTTTATTTTATTCCCCCTTTGAGACTACTTCGTAGGCCGCAAGGCCATTACGTGCTCCTTGTGTTCGTCCCTGGTCGCTATACCGGGTTAATATAATAGTAAGACCGCTTCTTGTGCTTGATTGATTTTTATTCGATTTTGGTGGTCTATTTTTCTCGATCGACTGCGCTTGGTTACTTGGGTCGCAACGACCCTTGATTACCTTTTACCCGAGTGATCTATTTTATTACATTAAGAGTCAAGGGGGCCTTAAAGACTTCCAAATTTGTACTGGATAATTGTTTGAATTAGACAAGCAAAAGTAGGTCGAATTATACCTATTCCTAATTTGAAATAGCTCAAATCAATTAAGGAATGACCACCTCCTTATTCAAGGATGTTTTACACATATATTCAATAAAAGTTCGCAAGATAGAGAAAACAATGTCCTGTCCAACTCACTGAACCATGTTTGTTCATCAGATTTGTTGAGCAAAATTATCCATGATTATGCCATCTAGCACACATATTTTAGATAGTCAAAGAGTAGCATTTCTATATACTACCAAATCCCTTCCTTCCATTAGTTTAGTAGTTGATGACCTCTCTTTGTTCCTTGACTTTGAAGGAAACATCTCAAGATAGTTGTGGTATTTAAGAAAAGAGGTATATGCATGGAGTAAGTCGATGTCATTATTCCTACAGAAAACTACCATGTTAGTACTGCAAGTTGAACGCGATTGAAAGATAGAGATTATAACCAAGATCCTGCTAGAACCAATGCATAAAATTAGTTATATTTTACAACCTATTGTGGAGATTTCTACACCATGGAATCTCGAAATCTGGATAATTAGTTCAGATATTCTATGGGAGGTTAATTGTGAAGATTCAGTCACTAGTCAATGTTGTATGTGTTGAGATTTATCATGTGAATACTGATTAGTTGAATACTAGCAGAGAGCATTACTGATGTCTTGTGCGATTGTGCATGCTTTCTTCTTCGATCGTGATTCTAGTAGTGTGGTGTTTGATCGAATCCGTCCCCAATAGTATGTATAGGTTCACATGCAACCATGGTGCAAACACAATTTGGACTATTCTCGAAGGCATGTTAGATGGTTTCATGACTTCCAATCTATAGAATATTTTTGAGTTAAGAAGACACGTGAGGTAGAAAAGCGGATGAATTGCAATGAAATCAATGAGTTAGCACACCAAAAGATGGATTTGGATATAATGCAATCATTACAAATGATGAATAATATCATAGCCCAAGTAGAGAGGACACAATACCAACCATACAATCAGGAAAAAAATAACGACTCAATTTCCTTTAATATAACAATCTGTATATGAGTTGGTACCTTACTTCTTTGTCCAACAACAATGGGTTCTGATCCTTTGTAACACATTTTCTAGGGCACAGTGTTTTTCCCTCCATTATGTCAACCTTCTTACCAAATTTATTCATTCAGTTTAAGCTAATGTTACGAAGACCAACGCATTCGTCAGGACTAATTTTTAGATTCATGGAGATATGATGAATCATCTTAGCAGAAAAGTGGCGAAGGATCGCATAATTCTGTTATATCATTTAAGGTGTTGAGACACAAGTCGTCGGTATCATCTCTGCTCAGAACTCAGTTGTTGAGGATACGAATCACTTGATACAGATGTGGATGCGCAATCACCACCACCACTGAACCACATGAAGAAAAAGAACAACCAGGTATAACGGTAGTCGGTCACCTCTCGCGGCCATCAGAGAAGAAAGATCACTAAAAGAAGAACAAGTACAATTCTCTGCGTTCCCCCGCTCTCTTCCTCTCTTCTCTCTTGCTCCCCTTTCTCTAGGAGTTACATTGTTTTTGTGGTGGTGTGGAGACAATGCCTCCACCCTCTCTATATATAGCACAGTTACAACCGCATAGTCCTATTCCAAATAGAATTATAAATAGAATACAACTCAACTGCGATTACGATTGGGAGTCCAATCCCCTTAGTATTCATAATCCTAATTTGACTCTAATCCTAACATAAGGGTCTTATGTTCAAACAATTAGTCTATTTGGTGCAGGATAACTCTATGAAATAGAAATCATAGATTTGAATTGTTTTGCAAGATTATAACAAGCATTGTAATACCAGAATCAACATCCTAGACTTTCACTAATGATGACTCGGTCTACATGAGAAGTAGTTTCTTTTCTCAAGAAGTTCTAAAGGAGATTCGCCAATTATGTGACTCTTAGGAGTGGAAACACCACAACTAACAAAAACAAAGAATCGAGGAGTGATTCTGATTCATCCAGAGAAGGTATACGATTAAGAATAAAAGAAAAAGAGAACACCTAAGAAAACAACAGTAGGAGTAAGAGGAGTGATTCTGATTCATCCAGAGAAGGCATACGATTAAGAATAAAAGAAAAAGAGAACACCTAAGAAAACAATAGTAGGAGTAAAACATTGATGATAATGGTAAAGAGCATGGAGAAGCCATGTTATTTGTACAACTAGAGTTTGATTTTCTACCTCCTTCTACTACTCCCACACCCTCCACTCCCGTTGAGTCCTTTCCTATTCTTTTTTCCTGAAGCTCTTCGCTTAGAAGAATATACAAATAAAATTACAAAATACTAATAGTAGATGTTGAATTAGAATTTGATTTAAAAAAATAAATTTGGCATGCTTACTTTAATACAGGCCTTAGAATAGATTCCCCCTTGAGATATCCAAAAGATAAATTTAACCTTGAAAGACAATTGAACATAAGATGGCTTGAAAACATTTAGTGTAAGATAGCTTAAAAACATACAGTGTCCATGACCAATTGAATGGATTTTAAAAATATGAAATCGAAAAAGAACAAGTTAAAGCCAACTGCACAATAAAAAACTTGATTTCGTTGATGCACTTATAGATGACGATTTTACTATAGATATAATTTCAGCATATGTGATCAACAAGCTCAAGGGTCCTTTAAAGAGGATTAGGATGATCACTTAACTAGTTGGCAAATCAATCAAAAAGCCAAGAGGTATCGGTAAACCACCATTGTAACTCTTCAGGGTCTGCAATATTCATTGGACATCATGATCATGGACATGAAAGCCCATGATGAATGATCCTACCTATCATTTCTGGAAAGTCATTCTTAGACTTTATTAAGGTTTTTCTTGATTGTGAAACACATGTAATCACATTCAAAAGTGGATGTTGAAAGACTATCTCTTAGGACAAAGATTGCACTTGACTTTAGGATTTTTGATAGTGACTTTAAGTAGTGTGACTTCACAAAGGGTAACTTAGATGATGTACACCTTAGTGACTCATTTGCGCAATCATTTCTTACTAAGGACTCGTTAAAGTTGGCCTTAGCTACATATGTCGTGACCTTGAAAAATCAAACCCAAACCTCCTATTCTACAATAAGAATAATATCGTTGTGTCGGTTGAGTAATTTTTACAAAAAAAATTATGTTTTTACTTATAGAGTTAAGTATGGGAGTGTTGAACTCAAGGATGCAAATTGTTTAAAAACTAAGGTAAAAAGATAGAAAACTAAGGTTAAAGGTTTCCTAATATTTTTTATTTATTATTAAGGATTTTTGTTTGATTTTTATGAATTTTATATTATTTTAAGGATTTTAATTTACCTATGAAAAAATATAGTATAGATTTTATATTTTTATATTTATTTTTTATATTTTAGTTTTTAGATGTTTTAATTATTCTATATTTTTATGTATTTTTTACAAAATGTTTATAATTTTTATTTGGATTTAATGTTGAAAACTAATTTTTATTTGAAAATAGATTTTTATTTTCGATTTTAAAATTATTTGAGGTGAGAAAATATTTTTTTATTCTTATTATAAAATAAATGAAAATACCTTCAAAACAATATATTGCATGTATTTATACGATGTTTATTGAATTAGTTATGATTTTTGCAAGTTTTATGTATTTTATATTTTTATTGGTTTTACTATTTAATTTTTATTTTGTTTTGGTTTATTATGTAAAATATATTATAAGTAAATTTTATAGAATTTTTGAAGGTGTTTTCATAGTTTTTTAGGATTTTAAAAGTTTGTTGTATTTTTAGTATTTTTTTTGAAATTATTTAATGATAACATACTTTTATTTTTAAAATATGATTTAATATAATATAAAGTATAAAAATATGATATTTATATGTATTTTTATACTATTTTAATATTTTGTATTTTATTTATTATTTATATAATATGTATAGTATAGTATACCTTATAGGGGTATAAAAGTAATTATGAGGAAAGTATGGGGCGTATGTGTGAAATAAGCAAAAGTGGAGGGGTTCACACGAGCGATTAAACAGTACCACGTGCTTGGGCATGTGGTTCATCAGAACTTGTACCTGGATGTGATTAGCAAAAACACGGGGGGTGGGGGGGTGGGTGGGTTGATACAATATGGCCAAAAATCAGCCCGTGCACACGCGTAGATCACGCGATTGAGAAGAGTGGTTGGATACTTTTCTATCAATGCATGTCACATTATACGTCGTTGTATTGGGGGACGATCCTATTTGTGGTAAATTCTGGAGATTACTTACTTCTTCCCCAAATGCTCATGTTGCTCCGGGCGACGATACTTCTCGTATGGTGCGACGGAGTAGATCTCGGTCAGTGCTTCTCCAGGCAGGGCAACTAGCGATCTGAACATGGTGATGCCTTTCTTAGCGGTGATTGTTTACAAGCGATGACGATGGCTATTGACTGGGCGATATCTTCAGATGTACAGAGCAAAAGTTGCAGTTGTTATTCTTCGTCCAGATGCGGCGATCAACATGTTACGATGTACATGAGTTGCATTTTAGGTCTATGTGATGTTTGGTCGTCTTGAATCTGTGTACTCAAATGTCTTCGAGTGAAGCAACTAGCTCCAGGTACTAGCGATGGCAAATAGATTCTTCATTGCTCGCGCATATCTTCAGGTGATCTTCAATTAGGTGTGGTGGTTCAAGCTTCTGACCCGGAGATCCTGAAATCGAGAAAACGACTCGAGACTGTCATCTCGGCCGTAAAGTGTAAACAAAGATGGTGAATGTATATGACATCGGAGGTAAAGGATCGACCTTCAAGCTCCAACCATTGTGTATGGTCAGAGATGGTCATATATGGAGGGTAGAATAGAAGTGGCTATGGAATTAAGGAGGAGATGATGGATCAATGAGGTTTGGAACTTGATTTTAGTTTCAAATTGAAGAGGGTATGGAGTGGATTTTGAGGAGAACATAAGAGGAAGGAGGAAAAGAATTGGGGAGATAAGACAAAGAAAAAGGAGATTAAGGTTGCAGATCTAAGCTAACCTGAAGGTAGGAATGGAGGATGGTCAAAGCTTGGAATTCTAGAGCTCAACGCTCAAGAAGATTGTTTCCATCGATGTTTAGAGGAAACCGAAGGCTTGTCTCACAATGGAGTGGAGCTACACGTCGGAGAAATGATCACACCACACCTCGTTCTCCTCGCTCGACGGTGGATGAAAGAGAGACCGTGTCACTGAACCTCTCTCTCTCTCTCTCTCGGAGCTCTGTAGACGATGAAAAAATGGTGGATGAAGCATGTTCGAAGGAGGATGGACCTATATATAGGCGACTGACTTGGAATCCAAGGAAGTGGATGGGGTCACCATAGGGGGATTCTGATGACCGGTGGAGATGTTAGCCGGTTAAGGTGAAGGAGTGGCGACATGCGGAGGTAGGCACGGTGGGGAAGACGGGCATGCATGGGGAGAAAGAGAAGTCAGAGGAGAGAGAGAAAAAGTATAAAAAATATAATATTTATTTAAATAGTTAATTAAAACAAATGATTAAAGATTAATTAATTAATTAATTAATTAATTTAAGAAATAATTAATTACATAATTATATAAGTAATTAAGTAAGTAAATAATTAAATAATAAACAATGTAATTATTTAAATAAATAAATAACTTAATAAATAATAGTTAATTAATTAAATAAATAATCATTAATTGATTCAATAAATAAATAAATATGATTACACAATTGAATAAATCATAAATAAATAAAATTTTTGTTATTTTAAATTTAATAATAGAATATTAAGAAAGTATATAAATATAAAAAATGACATACATTAAATAATATAAAATTAAGGTACATTATATATATTATATACCAATATGGTCTCGAAAACAATTTTTTGCATATTAACTCTGATTTTAGAGAAATCAGTGTCAT
This sequence comes from Ottelia alismoides, assembly GCA_037367405.1. Classification (NCBI taxonomy): domain Eukaryota; kingdom Viridiplantae; phylum Streptophyta; class Magnoliopsida; order Alismatales; family Hydrocharitaceae; genus Ottelia; species Ottelia alismoides. The sequence goes on from JAZKJV010008870.1 coordinate 115,380, forward strand.
TTGGAAGATAATTCTATAAAATAAACTTTAAAAGTGACTACGCCTAATTCAGAGTCCATATGGTCGAGTTAAGAGATCTGGAAAATTTGGGTCGCAGCTGTGTGGCTTCGAGATTTATTGGCATTTTGACTTACGTTATATATTTATATTTTCTATTGATTTTTAGAAACACATTAGAGAATAAATTAAGTTAAACGGAGTTATTGATAATTAATGAGAAAATTTGGAAGTTATACATATTGTACATATAGACAAAGGGACCCAAATACCTAAACTAATCTATTTTATTCTAATATTTTTTGATATTTTTAATAAATAGTATTAGTTATAAAATATAGTTTAGAAGTGAGTTTAGTCAATTTGGAGTTTTCTATAAATAGTTATGAACCTTAGAAGTCGGGTTTTACGGCTTTTGTGGTTCATCATAATTAATATTTATTCACTGAATAATTTTTATAAATTAATATTTATTTTTATAAACAACTTTTGTGAATAAAAGATTTTGATTTGAAAATTTCTTGATAAATAAAATAGGTGAAATACTTACAAAGTAAAAAATGTATTTATATATAATTATGGTCTTGGTTTTCTGGCGTTTTTATACATCATGATCCTTATCTTCCCCTACATATTTATTTTGTCGACTAAGTCAATATTAACCTTGTCTCAAGGTTAGGATCAGTCTATATATATTTTATATAAATCCTTCTTTTTCTTTTATTTTCCTTTTTCTCTTTATTATTTTATTTTGATTAAAATAAGTGTTAAATATATAATATTAATAAATATGATTGGAATGTTAATTAATGGAAATTAGTGAGTATTTACATGTATTTTACCAAGGATTTTAGCCAAAATAAAAGAATAAAGGCGACGAATCATAGATTCATCAGACCTTTAGATGTTTCTCAAGCCACGCCCTTAAAGACATCTTAACATGAGTTATGTCTTCCTTATTGATTTTGATCACTGTGAGGACATAGTTCAAGCTAAGTACACATGGTATAATAAATATATATACACTTCAGAAGATATAACTATTTCTTTATAAAATCCAACATGGCTTAAAAACTAATGTACATTAGAAACTTTTCCTTATTTAAAGTTTTTTTGAAATTGTACATAAAATTTGTGTTATAAAAAATTGTGAATAAAATCCAAGTTAATATGTTAAAATGTGGATAAAATTATATTTTTAAAGTGTTTCAGGAAACTTATTAATAACATATATTGTACAAAATGTAAAATTATTTGCAAACAGTAAAATAAAATTCTTGTGCATAAAGATGTAAAAGTTGTTCTATTAATAAAATTAAAAATTAGCAGAAATCATAAAAACTATAAAAGGCTTTAAAATCCAATAAAAGTTATAAAATACATGAGATTCACTAAAAAAGTTTAAAATCTAGAAAATCTACATCACAAAAGACAATGGTGCATTTACATTTGCATTTTTTAGAGTAAATTTGAATTTTGAACCAAAGGAAAGAAGTCTATAGGATGAATCTTGACTAAGATCTTAATCTACTTAAATTCACATGGACTTGTTAGGAATTAGAATTGAGACTTTTCAGACCAACTGACTTAGTTATTCATATTTCAAAGACCATGTTCAAGAGTCAACATATGTGTCTAAGTACTTACTTCAAGTCATCCATAAAAATCTTTAAATAGTGAACTGATTTTAAGTTATGCACTCTACACTGAGTTCAACCGACACAAGGTGTACGAAAGATCATCTCAGTATAAGTTCAATAAGTCAATAGTTGCTTCATCATCCATATAAAATGGCCAAGAAATGGGGAAGACAGATATCGATACATTCCCAACTTTGTCTAATATCATGGATGTTTAAAGACTAGAATAATTCGGTTGAAATAATTCGTTCGATGATGAATAGTCTAGTGGAACGAAAATAGTGATGTTCAAATGGTACTAAAAGAGTTTATAACCATTAATTACACAAATTTTTTGTGAACCACCTCTCAGCTTCTATGTTCCAAGCAGCATTGTTCATTCCAATGGGAAAAAGTAGTTTAATAAATCTTATATAAAAATGTTGTGCAAAACAATACAAATTCAAGAGAATTTAGCAACCACAATGGTCTTTCTTATGCTTGTATCATGAGATTTGGCAACTTGATTCAAACTCAATGTCATATTTCTATGGCTGGAGGATCTAATCTAAGAAGTAAATATTATGACTCCTCAAGAAAAAAATTACAAAGAGAAAATAAGTGTGCCTGATATATCCTTAAGTAGGAAGAGTTTACCCTTCTCACACACTTACTAAATTACCCTCAAGATCAAAAGAGTGTGGGTAATAAAGAAATGGATATGATCTGACTATAGAGGTGAACTTGGATAAATATTTGTGGAAATTGTCATTTATTTAATATTAAAATCTAAACTTAAAGAAGTTTCAATAAAATAATTAATAATCCAAAGGACTAATTGATCCCCTTGCTTTGATTTCATGAAGGTTGATTTAAGAATCAAATTTATTCTATGTTCTCTCATTTTTATGTCATTTCTTTCATTTATTATACTGATAAGTGATTGTTAAGGGAATAGCAAAGTTTAAGTATAGAAGAATAGTGAATTCCAGATTTTTATTATTTCTTCATTTTATTTAAAATACCCAGTAAATACACATGTAACTATGCTTTAATGTATATCTTTACAGTGATATAAAAATGAAAATGCATTTCTAAAATTAAAAAATAAAAAGAAGAGAAAACAAAAAAAGGATAAAAATAAAAGAAACGAAGAAAATTATGTATGTAATACGTACAGAATGACACTAATCCAAATACCAAGTATGTATTGGATTTGTCGATAAACTAACAAGTGGAGACAAATGGGGTCTAACAAAGAAACATAAAAATAACTAATTTGTACATAAGATGACAATAAAGACACTATTTTATTAATTTTGTGAACTTCACCTTTTTATTTAGAATACTTGTGTAAATGTTTTTCGAAAATTTTTCACATTTATATATATAATAATTACTACTAATTATGTCACCAAAAATAATCAAAGTCAAATTAGGAAAGAGAACACAAGATCTATTTTTGAATTTCATAGCTTCACATATTCTTTATTTATAAAAACTTTGAATCGACCAAACTCACCTTTAAACTTAATATATAATTAACACTGTTTAGTATAAACTTAGAACAATACTAGGGTTGAAGGTATGAGTTTTGAATTTCAAGACTAGTTAGACACCTATATTATATGTAAATAAAACTTCCTACATTTTAAAAAAATATGCTATTTCCTTTTAACATATTTTTTGTAACTTGTATACAAAAAGCTCAACAAAAATGAAGAAGACAATCAAAATCTACCATGTATATATACTAAGAAAAGTGAAACCACATTTAAATTGACCAACTCACGTACGCTAGAACTTTCTCATACAAAATCTAGTTCACTGACATTCACCTTTGAAGTTCAATAGAAAAAATATTTTAGATAAAAAATACTATGTGCAAAAGTACTTGATATGTGGAAAATAGATTTTAAGACCAAAATACAATTGAATTTTAAACTTGGAAGATTTGTTCTGATTTATTTATATTTTATTTTCTTATGATATAATGTTTAAATTATGTATTGATCTTGTACTTTGTAAATAAAATAAACATCCTTATTTTTTATACACTAAGACTAAAGTATGAAAATGAAATAAAAATTATTTAACACACTAAATTATTCATTTAAATTTCTAAACCATAGAAATAATTTATTTAGAAAATAATAAATAAAAAACCTATATGAATAAAATATTTACCGAATATATGTCAATTAAAATAATTAATTACTATTTCTTTTTAAAATAAATTATTTATACTATACCCATATACAAATTTAAAGATAATTAAATTTCTTGTAATTTTTATTTAAAGATTATTTTAACATAACACTATCTGCTTTTTATTATGAATTTGAAGGAATTTTAGGTATTGAATACATCATGTTGACACATGGTGTAGACCTTTTTATTTACTCATTCTAGTTAATGTCCTAGAGTTGAAAATGCATGAACCCCCATTTAACAGTCAACCCTCTTCCTTCCCCATTCAATGATCCCCTCCCAACTACCTTCCGCGCTAAATTACGGAACTCACCAACTCTGAACAACCTTCATGGAGCCCAATTCATTCACATACACTACCTATTTAAAGCTAAACCACCCTTCTTTAGTAGCTTATTCACCATTACTTACACCTTTACCTCCAGTACTTCATGATGGGTAGTATGCTCCATGACCATGAGAGCGGATAGAGAGAGAGAGAGAGAGAGAGAGAGAGAGATCAAAGGTGAGATCCAAGGAGTTGACATATTAGATAAAGCTACATCAAGCAAGCATCAACATCCATCCTCCATCGGTTGGTTTAGGCCACAATCAGAGGATCTTGATAAATATGCGATTCATCTACTTTATACAGAAATTTAATCAGAGGATCTTGATAAATATGTGATTCATCTACTTTATACAGAAATTTCATCTTTAATTCTTAAGCAGAAACATAGTAAAACCCCATAAAATTAAAAAACACTAAAAATTCCTCAAGAGATAAAAGGACTAAATGTACATTATTATGTCATAAATAAGTCTAAAGAAATAAATCAAATAATAATAAGAATAATAAGGAGTTGAAACATGTATATAAGTACATGTGCGTGTGTGTGTGTATATCGTAAAACCTTCAATGGTAGTTAATAAATTCACATCAAGTCCAATGACATGAAATTAACTTCATTGTATAGATACCTCTAAATGAAAAATCATAAAAATACTAACTCATATATATTGCAAATAAATCCAAACCCCAGTTTGTAAAAACGGAGAATTAAAACTCGATTTCCCTGTATATATTCCACCGAACTTTACTCACCATTTAATTAATGTACATTAAACTATATATAAAGCAAGATCAAATTCAAATGAGTTAGTGTCCACACATGAAGCTTAGATTTTGAGATGTAATTGTATATTGTACATACTTTAACTTGTTATTTATGTAAATTGTTCCATATTATTTTCATTTTTTAGTATACATTTTAATTAATTACAAAGAAAACAAAGAACAAAAAAAATATAAAAGCCATGAAAAATTTCAAATTTGACATTGAATATATTCACCTATTATACATGTTGATATAAACCTATTTCTTTTTATTTTAGCATATTCTTAATTACTAAAAATTCAAAACTATTGTATTAATATGTAATTTATAAAAATAAATTTATTATATAGTTCTAAATAAAAATCAAAGAGAAAAATACAAAATCCTGAAATACATGTATTATATACATATAAAATGTACAAAAAAATTTGTATTTTTGCACATATGATTATTTTTTTTCATTTGAATAAGCTGTTATTTTGATATGATGTTTTCTTTCTTTTCCCTTTTTAACTTTTTTTAAGGCGCCACTTGGCACTCCATGCCAACCGGTTTGACCGGAAGACAAGCCCTTACACGTGTCTCTTCTTCAGCTTTGACGTCTAATGGAACCGTGCCAACTCAGCCCAAGTGGGTCAATTCCTTCACCAACCTCGCGACTCCCTCCCCACGTTTTCTCATCCTCAATCCCTCTCTCTTCCACGGCCTGAGACCCACGCACCCCACACCCTCCTCCAACCGGCGACGGTTACCGCGACTTCAGAAGCCAATCCCCTCGTTGACCGGCCACCCATGAACCCCATATGGCCATCCCCAAACCCACACCTCCTTAATCTCCAAGCGAGACCCCAATCGTCCTTCAACAAAACTAGAACGCTTGCCTTCATTCGAACTTATCCATCGATATGAGAGTAGCGAGCTCCAATCAAGGATCATCCATGGTGACAGCTCGGAGGTGTTTACCAAGGGACGACAACAAACTTTAGTGTGCATATTTAGTGTTGCAACAAACATGACAGCTCGGAGGTGTTTATCGTTAGACTTAGATTATTCACTCCTACTTTAGTGTGCATATTTGTGATGAATTTGTGTGCAGAATCATTCATTATGATGCATGTTTAAAAATTGCATTGAAAAATGTTTTTTTAAATTAGTGCATTCACCGACTTGATCGCTTAGTACTTCGATCTAATCGGTTAATTGACCTAGGATGCATCCACACTCAGCAAAGTCCGTCTCCTTGAGTAGACCCTGATGGTGCGTTTGGTTGACGGGTTAAGGTGGGTTAAACTGGTAGAGGGTAACCCGTTTTTGGATTTTGATGTTTGGATAGAGGGTTAAATTGGAGTGGGTTAGAAGTGGGTTTGGGGTGATATGATTGTATTGAAGTTTGAAAAAGTGAGTAGTTATCGTGATGTGATTATATTGAAGTTTGGAAAAGTGAGTAGAAGTGAAGTAGTTTATAATTTTTATATAATATGATGGTATAATATATTATTTTTTGATAGGATTGATGATGTAAAATTGATTTATTTAATTTTTTAAAAAAAGAATAAAGGGAGACGCACGGGAAGAGAGGGGGAGGTGGAGTAAGGGGGGCAAACTTCCCCAAGGGAGACTTTACTAGATAAAAAACATAGATCGCACCTCTTCACTGAGATCTCTGTGGAGTTATGATTCGATCACGTAGGAATTGCATAGTAAGTCGGTGGGTTATTGGTTATTGTATCTGAATCCCTATTGTTGGACCTATAATATAAACATTGGACTTTTCCTTTTTTTCATTGATACCCCTGCATACGAGCATTATTTTAGACTTTTTCATGCATCATTTTTGGACTAGCATTTTAGGTATTTTTAGATCTTGTTCCCAGAATTTTATAACATATTTTGTTTTTTATATTTCTCGTAGTTCCTCATTTTATTTTGGATTCTTAACATAAATGTGGTTTTTTTTAGTTTTAGATAACTAGACATTCGTGTTAATAACTTTCTTCAATTAAATTAGGTTAGATGCCTCACGTCGTCACCTATCACAAAAACTTTCAGTTCAAAATTTCCCTTGTTGAGCCTCAATAAAAATTATTTTATAAAACCTAAACAATGCAAATAACCCAAAATTGTGTTGAAAAAAAACAAAATGAACATAAATAATATGTATTACATACTATTAGTAATAAATTTCGCTTTAAAAAATATTATAACTTACTATTTATACAAATTCAAAAATCATTAAAAAATTAAAAAATACAATCAATTTAAAAAAAAATACTTGGACACTTTTGAAAACTACAAAAAGTTATTAGCACACATACGCACACATACAACATGCACGCGCATGCGCGCGCACACACAAAATAATATGTATTACACACATAAAAAACCAAGATGAACATAAATAATATGTATCACATACTATTAGTAATACATTTGGTTTTCAAACATATTATAGTTTACTATTTTTTACAAATTCAAACAATACAAATCAATTTTAAAAAAAAATATTTTCTTGAAAGGTAAGTAAGCATATTATTGTAGGAATCAGATTACATTACAAGAGAAGTATAAACCCCTAGCAAAAACTCCAAATGGGGTAGGGGTCTGTTAATAAGTTAGAATGCAGTACAAAAGGTTGGGTTCCCAGCAAAGAGAGATAGCCAAAAAGTTTAGATTAAGTATTTGAGATCTTCTAAGATCCGGTTCGCCATGACCCTAGCAGTTGTAGTTGAGCCCACGGACCATCGGAGGTTGCGCTCGTGCCAGATCCACCACGTTGAGGTCGCAATAGTAGTTCTCAATCTCAGGGCCAAATCAGAATCATGGTAATTAAAGGACATGAGCCAGTCCAGGACCTCCCTGTTAGAAGAACCAGCCCGAAGAGCTGGAAGATGGATAACCAGAGAGATGAATTCCCATGTATCCCTGGAATATTGGCATCCCCAGAAAAGATGATCTCTAGTTTCACTTTGGGAGCCATATAACAAACATTACCATCAACGAAAAACCCCATCTTTAGGAGCCTATCACAGGTCAAAGCACGAGTAGAAGGAGAATCTAGTCGGGATAGAAGACCAAATGTACGGAGGGCCACGCTGCACAAGAGCTGGAGCAATGGTATCACGGTCCCTCAATAAGGCCTTCCAGATTAAAGAAGCATTGGGCGTGGAAGACAAATCCCAGAAGGATTCCGCCCGGAGATACTTAACGCGAAGAAAATCTGCCTAGAGAGAGCCCTCCACAGTAAGGAACCTCCAGGTCCACGTTACCTTCGAAGCCTTAGTAAGGACCTAATGCCCATCCCACCTTCCACCTTAGGATGACAAACATCCAGCCAAGCAATCTCGTATCTCTTGTAATCCCACATGAAATCGACATAGAGAGAGGAAATCTTGGAGATGGACGAGGAGGTTAGGATTGTACAATCGGTCCAGTAGAGAAAGATGCCAACAATAATAGAGTTAATAAGTTCAATATGCCCCGCCATAAAGAGCAAACACGCCTTCCAACCACAAAGGTGGCCACGAACCTTGTCCACTAGGACCTTCCCCACCAAGGAACTACAAATTTTGTGGGAAAGAGGGATACCAAGATAGTTTGTGGGTAAGGCATCAGCAATGAGCCCCAAGGCAAGATTCCACCCGAATTGAGACCTAGCATTCTTGGAGCAGAGAAGCCTGCTTTTCGCCCTATTCATCTTTAGTCCAGACAACACCCCAAAGGCATGCATAGTATTGCTAATGGCATTTAGTGTTTTGGAATTACACTTAGTAAAGAAAAGGAGGTCGTCAGCATATATCAAGTGCATGGGAGCCTGAAAAATAGTGTGAAAAATTTTGATTGTTGTTTGCTATTTTTAACTTCCATTTTATTCACAGCCAGCACTCATTTCACTGTTTTGCTTTATTTCAGTATTTAAAAATACCAAAAACATTTGAAAAATCCCCAAAAATCACAAAAACAGTAAAAAATCCTAAAAATATCAAAAACATTTTATTTCTGAATTTTTTGGTTATTTTTACATATTTTTATAAATACTTTATCTTGTCTTTTATTACCTTGTCTTTAAATTCCAATATTGAAAAGAAAAAAAATATAAAATATAAAATTATAAAAATTAGAAAGTTAAAAACCAAAATACAAAATTAAAAATTAAATTAAAAATAAAAAAAAATTAAAAACCCACAAAAATCTCCTTTGATTGCTTGCTTAGTGTAGACACTTGTCACATTCACTCACTCACGCACAATTGTTTGAATTACCCTGCTTGCTCCCTGTGTTCGAACTCTCTGCATACTTGCCCTTTACATCATTTGTGCAGAGTTAAAAATAAATTTTAACTCCACATTTATTTCTAATTATTGATCTTTAGCGTGGGTTAATTGTTGATTAAATACAGGTTTCATTTGAGAGTCGCCACAACGACGGTTGTCTCCGCCTTGTGTGAGACACCATTTAGGCTCTCTCGAAACCCGTGTTTATCAAATGATTAAATACAGGTTTATCAAATGACATTTGATAAACACGGGTTTCGAGAGAGCCTAAATGGTGTCTCACACAAGGCGGAGACAACCGTCGCTGTGGCGACTCTCAAATGAAACCTGTATTTAATCAACAATTAACCCACGCTAAAGATCAATAATTAGAAATAAATGTGGAGTTAAAATTTATTTTTAACTCTGCACAAATGATGTAAAGGGCAAGTATGCAGAGAGTTCGAACACAGGGAGCAAGCAGGGTAATTCAAACAATTGTGCGTGAGTGAGTGAATGTGACAAGTGTCTACACTAAGCAAGCAATCAAAGGAGATTTTGTGGGTTTTTAATTTTTAATTTTTTTTATTTTTAATTTAATTTTTAATTTTGTATTTTGGTTTTTAACTTTCTAATTTTTATAATTTTATATTTTATATTTTTTTTTCAATATTGGAATTTAAAGATAAGGTAATAAAAGACAAGATAAAGTATTTATAAAAATACGTAAAAATGACCAAAAATTCAGAAATAGTTTTTTTTTGATATTTTTAGGATTTTTTACTGTTTTTGTGATTTTTGGGGATTTTTCAAATGTTTTTGGTATTTTTAAATACTGAAATAAAGCAAAACAGTGAAATGAGTGCTGGCTGGGAATAAAATGGAAGTTAAAATAGTAAACAGCAATCAAAATTTTTCACACTATTTTTCAAATAAAGATAATGAAAAATAGAACAAACACGAACAGAGTTTGTGATTTTTGGCTTTTTCTCTGATTTTATATATTTTTTTGAAGTTTTTGAGTGTTTTTAGATTTTTAGTGTTTTTCTTTTGAGATTTTTAGTGATTTTTGGATTGACACTAAAATAGGTTAAAGTAGACACTAGGTAATTTTTTTGGAATTTTTCGAAGTGTTTTAATATTTTTTTGGTATTTTCTAAACTAGACAGTAGTGAAAAAGCTTGTTTTTGATTTTTAATAAATATAAAAATAAAATAAAATCAAAAACTAAATTGATAGCGTGGAAGCACAAGTTAACAGGAGCTAAACCCTATTTTTGTAGAATTTTTGGACTTAAAAATGATAGTTTAAATAGTTAGAACAAGCATCCAAATTTTAAACAGTCCTGGCAGGGGTATATATGCAATTTCTCATACAACCAGGAGCGAACATGCAAATTTCCACAAAAGTTTGAACTGATTATTCAATTGATAGCAACCAAAATTCAAGTACAAAACCCGCCTGGGTGTCCTAGCAATTTTCCCACCAGAGCGCGTGACTTGCATGCGCCTGGCGAGGATTAAAATGTAATTTCTCAAAAACCTGGGGGTTTACTTGCAATATTTCCAAAAATATAACAAGTGATGCCAGAGATTTGGTATTAAAACAAAATACAACCAGGGCCGAGGATACCCTTGCAAAATGCCCACACCTCACGTGAACTGGTCATGTGAGGTGACGTGGCAGGGGACCCGTATGCAAATACGAGAGGCTTAGGGGTCTTTGTGCAAATATTACAAAAAAATACACTACAGACGAACGTTTTTAGACTAAAATATAAATACAAAATGCGCGAGGGTTAAGGTGCAAAATACCCTCGACGCGCGATCCAACGGCAGAGAAGACGCCACTTAAACACGTGGCGCAATCTAGACGGTCGATGACGTTTCGCTTCGACGTCTGAGATTAGATCTCAGAATGAGATCCAACGGTGGCTGGGCTCAGAAGATCTGACGGTCGATGCGCGATCTGGGACTCCGCCTCGATCCAACGGTGGCGGAGGTCGGAGCAAGAACAACGATGAACTCCGGCGAGCTGAGGTTCTCCGAGGTCAAGCTCCGTCTCCGGCGGGCTTCTTGGCTTCAAATTGCGGCTGGAGCCTCCTCTGGTCCTTCTCTATCTCCTGGGGGCGTCAAAATGCCTCGGCGACAGCCGAGGTTCACTGGCGAAGGAGGCGGAGCTGGGGAGCTCGACCGAGGTCCGGCGATGCTCAAAATTGCACCCAGGTGTGATTCCACGAGCGTTGACCTGCAAAAAAAGATGAGAGGGTCCAGGGCAAGTTGCCTGGACCCCGCAGAGGTGGAATGGGGGTGCGAAACGGCCTGGGGTTACGCGGCCGGAGTTGCGCTCCGGCGAGGATGGGTGATTAGGCGAAATGATCGATGGAACCTCAAGATTTGATAGGGCTTTTAATCCTTATGCGAACAGGAACAAAATGGCATGAATAAAAAGGCGGGGTGAGCCCTCAATGGCCGGGGCCAGAGGGAAGAAGCTACCTCGACTGGCGTACTCGCGGGAGGTGGTGGAAGCGCCTCCGACCTCGGTTGCCTTGGCTGATGGCTTCGCGGTGGAGCTGTCACCTCCAGGAAGCTCTGGAGCTAGGATTAGGCGCGAGGGGTGGACCGAAGGTGTTCAAAATTCAATCGCAAGGTCGGGGGTTTCTCTTATTTGGTTTGACCCTGAGTTGCAGGGGTCCAAAGACCAAGAAAAATCTTGCGCCACAGTGATGCTTAGCCCGATGTAATCACATGACGAGCAAGATGGATGGTAGGTGGAGAGATTTGCAGAAGAGGGTTTCGCGAAAGGATGAAAGTTTATGCCTCGAAAAATCCACAAATGTGGGGAGAAAACGAGGTGGCAGAGCTACAGGGAGGGTAGGGCGTCCAGTTGACCGAAGTCAATTGTTGACGCCTCCTGGTTGGTCCACGTGGACCAACCGGGAAAAACCCTGAAAATTATTTTGAAAAATCAATTAAAAATAGAATAATTCCGAATTAATTAATGGTTATAAAATGAAAAATGCCTAAAATTTTATGTAGTATTTTATTCTGTTTTTTATTCGTTTTTATGACTTATATTTTTACAAGTTTGCTTTTTAACCCTATATAGGTATAATACCTATGTATTTAAGTATTTGATTTTTATTTTATGTATTTCAATGTCATTATTTGTATTTATTATTTTCTAAAATTATAAGATACTTTTATGTACACAAATATATTTCTATTTTATTTTTATGATTTATTTTGTATATTAAATAAAATATAAAAGTGTTTTGTATAGGTATATGTATAGGCAGTATGCCTATGTATTCTTTATACAAGTATTTTTGCTTTGTATTTTCTTTGCATTTTTATTCTAATTTTAATGCACAAATATTTTATAAGTAATATTTACATAATTAAAAAAAATATAAAAATACAAAAATAACGAATAATAAATTGAAGATTTTAATCAGTACATTTATACAATGAGGGTCCAAAACTCAACTTTCAAACCGTAGCTCCGCCAAATGCGAAACCACCGCCATTAAATAGATTATTTTCTTCTATATACAATTAAAGGTGAGTATGCTACATTTGGAGTTGTCAGTTGTGAGATACGGGTCTGGGAAGTTGGGATTCTGGATTCTTATTCAGACCATAACTTTTTATCTGTGTATTATTTTTCTGTGAAATCGATTTTGTATTTTTCTTTATGAATTTATCTACAACTTTCATATAAAAAATTTCTTTATTTGATGTATAAAAAGTGGAACCAAAAATAGGTCCCAAAATGAATAAAGAATGAATAGAATGTATAGGTATTTTATCTGTATTTTGACCTTATCTCCCCCTACTTTATTCCTTGTCGACCTATTGATCAAGATGCCTAGGTCTCGGGGTTTTGGGTCATAAAATATTTACAATATTTTATTCTTTTTCTTTTCTTTATTTATTCTATAATTTTGGCTTTAATTACAATATTTTATACACTAAATAGATGCACATGCATGAATGCTAAGATGATGGTTTTAATGCTATTTACAGGCATTTGCTAGGGTTTTTGGTGCCAAAATGATAGAATAAAGATGATGAAATGTGGATTCATCATCCCCCTATACTTTACCTTTGCTAGTCCCTAGCAAACACTTATGCAATAAGTGCAAAAGAAAAAGAAAGAAAAGAAAAAGAAGAACTTGGATTTAATTTGATTATTAAACTTGTCTTCACAAAATCAAAGTTTGGAGCTTAAGTCGGACCTCGGGAATTTTAGTGCGGTCGGAACCTTAGTGAGAACCGAATTTGAAATCCTACAGTCCTTGAGAATCCCAAAACTCTGTCCAAGTCTCCTCAATAGCCAGGTCAGAAATACTTCAACTCATACGCAAACTCTTACGACTATGAGTCTGACTCGTACAGTGTGAGTGATATGTAGCTCCCCACCTCAGAAGTAACAAAGAAACAACCTCCCCCAACCTGGTAACTCTAATGCCTCGGTCTAGCAACTCTTTCCTCGAGAAGCGGGGTATTCCCTTCTAAGTTCAAGTGCAACTGGCTCAAGAAGAGGGGGAATAAGAGGTATAGAATTTTAGGAGCTCAACCAGTGTAGCTAAGTCTCCCGCTGCAAGCTTCATGAGATGTAACATGGATACCATAAGCTTTTGCTTTATTGGACTATATACACTCCGGTGGGGTTATTAAATTTTCAATTCGACCCACCACTTTTTTGGAGTTCTTTTTGTATTTTTTAAATAATTGCATCTGTACAACATATCTACATGGTGCAACATATATACAAAAAATTTTCCTCTTGAGCTAGTAGACTATCCCTCTTTTGAAGCTTTATTGCAACCCACAGCTTCTGTCTTTAGCCTTCATCACCACTAGACCAAGTTGAGGTGCACTTCCTTCACTAGAAGAAGAAGAGAGGTTCCGCCTAGAAGTACTACCCTCATATGCTACCCCAAGCCAAAGGAAACTGCCTCCTCACCACCTCATCCGTGGAGAGCTATGTGAAAGGTGAAGGTGTCCAAGTTAGGTCATTATCAACAAGAGTCGTGCGTGTGCTCCGAAATACTCTACTTAGGCAGTCAAGACTCCATTGAACCAAGTCCCATGATCCTCAAAGAATTAAGTCAACTAGACCTGAAGTACCTCAAACCCAGTTCCTATAAGGTTCCTGTTATTAGGTAGATTTTATGGTCCAATCAAGCTCCAATCTCCGGATTTTACTTAGACTCGTTCAACTATCAAACTCAATCCGAAAAATGCGAATGCTATGCAATGCTACGCAAAATGCAAGAAATATTTTTGTGATGCAATTTTCAAGATTTTTGAATTTTTTATGGATTTTATTTTTGAAAAGATGATGTATGCATTTTTTTGTATTTTTCAAAAAAGATTTTTCAAATGTTTTTGGATTTTAATTTTGCAAATGTTTTTGGGATTTTTGAAAACAAAAAGTTTTTGGCTGAAAAGCTAGGTTAAAAATATGTACACGGGCGTGTTTCTTATATATACAAGAAGTGGATTTTAAGAATTTACAAGGGTAAGTGGTCAGTTTTATACATATACATATATATAGTGGATTTTGGTGTGATGTAAATATTCCTCCACTTATTTGACACAAGCTTTTTCACACAATTTTTGAAAACTATAGTCCAAAATAATTTTTACAAACATTTTACAAACATGTACACACATTTGAAAATTATTTTGCAAAGGTTTTCAAAACAGTATAGATAGATTTTCAACATATTTTTGCAACCATTTTTCAAACCATTTGCAAATCATTTTTCGAATATTTTATTTCACACAAAGAAAAGAAATTTTACAAACCACACATTTTTACACAGGTTGAAAACTTGTAACAAAACATTTTCAAATAGTTTTCAATAGATGTTCACAAAGATTTTCCAACTATTTTTCAAACATTTTGCAAAAAAACATTTTCACCTGATTTATTAATCAGTAAATACAAAAAGAATTTGAGGAATAACCACATCTTTTTATTAAGGACTTTTAATGAATTTTAAAGAATTATTAGCCATATTTATTAGGAAAATACGAAAGTATGAGTTATGGCTAAAGTATATACGTAGTATATACGACCCCCCTATACTTAGCTTGAGCTATGACCTCATAGATCGGAGAGAAAAGAGAAGACATAACTCGTACTAAGTATAGACAAGCCTAAAGAATAAAGAAATAAATGAATGAATCAATGAATGAGAAGTTGATCGTCCCCCCTATACTTAGGATCAAATAATCCTAAGTATAGCAGACTGTACACAACGCAGGGAGGGTCAAGGGTGGGAATGAACAGATCGTACTCAGATTGTCTCCCCCTATACTTGGGGTAAAATATCCCTAAGTATAGACAAGAAGAGGAGACAATGGAGAGGATCGAAAAGAATAGAGAAACTCGGGGTGCACACCCCCCTATACTTAGGACAAAGTACGTCCTAAGTATGGGAAACTGTCTACAAGGGGCGACACCTTTTTGATAGATAAAGAAGATAGAAAAGGAAAAGAAGAAAAGAAGAAAAGAAGAAAATAAATCAATAGATAAAAGAGTGATATGGACAGCGGATCTGTACAACGGAAGATAGAAGTGATCACCATGTATGAGATGCAGATGATATAAGCCAAAGGACACATCTCATACCAGAAGAATGGGGGCAACGTCAATGGTCGGCGGATCATGATCTAGATATAATTTTAGGCGTTGACCATTGACGCGGAAGGTAGAGGAAGATGACGGTTCGGATATGTCGATGCTGCCATTGTCATGTACCCTCCTGACCACATACGGACCTTTCCACTTGCTCTGCAACTTCCCTGGGAATAATTTCAGACTGGAATTAAACAACCATACTCTCTGATCTGGCTCAAACTGTTTATTGCTGATATGCGAATCATGCCATGTCTTCACTTTCTCCTTGTACTGTAGGCTGTTGGAAAAGGCTGTATCTCTCAGTTCTTCCAGGGCTGCCAATTCTGCTCTTCTCTGGTCTCCTATACTCTCGGGATCTAACAGCAACTCAGTGACTGCCCAAAAAGATTTGTGCTTGATCTCCACTGGCAAATGGCACGGCTTGCCATAGACGAGTCGAAAGGGAGATGTTCTCAATGGATTCTTGAAAGAAGTCCGATAGGCCCACAAGACCGAGTCCAAAAGCTGTGACCAATCCTTTCGGTCTGGGCAGACAACTTTCTGCAAGATAGTTTTTATCTCCCGGTTCGATACTTCGGCAAGACCATTAGTCTGAGGGTGATATGGAGTGGCAACCCGATGGTCAATGCCGAACTTGTCTGCAAGGGCCCTAACCTTGTCATTGATGAAGTGAGACCCCCCGTCTGAAATCAAGACTCTAGGTACCCCGAACCGTGAAATGATATTTTTCCTCAAGAACTTGCAAACGGTTTTAGCATCTGCGTCTCGGGCGGGGATGGCTTCAACCCATCGGCTGACATAATCCACAGCGAGCAAAATATGCTCGAATCCCTGACTCTTAGGAAATGGGCCCATGAAATCAATCCCCCATGCATCAAAAACCTCACTGAAGTGAATGGGTTGCATGGGCATCATGTCTCTCTGTCCGCAGGTTCCCATTTTCTGACAGTCAGTACATCTCCTCACGAATTCATCAGAATCCTTGAAGAGAGTAGGCCACCATAGGCCGGATTGAAGCACCTTCTGTGCTGTCCTTTTTCCAGAATGATGTCCTCCTGCCTCAAGCTTGTGGCAGTATGTGAGGACGCTATGATGCTCTTCTTGAGGAATGCACCTCCTCCAGATACTGTCCCCTCCTTCATGATAAAGGACGGGATCCTCCCAATGATGAAACTTGGCCTTCGCCAGGAAGGTCTCGAGTTTCTGCCTGAGCCAACCTTGTGGGACCGTCTTGGCTACAAGATAGTTCACAATGTCGGCGTACCACGGGAGCGAGGTGACGGCCAAGATCGCCTCATCTGGAAATGTCTCTGTGATAGGTGCGCTGGGCTCAGATTCCTCAAGATTCTCCAATCTGGAGAGATGATCCGCCACCACATTCTTGACTTCAGGCTTGTCCTTAATCTCAATATCGAATTCCTGGAGTAGAAGGATCCATCTGGTGAGACGTGCTTTGGCATCCTTCTTAGACATTAGGTACCGGATGGCGGTGTGATCAGTGTAGATGGTTACTCTAGATCCGAGAATGTAAGATCGATACTTATCAAGAGCGAAGACTACGACCAGCATCTCTTTCTCAGTCACAGTGTAATTTCGCTGAGCGGCATCCAAGGTCCGGCTGGCGTAGTGAATGACAAAAGGCAAACCATCCCTCCTTTGTCCAAGCACAGCCCCAACGGCAAAATCTGAAGCATCCGTCATGATCTCGAATAGGAGAGACCAATCGGGAGGCTGAAGGACAGGAGCTGAAACAACCATATTTTTGAGAGTTTCAAAAGATTCAAGACACTTATCATTGACAATAAACTCGGTGTCTTTCGTCAGCAAGTCCGTGAGCGGTCGTGCAATTCGACTGAAGTCTTGAATGAATCGTCGGTAGAAACTGACATGCCCCAGAAAAGACCGCAACTGACGCAAGTTGGACGGTGGACTGAGTTTTCTGATGATATCCACCTTGGCCGGATCGACCTCCATGCCTCTGTTGGAGACGATATGACCAAGGACCGTCCCTTGAGTCATCATGAAATGACTCTTCTCCCAGGACAAGACAAGATTGACCTCAATGCAGCGCTTGAGCACACGGTCTAGGCTGTCAACACAAGCATCGAACCCATCGCCATAGACCGAGAAGTCATCCATGAAGACCTCTAAACAGTCACCCACCATGTCCGAGAAGATGGACAACATGCATCTTTGGAATGTCGCCAGAGCGTTACATAGACCAAAGGGCATCCGTCTGAAAGCATAGGTCCCAAACGGACAGGTGAATGTCGTTTTCTCTTGGTTTTCAGGCGCAATGGACACTTGATTGTATCCAAAGTACCCGTCAAGGAAACAATAATGACTCTTCCCAGCTAACCGCTCGATAATCTGATCAATGAAGGGCAGCGGGAAGTGATCCTTCTTGGTGGCCTCATTCAATCGTTTGTAGTCCAAACAGACCCTCCAAGAAGTTGGTACTCTGGTAGCGATCTCCTCTCCAGACTCGTTGACAACTGTAGTGATACCCGTCTTCTTGGGTACCACATGTAGCGGACTCACCCATTTGGAGTCGGAGATGGGATAGATGAAATCGGCGCTCCACCACCTTGAAATTTCTTTCATGACTACGTCTCGAAGATTCGGGTTCAGCGGTTGTTGGAACTCACGCGACGGCTTAGCGTTATCCTCAAGATAGATGTGGTGAGAGCAAAGATTTGGGCTCAGCCTCTGGAGATCAGCTATATTCCAACCGATTGCCTTGTGGTTTCTTTCAAGAACCTCCATCAGACGAGATTCTTGTTCTCCAGTCAAATCTGCTGAGATAATGACTGCATACATTTCTGGCTCACCCGCAAGGAATCTGTATGTCATCGACTGCGGCAGAGGTTTCCGTTCTGGACAACTGGGAGGTGGCAGATCTGGCTTCTGATATGTCTGTGTAAATGCTACCAGGTCTGCATGGGAGAACTCTCGCTCTGTGTGAATTTCTGACGAAGGGGGTTGCTGAACCATCAATAAACTGCACTGGCTCGCACTCTGTCATGGCTGTTGGCTCAGAAGGAATCAGACAAGGCACATAATCATCAAAGTCATCCCAATCAATGTCTGAATCCGAGGGATCAGAAGAAGGTGAACATGATTGAAATTCATCAGCACCACTCATCACAACAATGTCAACTTCAGATATATCCTCATCCAGGGATGTGCTCTCCCGGCTCTCGACTGCCATGAGCTTGAGATACAGTGAATATGTAGGCAAGGCGAGAGTCGGTGCTACGGGATCTTTCCAGTTGGATTCATCATCAGTTATCTCAAAATCACAAACCTGGTGGATGTCTAGCTCTTCCTCCGTCATCTGCTCGGCTTCGCTGGATTGCTCTGAGCATGCCAACTCTCTGGCTCTGGTCTGGTCGATCGTATCTATTTGTATGCTTTCGCCCTTTACGCGAAAACATACCGTCCCACTATCATGGTCGGATACCGCCTTGGCAGTGGCCAAGAATGGGCGTCCAAGTATGATGGGGGCATCGGTTACCGACTCAGGGATCTCCATGTCCAATACAACAAAGTCCACGGGGAATTTCAGGCCCTGAATGGTAACGACCACGTCCTTCAACAACCCCTTCGGCCTCTTAATCGACCTATAAGCAAACTGAAGGATTGTTCTGCTTCGAAGAAGAGGGCCAAACTCGAATCGCTTGAGTAAGGCTGTCGAAAGGAGGTTGATCGAAGACCCGCTGTCTAATAGAGTACGATCGAACTGCTGCTCCTGGATCTCGCATCTGACATAGGAAGCTCCTGTATCGGGTCTCTTAGCTGGCAATGTGTTCTGAATGGCGCAACAAGTGTCATGAGTGAGCATATGGATTTGATCGCTGTGCCTCTTCTTCCTTCGGACAGTAGTTTTCTCTTTCAGGTTCTTTTTGAAGAAGGGGATATGCTCAAATGCTTCCCGTAGAGTCAGCTGAATGTGAAATCTGTCTATCATCTGATTGCCGAACTCTACCTGTTGCTCTTTTTTGGAATTTTCTCGTTTATTCCCCTTCGCTCGGCGGAGTGCCTCAGGGAAGGGGATGGTAGGGGCCTCCTCAGATGGAGGACTAGGAATCGGTCCCTGTGCCTGTGAAGAAGGAGAATCCATACAATAATCATCATTCACCATATATGGATCCACAATTTGAACAGAAACCTTTCCTTTATTCATATTTTTGTTTTTCTTTTTGTTTCCACAGTCCTTAGGTACAAAATGTGGCAACATCGCAGATGGTGGCTCAACAAAAGTAGATGTGGTGGCCTCAGCACCACCACTAGCACCAGTCTTCGTGGCATCAGCACCGCGCTCTAGTTCATCATCCAAAATGGTGGCATCAGCACCACCGTCTGTATCTGGTCTCCCGACGGCATCAGCACCGTCGTCTGGATCTCCATCATTGGTGGCATCAGCACCACCGTCAACATCATCATGAGCGGTATCAGCACCACTCCTCTGCTCCTCTGGCGCTCCTGATCCTGCATCTGGTTGTCGCTCAGAAGAGGCGCCGCCGGCTGGCATCCTACCGCTCCTAGTAGTAACAAAATCAACATCATGATAGGAATAAGACATGTCACTCAAATAATCACTAGGAGAGGTATCCTCTGTAAACTCTACCTGCTCAGACTTTCTTTTCAGATTGTTCGGGTTAGGTTCAATCTGAGCGGGTATGGCGGCCTTCCCTTTTATAATCTCCCTCATCTCCTGCCGGAATTCATCCATTTCTTACCTGAAGGATGCTCGCTGTTCGGAGAGCAAGCGGGCAAGATCATCGAGAGTTGGGTTCTCAAAAGCGGGACCCTGAGAACCGGATGGTTGTCCCTTCTGGAAATGGGGCTGTTGCTGCTGCTGTGGTTGATACTGGGGGTGATGGGAATAAGATTGCTGAGGCTGGTGTCGCTGCCTCCACTGCTGTCCCTGATAGGTAGGACGAGGGTCTCTCTGGTATTGCTGCTGATGGGCATACTGGGGCTGTTGCTGCTGGTTTGGCTGGCTGTTCTGCTGTCCTTGGGCAGGATTCTGCTGCTGGGGAGAGGAGCCACCGTTGCCCCAATGGAATCCGGGATGATCACGACGAATCCCGGGTTGAGGGTACCGGTCGTACCATATCCCATTGACTTCCATCAATGGGTCCTGCTCAAAGGAGGATGGAGGAAGAACTGCCAGTGGCAGCTCAGGCTGATACACCACCATCTGAGTATCTGTAGATGGCGGCTGCGATGGATAGTACGGTAGCAATGGAGCCGGCTCTGCCTGGACATGGTTCACCTGACGGTACGAGGTAGAGGGCTGGTTGGCATTGCTACTGCTTGGATCAGCACGTGATCTGGAAGGCTGTTGTGACTGAGTTTGTGCCTCCTGGACGCACAAGATCTGCGTCTTCAGATCACTCATGGTCTTGGCAATTTGGTCCATCTGGACCATGCCTTGCATCTGCTTCTTCTCGAGGATCTCGAGGCGGTCCAGCTTCTCACTGATTATGCCCATGTCGGCTGCGGCTGATTCAGCTTGGGCTGCGACAGCTGACACTGTATTGGGACCGGCAGCGATGCGGGCGATCCTCTGGAATGATCCCGCTCCTTGAGGGGGCTTCTGTTGTGTGTAGACTCGAGCTTGGGCCATCACTGTGGAGTTTTCTGCCATGCCTTCGTAGATGTCCCAGACGTCGTCTTCTCCCTTGGAGAAATAAGACCCACCGCAAGAGGCGTTCACTAGCCCCTGCAGCTCCGGTGTTAGCCCACAGAAGAAACTCTGCACGAGATTGGGCTTGGAAATGTCATGATGTGGACACCGGTCGATGAGCTCTCGAAAGCGATCCCAAGCTTCGTGGAACTGTTCATTCAGGATCATGACAAAGTTACTGATCATGGCTCTGGCTGCATT
Source organism: Ottelia alismoides (assembly GCA_037367405.1). Taxonomy (NCBI): domain Eukaryota; kingdom Viridiplantae; phylum Streptophyta; class Magnoliopsida; order Alismatales; family Hydrocharitaceae; genus Ottelia; species Ottelia alismoides. Next base: position 137,107 of record JAZKJV010008870.1, read on the forward strand.
GGTCCGGCCGAGAGGATAGTATTTCTTCAGGTATGCGGTCCGGAGATCTGCCCATGTGTCGACGAATCGCCCAAGGTGTTTGAGCCAATATGCGGCTCTATCAACCAAAGAGAATGGAAAGGCAATCATCTTGATGGTGTCCTCGGTCATCAACCGATCATGGATAGTGCTGCAAATCATCTCAAATTCCTGGAGGTGGAGGTGCGGCTCTTCGGTCGGCAACCCATGGAACTTGGGTAGAAGCTGGATAGTGTGGGGCCGAAGCTCGAAATCTCCGTGAATGGGTGGGAGTCGGATCCAACGATGAGTGAGGGATGCAGCTGGGTTGTGTAATTCCCTCATGATGGTCTGTGGTGGTCTCTCAGCGTCTGGATTGCCTCCTCCTGCATCAGGTCCTCCTCCTCCACCACCGCCACTGCCCCCAGGTCGGTTCTCTCTCATCTGTGCTATCTCTCTCATCAGATCACCCATGAATGTTCCCTGGTCACGGATCTGTCTCTGCATTGTCTCCAGGGATGCTAACAAAGAGTTGTTGATGGCCACCTGATCAATTATGAATGGAGGGTGATCATGGTCATCTGGGTGCTCGTCTCTATCTGCCATTACTGGATTTTCTGAAAAAGCAAAAGAGGCCATCTCAGGTGCTGTCGAATGATCTGAACTCTGTGAAGCACTGAATTCTGAAACTCTTGAACTGATGGAAGGAGAATGGGAAGGGTGATCGAGGGGGAACAGGGTGGATGTAAACTCAGGCTCGGAGAGCGGACTCTCCGAGGTAGTCCTAGATGAATAAGGAGGAGTGCTGGATAGCGGTGCCGACAAGGTCGGCCTAAGAGATCTCCGTCCCATCATCTTGATTATTCGGGAAGATCAGGGAAATGCAAGAGAAGAAGAAGAGGAATGAAATGAGATGCAACAAAATAGCGCACAATTGTGCTGTGTTTTTGATCTTGACCTAAACAAATCTAGCAATCAAACACAAATCAGGGGTAAGTTCACCAACTCAACACGTGAAGCCGTGAAGGTTCGGCTTTTATCTTGTCAATTTTATCTTGATTCAGGAAGTTATCTTTTCACGAGTCCTTAGAACGCTACGCCTAAAGGAGAGAGAGTACTGCCGGAAGAGTATCCCGTACTTGTCCTCCTCCTGTGTAACCTGTAGCTTGCACTTTTTGAGGTCCTTGTAACCCTTCTTGGATCCCTACTCAGCCAAAGAATAAGAGAGGAAGCCAATAGGCGAAACCGATACTTCAGAACTCGCTTGCAACGGAATCACCCATGAGCGTGCAAGAACCTACTCGGACGCGAGACGATGAGACAGACACCCCCGTGAAGGCGTGGCCTAGGCTCGATACTTCGGACAAGGTCGATGCTCTTCACAATAGAGAGTCACCAACGTTGACCAAGCCCTACTCGTCCACGTACGATAGAAGCGTCAATACTTCGGTAATCCAGGCGATACACAAGGCAGCCACAAGCTGAGATTTTGGCTCTAATCCTTACGAAGCGCTCACCTCACTTGGAAGGAGACCTTCCCATGCAACCTGAAAACAAGTGATGGTGTTACTCTCCCCAATCAATGAATCCAATTACCAATTTTATTTTTGGTCAAGGTTTTCTTAGCAGTCCCTTTTTTAATTTTTTGGTGTTATTGCTTCTTTTGAGTAGATTCAAACAAGCGCCTAACGATTTTTGTGTTTTCTTGATCCTACTTTGTCAAAAAACAGAGGGAGAATAGAGTCGGAAAAGTCGTGCAAGTCGACACAAAGATGGAAATCTCACCTTTGTGCCTAAATGATGGATGCAAAGTAAGAAGACTTACAGCGAATCCCAGCTCTCTCCATGCGGGATGCAAAGAAGAATTTTATAAACCTAGTTTATATGCCGATATGCAATGCGGAAATCGTCCTAAGATAGGCAACTGCTAGCGTAAAGAACCACAAGTCAACCACCTATCGTCGATCCTAAGAGTCCGGTCTAGACCCTCCCCTCCTCTTCTCGACACATCGAGTTCAGGAGTAGCGCTTGATGGGGAGGTCTCGCGGCGCGACGGATCTAAGAAAGGGGGCTAACTATTTAATTTTTAACTAAGTCCAAATACGAGCTATAGGTACATGCAAAGGTTATTAGTGTGTTTGGACCTAATTTAATCGATCAAGCAGGCCTAAATCTAAGGGCTCAATCCGCAAAAGAAAGTGAAAATGAAATCAAAACCGGCAAATGACAGCGGTGAAAACTCGGTAAAAACCGCGGTGAGCCCCCGGGTGAACAAACACCCGGAAATTAGGCCCGGAGTGTCCAAGAGTCCAAGTCCCTGTGTTATTACAAATTATCAAAGTCACTCTCTCACGAAAATAAAATGCAACTAATCTAAGCACTCTCTCTCACTCCTCCTGCTCTCTCCTGCCGGCTTGACCTAAGAAGGCCGGCTCCGCTTTCCAAGGTTGCTTCGGGTCACCTAGGCGATCCGCCTTGCTCCGCGGTCCCTCGCAAGAAGACAAAAGAAGAATGGTCAGAATAGCTCAATCAATATATGTATCAAAAGTGCAAGAGAGATAACTGAAGCTATGGTAGACAACAATCACAAGCAAACAAAAATGTAAACTACTCGCTGTTGCTCCCCGGCAACGGCGCCATTTGATAAACACGGGTTTCGAGAGAGCCTAAATGGTGTCTCACACAAGGCGGAGACAACCGTTGCTGTGGCGACTCTCAAATGAAACCTGTATTTAATCAACAATTAACCCACACTAAAGATCAATAATTAGAAATAAATGTGGAGTTAAAATTTATTTTTAACTCTGCACAAATGATGTAAAGGGCAAGTATGTAGAGAGTTCGAACACAGGGAGCAAGCAGGGTAATTCAAACAATTGTGCGTGAGTGAGTGAATGTGACAAGTGTCTACACTAAGCAAGCAATCAAAGGAGATTTTTGTGGATTTTTAATTTTTAATTTTTTTATTTTTAATTTAATTTTTAATTTTGTATTTTGGTTTTTAACTTTCTAATTTTTATAATTTTATATTTTATATTTTTTTCTTTTTCAATATTGGAATTTAAAAACAAGGTAATAAAAGACAAGATAAAGTATTTATAAAAATATGTAAAAATGATCAAAAATTCAGAAATAAAATGTTTTTGATATTTTTAGGATGTTTTACTGTTTTTGTGATTTTTGGGGATTTTTCAAATGTTTTTGGTATTTTTAAATACTGAAATAAAGCAAAACAGTGAAATGAGTGCTGGCTGGGAATAAAATGGAAGTTAAAATAGCAAACAACAATCAAAATTTTTCACACTATTTTTCAAATAAAGATAATGAAAAATAGAATAAACAGGAACATAGTTTGTGATTTTTGGCTTTTTCTCTGATTTTATATATTTTTTTGAAGTTTTTGAGTGTTTTTAGATTTTTAGTGTTTTTCTTTTGAGATTTTTAGTGATTTTTGGACTGACACTAAAATAGGTTAAAGTAGACACTAGTTAATTTTTTTGGAATTTTTCGAAGTGTTTTAATATTTTTTTGGTATTTTCTAAACTAGACAGTAGTGAAAAAGCTTGTTTTTGATTTTTAATAAATATAAAAATAAAATAAAATCAAAAACTAAATTGATAGCGTGGAAGCACAAGTTAACAAGAGCTAAACCCTATTTTTGTGGAATTTTTGGACTTAAAAATGATAGTTTAAATAGTTAGAACAAGCATCCAAATTTTAAACAGTCCTGGCAGGGGTATATATGCAATTTCTCATACAACCAGGAGCGAACATGCAAATTTCCACAAAAGTTTGAACTGATTATTTGATTGATAGCACCCAAAATTCAAGTACAAAACCCGCCTGGGTGTCCTAGCAATTTTCCCACCAGGGCGCGTGACTTGCACGCGCCTGGCGAGGACTAAAATGTAATTTCTCAAAAACCTGGGGGTTTACTTGCAATATTTCCAAAAATATAACACGTGATGCCAGAGATTTGGTATTAAAACAAAATACAACCAGGGTCGAGGATACCCTTGCAAAATGCCCACACCTCACGTGAACTGGTCACGTGAGGTGACGTGGCAGGGGACCCGTCTGCAAATACGAGAGGCTTAGGGGTCTTTGTGCAAATATTACAAAAAAATTACACTACAGACGAAAGTTTTTAGACTAAAATATAAATACAAAATGCGCGAGGGTTAAGGTGCAAAATACCCTCGGCGCGCGATCCAACGGCAGAGAAGACGCCACTTAAACACGTGGCGCAATCTGGACGGCCGATGACGTTTCGCTTCGACGTCTGAGATTAGATCTCAGAATGAGATCCAACGGTGGCTGGGCTCACAAGATCTGACGGTCGATGCGCGATCTGGGACTCCGCCTCGATCCAACGGTGGCGGAGGTCGGAGCAAGAACAACGATGAACTCCGGCGAGCCGAGGTTCTCCGAGGTCAAGCTCCGTCTCCGGCGGGCTTCTTGGCTTCAAATTGCGGCTGGAGCCTCCTCTGGTCCTTCTCTATCTCCTGGGGGCGTCAAAATGCCTCGGCGACAGCCGAGGTTCGCTGGCGAAGGCGGCGGAGCTGGGGAGCTCGACCGAGGTCCGGCGATGCTCAAAATTACACCCAGGTGCGATTCCACGAGCGTTGACCTGCAAAACAAGATGAGAGGGTCCAGGGCAAGTTGCTTGGACCCCGCGGAGGTGGAATGGGGGTGCGAAACGGCCTGGGGTTACGCGGCCGGAGTTGCGCTCCGGCGAGGATGGGTGATTAGGCGAAATGATCGATGGAACCTCAAGATTTGATAGGGCTTTTAATCCTTATGTGAACATGAACAAAATGGCATGAATAAAAAGGCGGGGTGAGCCCTCAATGGCCGGGGCCAGAGGGAAGAAGCTACCTCGACCGGCGTACTCGCGGGAGGTGGTGGAAGCGCCTCCGACCTCGGTTGCCTTGGTTGATGGCTTCACGGTGGAGCTGTCACCTCCAGGAAGCTCTGGAGCTAGGATTAGGCGCGAGGGGTGGACCGAAGGTGTTCAAAATTCAATCGCAAGGTCGGGGGTTTCTCTTATTTGGTTTGACCCTGAGTTGCAGGGGTCCAAAGACCAAGAAAAATCTTGCGCCACAGTGATGCTTAGCCCGATGTAATCACATGACGAGCAAGATGGATGGTAGGTGGAGAGATTTGCAGAAGAGGGTTTCGCGAAAGGATGAAAGTTTATGCCTCGAAAAATCCGCAAATGCGGGGAGAAAACGAGGTGGCAGAGCTACAGGGAGGGTAGGGCGTCCAGTTGACCGAAGTCAACTGTTGACGCCTCCTGGTTGGTCCATGTGGACCAACCAGGAAAAACCCTGAAAATTATTTTGAAAAATCAATTAAAAATAGAATAATTCCGAATTAATTAATGGTTATAAAATGAAAAATGCTTAAAATTTTATGTAGTATTTTATTCTGATTTTTATTCATTTTTATGACTTATATTTTTACAAGTTTGCTTTTTAACCCTATATAGGTATAATACCTATGTATTTAAGTATTTGATTTTTATTTTATGTATTTCAATTTCATTATTTGTATTTATTATTTTCTAAAATTATAAGATACTTTTATGTACACAAATATATTTCTATTTTATTTTTCTGATTTATTTTGTATATTAAATAAAATATAAAAGTGTTTTGTATAGGTATATGTATAGGCAATATACCTATGTATTCTTTATACAAGTATTTTTACTTTGTATTTTCTTTGCATTTTTATTCTAATTTTAATGCACATATATTTTATAAGTAATATTTACATAATTAAAAAAATATAAAAATACAAAAATAACGAATAATAAATTGAAGATTTTAATCAGTACATTTATACAATGAGGGTCCAAAACTCAACTTTCAAACCGTAGCTCCGCCAAATGCGAAACCACCGCCATTAAATAGCTTATTTTCTTCTATATACAATTAAAGGTGAATATGCTGCATTTGGAGTTGTCAGTTGTGAGATACGGGTCTGGGAAGTTGGGATTCTGGATTCTTATTCAGACCATAACTTTTTATCTGTGTATTATTTTTCTGTGAAATCAATTTTGTATTTTTTTTATGAATTTATCTACAACTTTCATATACAAAATTTCTTTATTTGATGTATAAAAAGTGGAACCAAAAATAGGTCCCAAAATGAATAAAGAATGAATAGAATGTATAGGTATTTTATCTGTATTTTGACCTTATCTCCCCCTACTTTATTCCTTGTCGACCTATTCATCAAGATGCCTAGGTCTCGGGGTTTTGGGTCATAAAATATTGTATTCTTTTTCTTTTCTTTATTTATTCTATAATTTTGGCTTTAATTACAGTATTTTATACACTAAATAGATGCACATGCATGAATGCTAAGATGATGATTTTAATGTTATTTACAGGCATTTGCTAGGGTTTTTGGTGCCAAAATGATAGAATAAAGATGATGAAATGTGGATTCATCAGAGCCCCCCCCTCTACCCATAGGGGAGATGCATCCATCCCCCACCGTCTGGTCCACCAGTCAAGTGAGAGTCTCCATTACGATAGTGAAGAGCAAGGGGCTCAGGGGGGCTCCTTGCCGAAGGCCCTTTGAACCTTTGAACAACCCATAAGGAATACCATTGACCACGGCCGAGAAGGACACAGTGCCAATGCAGTTATGCATCCACCCCAACCAGGTGGAGACAAATCCCATCACGTCCATTCTGTTCAGAAGGAACTGGTGGTTAACTGAATCAAAAGCCTTAACAAGATCAATCTTCACACAGGCCCTAGGAAGGCTCCTCTGCCTCCCAAAACTCTGTGCCAGTTCCTAAGCGAGGCGCACACCATCACCAATGCGGCGACCTTTAATAAAAGCCATCTGATTCGGGGATATGAAGTGTGGGAGAACCTCCGAGAGCAGTTTTGCGAATATCTTGTAAATGACATTGCAGCAGGAGATTGGCCTAAAGTCCCCTAACCAGAAGGAGAGGGGACCTTAGGAACCAGAGTCCCACCCGAGTGGAGGAAGGAGATAGCATGAATAACCTCCGTTTTAACAAGATTCCACTGGAATTTGAAGAACTTGGCATTGAATTCATCGGAGCCCGGATACTTTGATGAATTAATAGAGCAGAGAGCCTCAAGAATCTCCTCTTCCTGGATAGGCCTTTCAAGCCAAAGCCTTGCATCGTTAGAAAGAACTCTCTTCGGAGGAGGGGAGGTGGCTGTAGAGGCGCTGTGGTCCGATGGCAGAGCAGAGGCATTATGCTCCGAGAGCAGATCTTCATATAAGGAGAGTGCCCGAGATGCAATCTCCGAAGGGCTATCAACTAATTTCCTGCCATGGTCAATAAGTCAGGGGATTATGTTCTTAGCCTCTCTAAGATTGGTGGAGAGATGAAAGAATTTGGAGGATCGGTCCCCAAGTTTCAACAACGAGATGTGGCTCCTTTAAAAAAAATATTTAGACACTTTTGAAAACTACAAAAACTTATAGCACGACATGTGCGCGCTTCGCGCGCGCGCACACACACACACCATACACATGCACACACATGCATACACATGTACATACACACACATACTCACACGCACGCGCACGCACGCAAGCACACACACGCGCACACACACACGCACACACACGCACACACACCCACAATTTTTTCAATGTTTTTTTTTCTGTTTTTGAAATGAAACATAGGGGGATTTAAATCATCATATATCACCTTGGTCTCATTCAAATTCAACTAAATTTGACAATTCTATTATTTCCATCAAGATTACCACATTTTAACAGTCTCAAAATTGCTGAAATTGACCCTATCTAGATGGGCATGTTAGGAATGTTTGTTATATGTGAAATTTGAAACACATATTCCACTCAATAAACTAATTAAACCCCATAAGTTTTTCTTTCAAAAAAAAATAAAAAAAAACAATTAGAAAAGTGGTCGGATGTAGGTAATTGATTGCACCCCCGGGGTAGCTTCCCTTTTCCCTATATATATTAGTACTGCAAAAAGTTTATTTCAAAATCTTATTTTTTCAACAATAAATAAATAAAGTACCCTGATAAAAATTTATGTTTTCAACTATACATTAATACCAGAAAAAATTTATATTTTCAGGTACATTTTCTATGGGCTAGCTTCTACATGCAACAATAATAAGTTTAATGTATTGCAATAATATATGTATCATTATAGTTATATTCATTAGTTCCAGATGCACCAAATCACAAATTTTAGAAGTGAAGCCATGCATGTGTTTACAGAGTCATATTCCTTATACAAAATCCACAAGTTTTTTCCCAATTCTTTGGTATAATTATATTACATCAACCCAATCTCGATCTATTCTGATCTATCAGTATCACCTTAAATCAAAATATCTAACATGAGAGCTATAGATCTATAAATCTGGAGCCAAAATCACATTGAACATCACAAGAACTGGCAAATCTAGAGCTTATACACACCAGAAAACTCATAGAATTTAAATCTGCATTAGACCACTCAACCCATCATAGAACTAATTAATTCTCAATTAGAAACCATAAATCTAAAATCAAGCATATAGATCTATCAATCACATACATTTACATTGTGGTTATATTATGAGTTGGGATTCAAAACATCTCAACATACATTAAACAGTTATATTTCGTGTACAAAGATCAATTCTGCCCATGACAACAAATATGAAAGACAGAAAATATGTTGGAAGGAAAAGAGATACAGTTCTTTCTTACACAATCCATGAAGAAGTTGATTCAAAAGATTCGATTCCTCTTCGCGTTTCATTTTTCTACCGATCCATTGAGGGTCATGTTTGATACATTCTTCCAATCCTTGTTCCTGACATTTTTGCAGAATGCTGGAGACATACCATTCAACTGCAACACCTGAAGGCTCTTGATATGTCGCAAGCCGGACGGAAGCTCCGATAGAGCCGGGCAATTATCGATGCGCAGATAAGCTAGGCGAGGCATGGCCTTCTTCTCCAACCTCCACGATGCCAATTTTTCCAAACTCTCCAAGGACAACTCTTGGAGCTGTGGGAAGCTTCCAGCCACACATGGCATCTCAGAGCCCACATAGGAGCCTTTGTCCAGTATAAGAACCTTCAGAAATTGCAACTTCGCAACTGCGATCCAGAATGAGAGTGCCAATTTTGTCGATTTCAACGACAACTTGATCAAACTAGGCGGTAAGGCTTCGAAGTCGAGGCACCTAGCCAGCGATCCACGCAATGCTAGCACCTTCAGCTGATGATGACTTGAAAGCATGCTTAGCAAATCAATTGGCAGAGGGCCTTCTCCTGCAAAGAGCATCAGGGTATCAAGGTGTGGCAGTTTCACTAGTGTTTTCGACAACGAATTCGCGTATGACCTGTCTGCTTCGAACTGAAAAATCCGTAATTCGTGGAGGCTGGTTAGCTTGTACAAGCTGTTTTCGATCCAGGGCCCAGCCGCCACCGCGTCGAGCGTCTGCAGGTAACTCTTACCGCTGCCACCGATGCTCGGTGGTGCCTGTAACCAACTTCCGTTTACGTGCCGGAGTGTTCTGATGCTCCAAACACCATCTGGTAAGAAGCTGATGCCCGTTTTCCTGGTGTCCAGAGTTTGCAGATTGTAGAGTTCACTAGTTGATGAGGGGAGTCTGCTCAATTTGGTGTTCCTCAATCCCAGATATCTTATATGAACCATCTCACCAATTTCCTTGGGCATGATTTCTATCTGTGCCCCCTCAAGATCAAGCACCCTTAGCAACTTGCATCTCCTCAACTCGAGAAAGCTTGCGAATGGGCAGTGAAAGTTCAACAATGTTCTGAGATTTCGCGCTGATTCGATCCAACCAGTTGGTATAGCTGAGTCTCTATGCACAACAAGTCGCCTTGCACTTGCTGGTAGCAATGCTGCTTCATCTGTGTCCGTGTAGACGTGAAGGAAGTCTGCTTTATCTGCATTCGAAACGGCGAGATCATGTAACAAGTTGTTGGCTATACAAGTTTCAATTCTTCCTTGAATGTTCTTCGTCGAGATGCGCAGCATGCATCTCTGAATGAGCTCCTCCATGTACGCTTTCGCTGTTTCTTCCAGAGTCCAGCCTTGCGTTTGCTGGACGAATCCCTCCGCGATCCACAACCTGATCAGTTTGTCAGCATTGATATCATAGCCTCCAGGGAAGGCTGAGAGGTAAAGAAAGCACCATTTCAAGTGGGTGGGCAAGTCTCTGTAACTCAAATCCAAAACATCCATGCAATATCTACCAGGATCAGCAATTTCCTGATTGATCCATTCCTCTCTTCTCAACCAAGAACTGGTCTCTTGAGCTTTTCCAAAGAGTAGACCCCCCATTAGAACGACCGCGATCGGTAAGCCACCGCAGTTCTTAACAATCTGCTTTGCCACTGCCATTCGCTCCCCTTTCGCTTCTTTACGATCCAAGAACACTTTCTTTGTAAAGAGCTCCCAGCTTTTCTCATCACTCAAAACCTGCAACTCGTGCGGCGGGAAGCAAGGCAACGCGGACGTCGCGACATCAAAGAGTCGTGTGGTGATCAGCACCCTGCTGCAATTGTTTACATTCGGGAGGTGGGCAGTGATCTGATCCCATATCTCGGTTCTGCGGAGATCGTCCAGCACGATAAGGTACCTCCTGGCCTCTAGAAATCGGCTGAGCTTCACTTCCAATTCATCTAGATGCACGCCTTCGATCTCTTGCTTACCGATTCCCATTGCCTGGCTTGCCATTTCTTGCAGGATCTCGGATGCTTTTCGTTCCCGCGAAAGATTTATCCAGATGCTACATCCGAAACTTGAACTGATGCTGCCATAGATCCTTCTCGCGAGTGTGGTCTTGCCAATACCTCCAGTGCCAACTACCGAAACCGTCACGCGCCGCTTCTCCATGCCTAGCAACAACCTCTCCAGCTTCTCCTCCTCTTTTTCGAATCCCGCGATATCTTCATCTTCACTGTACACTGCCAACCTCCTCCTCTCATGCAACCTTTCATCCACAGGCATCATCCTTCTTTGAGAATCATCATGTAGATTCTCGATCCCAAGTGCCGATCTTCTGTCAGAAACATCCTGAATCTTGCTGTTGATGTACCGGATTTCTTTAACGATGTTATATCTTGCACGCAATTCTGAGGGGATGTTAGCATACCTCTTAACAGAGTTCTTGAAGCTGGTTTTCTGATTCGAGCACCCGAATCTCTGGACAAAAGTATCGACGACGTCCTCTGCCTGAAACGCGATCTCCCTGATCTCCTTCCCCCAGATCTTCACGTTCTCATCTCTTTCTTGCTTGAAGTCTGCATCGCGGAGGAAGCACTGCATCCTTCGTAGCTCTTGCTCCATCCACTCGACCTCGGCGGCGACTTCCGCGAAGAAGACGGACTCAGCCATCAGGAGATGCCTGAGCTTCTCAATAACGAGGGTCACCGCAGGTTCTGCCATCGTTGGCTCTCCTCTCGCAATCTCAACAGAGTAACAATCAGTAGCTCCCTCCTCTTGGAATCGTTGATCCTGGTTAGCACTTGCAAGGATGGAGTTGCACAAATCTGGTGTCTTAATTATGATCGGTCAACGCGAAATCCCTCTATGTTAGTTCATTGACCCATCTAAGTCAATATCTAATACCTGGCCTCCCTTTCCTTCTGGTTGTCGGTTGAAAACGATTGCTGAGTTGTTTTCCCCTTCCGCTATCGTGTTTGTGTAGTGGTTGAATCGTCAAGAAAAATTATCCGAATAAATGAATGTATTTTGGTAAATGTTTGGTCAAAATTGGAGAGCTTACCGGTGCTTTTTTTAAAAAAATTGATTACAAATATTGACAGGCACCAGTCAGGCCATAGCTCAACTAGTCAAAATACCACATTTGAGCATTGAAGACCTAAGTTTGAGTCTTATTTGCTATTCTTCGTTTGGTGGATTACAAGGGATACGAGATATAATTTAATTAGATAAAATTGTAAGGTAAGTGATAATCATTTGTATTTTTATGGCAATAATGATTGATGATGAAGCGATAGAGTTTCAAACCCTATCCCTCATATATTGACAATCCTTAGAGGTATAGAAATTTTGTGGGATGAGGGATACATGGCATCTATCCCTCGAACGAACACGCCATAATGTTGATCGTGATACCAACGATTGTGTAACATATAGATATGATGCAAACATTGATAGTGTTGGTAGGGGGTGGCTAGCGAGGGGAGCACTTGCTATCTTGTCCAACCCATTTTGTTAACTTTGATGCAAGTGCATGGTGATCTGATATTGCCTCCAGGACGATAGCAGTTGGTGGGCTATTGCTAATTTGCTATTTACTTTCGAGCACTTAAAGGGCTCATAGTAGAACCTAACACAGATTGAGAGAACACAACATAGAAAGTTAGGGTAACAACTCTCTTGTGCCCTAATTCCACTTTACATCTTCACGAGTTTGCACGTGAGCTGCGAGGAAGATCTTCAACTACTTCCTCCTCCCATTCCTTGTTCCTTAGTTGTCAGGAGCCCATGTTCAAGCATAGCTTTTGTGGGGTAGAATTAAAAGGATATAACTCTCTGTTATATAGACTCTCCATCTTCATCGACTTCCTTGTTTGGCAGTATTTGATTTAGTTAATATACTAACTTGAAGGATTGAGCTTTGTGTAAACCTTGTTGGAGGATTTATGCCATTTATAGTAGAGTGGTTTTGGGTCGAATCGGCCTCCCATTTTTTACCTCGCCCTTTTGGCATTTTCCACATTAAAGCTCTATGTTATTTGTGGTTGTTTCTTGTGGGTTAGTTTCTTGCTTGGTTTATTCTTAGGTGATATTTGTCTTTGTTATTTATCTAGGTTTGTTCCATGCTTCCTCAATATTGGTTGGGTCGATTTGTTCTTCTCCAACCAAGGGTTTCAGAGCAATGATAGAAGAGATGGCATCCCTTCATGACAACCATATCTTTGATCTTATGAAGTTGTCTAAAATAAGAGGGCATCGAACAACAAGTGGGTTTTTTGAATCAAGTATAATGAATACTCTTCAAACCCGAGGCACAAAACATGGTTGGGTGCAAATGTTTCAACTAGGAGTTGACTTTGAGGATATATTCTTTGTGGAGGGACTAATGACTTTGAGGAGATATTCTCTATGGAGAGACTATTTTATATCCAAATAGCTCTCAAGTTGGAGTCTAGCCTTGACTTGGAGGTTGAACGTATGGACGCGAATATGACTTTCCTCCATGGTAACCTTGAGGAGGATGTTTATATGTTGCAACATTAAGGCTTTGTGACCAAAAGGCAAAAAAGACCACTTTTAGTTACAAGCCAAAGAAAAGTCCCTATAGTTCGAAGCAAACGCTAGGTAATGATACAAGAAGTTTGAGTCATTTATAGAGGATAATGGATGTTCCAAGATGACCTAAAACCATTGCGCATTCTTATAGAAATTCTTAATTGATGACCTTTGTCACTTTATTGATTTATATTGATGACATGTTTATTATTGGCAGTAATGTTGCATGAATTTTAATCTTAAAAAAGGAGTTGAACAAATCCTTTCCAATGAAGCATTTGGGACAGGCTAACCAAATTTTTGGCATGAAGATTACAAGTGATAGAAAGTCAATAAGGGTGTGACTATCACAAGATAAGTACATTGAGAATGTACTTCAAAGATTCATGTTGACAAGGAAAATCCAGTCATCACACCTCTTAGAGCAAATTTCGAGTTGAGATCCACACCGAGTCTGAAGACTAATGAAGAGAAGAAAGATATGGAAAGAATTCCCTATACATCAACTACATGTAGCTTGATGTATGCTATGGTTTGTATGATTCCAAGCAATGCTCACATGGTTGTTGTTAGTAGGTTTAACTCAAATCAAAGGAAGGAAAAATCTGAAGCAGTCAAGTAGATCTTGAATAATCTTTAAGGCACTCAAATCTGCTCTCTTTACTTTGAAGCATAAAACCTATTTTTTGGCTATGCACATTCACATGTGTCAGGAGATGTTGTCAAGAGAAAATCCATATTAGGTTACTTAATGTCATTGACAGGTGATGCAGACTTCAAAAATGTGTAGCATTACCAACTGTAAAAGCTGAGTTCATTGCAACTAGAGAGGATTGCAAGAAATTGTTATGGAGAAGAAGTTTATCCAAGAACATGACTTTAATCAAAACATGTATGTGCTTTATTATGATAGTCAGAGTGCTATCCACCTTGGAAAGAACTTCACTTTCTATGCAAAATCGAATCACAATAATGCAAAGGTGTCACTAGACATTAAATGTTCTAGAAGAAAAGCAACTAGGTCTTCAAAAAATCCAAATTGATGACAATGACACAGGTATGTGACCAATCCATTGCCTCTTTGAAAGTTTGAGCTATGTTGCTCCCTTGCTGGATTAAAGTGAACGATGCTTTATTGATTAAATGGAAGATGATTTCCCTTATGAGATGAAGAGGGAGATTTGTTAGTAGCAGGTGGCGAGCACAAGGAGCATCTTCTATCATGTCCACCCCATTTGTATTAGTCTTGCAATAAGGACACAATGACCTACTTGCTGATAGAAAGTGGTGGGAAGCAGGTGCTGCCATTCACTTTTCAACACTTAAATGGCTCATAGCATAACCTATTACAAATTAAGAGAACATATTACAGGAAGATAGGATAACAACTCTCTTGTTCCATAACTCCACTTCTACCTTCATAGGTTTGTGTGTAGGCTGCATGGAAGATCCTCAACCACTTTCTCCTTCCATTCCTTTGTCCTTGACTATAAGGAGTTCATGTTTGTGTAGCAACAACTGCAAGGCACAACAAGAGCTCTAGTGGGTGAGAAAAAAAGGATACAACCCTCCATTGGTTGGGGATACATCTCCCTTCATCTCCTACCTTGCTTAGTGGTATTGGCTTTGGTTGGTACTCCAACTTTAAAGGTTGAGCTTTGTGTAAACCTTTATAGTGGAGTAAATTTGTGTCGAGTTGGCCTTGACTTTTTATCTCGACATTTTTGGGATTTTTGAAATTGAATCTCTGTTTGCATTTATGGTTGTATCATGTGATCTATTTTATTTTTGTTATCCATTTTGATTTTTCCATGCTTTTGCAATATTGGTGGGATTGGTTTGTTTCTCCCTAACAAATACGATTAGGGTCCTTGTCGGAGTTGAGTCCTAACTTGAATATAGTAAAGTTCTATGTCATGTAAAATCCACTATAAAAATTTGATTATATTCGATCATGAAGAAGTTAATTTGGCTGGCAGTCATAACAACCACCAACTAAATGTCGAACGAAGGCTGATGGTCATGACTACTGTTGAAGAAATGCTAAATGAATGTCGATGGTTGTTGCGACAACCAAGGATATTGAACATGCTTGGTGGTCTCTAAAACCTTTGATGTTTAGACAAGCATCGACAATATTATAGTTTCTGAAATTATCATCGACTATTTGTCAGAGACATTGACAACGGTTTTGGAGTTATTGTTGCTGGTTTCCAATCATCGACAACGACAGAGATAGCCTTCAGTAATAAACCCTTACGGCTATACTTTAGTGAACACCATATTTTGTTAATTTTCTCAAATATCGTTCAATTAGACATTAAATTGGACTATCTAGCTTCATTCGTGAAGTGGACAACTAAATGAACCATTATCTCGGAGAAAGTTGGAGGAACTAGTTGTTCGAATGCATACAACATGATATCATGTTGTAGTCTTAATAATATATATTATTTTGAAAATGACTTGATTCAACCAAAGCTTGAAGAGCATCATTTTCAACTTCACATCGAATAGCTAAGGGAATCGAACTTGTATATAACACGAAAATTATGATTTTTCATCCATGTGATCTTTTTTTCGACTTCATCAACACATCATACACTAATCTGTTTAAAAACCTGAATATTCTATCACACTCATCATTTAATAATGTGTATATAGCTTCATGCGATATTTCCTCTCTAATCTCTATCTCCTTCAAATGTAAATCTTTATATATATATATATATATATATAATTGAACTTGATCGTGTCTAGCTCTAAAAGTATCTTTCAAATTATTTGAAGGATTTAAAATGCCCAAGTATTATTCATCATGTTCTTTTCAATATGTATTATATATACATTATGACATATCTGTAGTATTTCCAACAAGATAACTCTCAAAAAATATACTTTGTTATCTCCAACCACTTTATATTTTCTTTTTACATGTCCCAAACAAAATTTCCCAACTTCTATTTGAACATCATACAATAATGCACCATGCACTCTACGTCACTCGACGTCCAAACAAAATTCCATCAAATTTTGAATTATTTTCACATTGTTGCCATCTATATTTAATGGGTAAAACTGATGATGGCCCAAGTAAGAATGTTTCATACTAACTATACGATATATAGAATGTTTTTTTCCATACACATAGGGCATGTTAGTTTTCCCTTTGTACAACACAATAAGTCCCATAATCCGAAAATGCATTAATGGTCTATAGCGATGTTGCAATCGGAACATATATTTCCTCTTTAAGCGCATCATATTTTTGGATATCTGAATTTGAAAGTAACTCTAACTCTTCTAATAATAGCTTCATATAAACTTTGATTGCATTTCTCGGACTTTTGGGATCCAGTATTGACAATGACATCATTATGAATGATGAATTTATTTGACACCCATTGATGAAAGTTATATGTTGCAAGGAGAACCAGACATTAAGATTAATTGATGCTTATGTTTTCAAATGGATCAAAATCATCAATCTCAAGTCTCAATCTAATATTTCAAACATTTACTTTAATTGCGGATATCTTTTGTCAAATTTCATCAACTCCTTAGCCTCAACATTGTGTCCATCAATCCATTTGGATATTACCTCCTTCGTAGTTTTTTGAGATTTTATAACCTCCTTTAGCTTGGAGTGAGAGGAAAATAACATAATATTTTTAACTTCTTGTTTTTGGTAATATTATCTGGTTTTTGATATGCATGCATTACATTCTAGATCATGGTCTAAAGTGGTATTTTCTTTCTAGAACAATGTACAATACATGAATCGATTTCCTCAAATTTCAATCTCAAATATCGAAAGCACGACTTAGCATCTTTCCTCTCCTTTGGGAATTTCTTTGGATTTTTAAGTATTCTTCTAATCAATGAGGAAATATCTATCATCATGATTCTTCACTTTAATTTTTAACAATTCCAATATAAATTTTAATCGTGAAATCGCAACTACCAAAGCCAAGCTTTGACATTTGTAAAATTTTCTCCAAAATCACCATTCATTGCATATGCATCAACTCTATTTTTATCATCTTACATTTCAAGTAATTCATTTTTGTTGTCCATTTCCATTACGTATGCTTTGCCATGTTGTGTAGACGACTGTCGTATATTTTGTCCATATTTTATCTAAACAAGTAGTGTGATCAAAAACCCTCTAAGATTAGATGTTCGTAAACTCCATCCAAATCATTTCCTCTGATTTTCTAACATCTCATATAAGGACAAATTATTTTATCTCCAAAAAAATTAAATACTGATTATAAGGCAAATTCCGTACTAGTGCAACTGATAAGGAAAAGACTCTAATTCGGCTAACAAAATTCTTTTCTTGTCCTATACTATAGTGGTGCCGCATGATATGAAATCGTTATAGATATACGCACTCTTAATGCATTATATATAGCGCATTCATTGAATACGATACTGATAGCATATCGACTACCTACGATGTATGTTGAATGCCTTGGAGGACGAAATTGTAGCAAACCACATGCTAAAACCTTGCAGAACAAAACTAAAACATACGGACATATTGAAATCCTTGGAAAATTAATCATGCTAAACAAACATGAAATCATCCAGTTGATGTCATCAATCACATGAACGAATGACCAAACAAAAATCAAAGAGTTTTCATGATAAACCAAAATGCATTACATATTGTATGTTGCTGCTTGGTAATTATAGATAATGATATAATTGCTTGGCAACATATAATAAAATCTATCTCTTCCTCCTTCTATGATATGTTTAATATGTTCAAATAGCATTAGGCTAGCTCCATGGCCAGTTAATTCTATTTGATAACTCCCTGCACCTTCATCATCCTCTAAGATCGGTACGGATAGTGGGGTAAGTGCATCGTATATGGGTTCTGTCCCTCTACCATTTTCTCCCATCATGTTTCTCCTAAGGCCTTACTCGTTTGGAGTATAAGGCTTGGAAAGGTCGATTCTCCGTCCGATGTGGTTCTCAAGAGTACGACTATTCCCATCGACATCGTATTATTTCACCTTATTAATATCTTTTTCCACCTTACCTACCCGTATTTCACCTTATAAAAGGAGTAAAACATTGTATCTCCATCATGAATTCGAGCACCTCGTGACCCTCCAAGTTTGGAGATGGAACATGATTCATCTATGGAACATCTGCCTCTGGTTCAATATATGCTAAGTCAGCTTGATGACCTCGTTAACGACCGCGTCCATGACCTGATCCACAAGCTCAGCACGACCTCTTCCTCTCCCTGTCCATTGTGCCTGAGTTTGCTCTGCATGCTCCTCGTGTTTGGTCATTGCATTCGCAAATTGGACATCGACGCATGTTTCATTTCCTCCTTGCCATGCACAACAATATCCATGCGCTCATAGAGGGTAGGATTTCTATCTCCCATGCTGATGAGGAGATCACATCTAGACAACTGCAAAATAAAAATTTTGAATAAGTAAATGTGGCAATTTGCAAGTTCATTAGACTTTGAAATGTAAGAACTTACATTATATGTCAGATTTGCACCAAGGTTACCCACAAACATCCTAGTTATTCCTAGGTACCAATCCATGTAGTCTAGAGTAATGCAAAACATGTTTGGTCTATTGCTATAACTCTTTAGTGGTGTGACATCCATATGGCTATGTTGATATTGTGTCTATATGTTCAATCGACATCTACCCCCACCCCCCAATCTATAGCATGGAGGTTGTTATTTGTATCACAAGGTGCTAGCACATTTTGACAGCCTTCGAATTGACATAGAACACAATCTGGATAATAATACTCAACAATGTGGAAGTAAATGAGTAGTATATATGATCTCCAACTGTTCTGTTCATCAACACAATATGGAGGAAGGGAACCCACAATACCTATATAGGTAATTAATATTATTAAAATTCAAAGATCTGGAATGAATAATATTATAAAATTAATTAATTTCTTGCTCGGGAGATTACATGTCATTGTGGTAGGGTCTAACAATATGTGCGGGCTACCTACAATGCTCGAATACACTAACCCAATTCACTCTTAAAG
The DNA here is from genome assembly GCA_037367405.1 of Ottelia alismoides. Classification (NCBI taxonomy): domain Eukaryota; kingdom Viridiplantae; phylum Streptophyta; class Magnoliopsida; order Alismatales; family Hydrocharitaceae; genus Ottelia; species Ottelia alismoides. The sequence goes on from JAZKJV010008870.1 coordinate 156,436, forward strand.
GCATCCTCTTCCACTATGGTCTCTATTCGATAGTAGGCATGATATGCAGAAAGTGTTCCCAAGCCCACAAATGCAAGAATATGACTTACCTATCTCCTTTGTCGCCATGTATGTTGCATAACACAAATTTCTGTACAAAAAAAACAAGTGCAGTAGATCCGCAACTCGATGTGCTTGCAAACTTAAGGTCATACAACAGAGGTAATGATAAGTGAAATCAACGACCTTGAGTTGTCGATGAATAATAAACCACCCAACAACTACAGTATATAAGCTTTGGCATATCATCTTAAAGTCTCCCCATCTTCTTTAGGCAACAAATGCTCAAATGACCCAAATAGCCACATTGCACGCATCCTGCTCCCTACGATATATAACACTTCAAAGATGCACTCCAAGTAGCTACTCCTATAGATCTTCCCATTTCACTCACGTTGCCATCCCACTAGTAATCGTGGGTCTAGGCCCATCAACACATCCACATCCTGAAGAGTTACAATCATCTCACAGTTAACCATGTGGATTGTGTGTTTCTGGCCACCATCAATCCACTAATGTTGTAATGAATGGCTAGTCAGGGGAGATAAACTCCAACTAAGTGATGTTAGCAAAATCGGTGTGAACCACATAAGGTCAAATGCGATCATCCAATGGTATGTGTCGTGCAAGCATCTCCCATCGACATCACAACCATGAGGAAGCATGCATGCAACATTTATTGAAAAAAATAAGAATCGTGGAAACACTTATTTAAAGTTTTTTTATGAATATTTAAAGTACTTACATTGCTATCCCAGATACGACATGAATGGTGTCGCTCCTATTAATGAGTCAGAACAGGAGCGTCAACTGGTTCTGGATCCATATACAATTAATATTCCAATGTATATGTTAGATAGTGAACAAAGAAAAGCTAAATGTGTAATGGAATACATATAACAAGCAAAGTAAAAAAAGGAGAGACATAAATTGTTTCAGCGGAGGTATTGGTACTCACTTGAACCACATCATTTTCTTTTATTGTGCCCTTCCTTACCGCATAGTCCACGTTTATTTTTATTCCAACATATGTAGAGGGTTGTGTTGTTGATGTAGAAAATAGTGAATTTTTATTTGGACACCATCGTTTGCTACGACACATGGTTCCACATAACACGAATGTATTCTTCTGTAAGACGTTGCTAACATCCATCTCATTATGGATCCTTGTTGATCGTGGTCTCCCCTTACTTCTCTTTAGCTTCTTATCCTATCTTAATTCTATGTAAACCATAGCTTGACATGTTTCTCGATCACCAACAATACTCCCCTTGGAATATATTCAATCGATGCTACCAAGTGTAACATTCACCAATATAGGAATCAACCTAGCTCGCCTTTGAGAAATAACTATGACAATGTGAGAGCATGGAATACAATATATCTACTATTTGTCTCATGCACATATCTATTGAAGTAAAGTGTGTACTTTTTGTGTCTCAAATTTTGATTGTGTGCAACAAACACCAATAACAACCTCAAAACAAAATGTCATTTCTAGTGAATTCGTGCCACCATGTGTCCATTTGCAAAAGCACTCCATCTCTGCAGATTCTTGATCACCTATTTAGTGTATTTTTCCCACTTGCAATAGCAATAGAAGCCTTAGCAGCACAACCATTGAAATATAATATGCAATTATAAAATGTTTTATCAATAATTTTTTGCCCTATCCCACCACTCCTTATCCTCTCCACTTCTTGACACACTAGTGGAGACCAAGCTCGGGCTAGAAGCTAATGAGCATTCTGCATCTCCATGTGACTTTATATTACTAATTGTTGAGAGACCCCAAATTCTTTGATTTTTTAAGGATTATATAGTTAGTTGAAGTTGATAATAAAATGCGGTGTTAGCAGATGATGTCAGGAGTACGGAGCCTACATAATCAGGATAGGTGCTCAGGTGAGATCAAGGAGCTTGTGGACCTAGTTGCTGAGGAAGAAAGAAGGGAAGACCCAATGTTGTGGACCATGCATCCTTCCCCTATTTGAGTATGCCTCACAGACATTCTAGGCCTTCAATGCTACTTGTCAAGCAATTTTAATGAAATTCCTATATAAGAATTCATCTCTTTCCACATTCAGTTGGCTTATCACAGCCCAAACTTCCTCTATCGGGCATACATAAGTGAACTATAATGGTAACTGGGAAAACACCATGCATCCTTTAGAAATGCAGTATAGCTTTTGCCAATACTAATCGTCATGTGTCAAAATCTAAACCTACCATCCTGAGCTAAAATCCATTGATCCTTACAACAGTTGTGAGTTGTAAACCATGTACATGCATTCGAATCCCACTCTTGTATTTTCCTTATTAAGCAAGCAAACATTTTCGATGATCATAGAGACATGCAAACACCATGCATCTTTCAGAACCGTATTATAACTTTTGCTAATAATCATTGTCATGTTCCTGAATCTAAAACCTACCATCGTGAGCTAAAGTCCATTGCTCTCTAAGACAGCCGTGAGTTGTAAACCATCTAAATGCATTCGAATCCCACTCTTACAATTTCGTTATGAAGTATGTAAACTTTTTCATTGAAATATGAAGAGAAGCAGCAATAACAAGTGTTTTGATGGAATCATTTATGAAAATGACGCTCAAATTACTTGTGACATGATGTGAGCAAAACCGTCAATGTGCAAAAGGTGGATGAAAATCAACATCGACATCATTTATAACAAACTTGATTCCTCGATGATGCCATGAAATAATACATATTAAGCAAGTAAGCATCCCCACGACCTTGATGCGTAAAAGGGAAAGATACTACTTTCATGCAGGTGCATACTACTCATCAACTATTGCAAGAACAAGTGGTATGATGTGTTATCTCCATCAATACCACAAGTGATCGATAGCTTGTGATTGTATTTCCGTACAAGTGAGTAACATCAATATTAATCAATGACCTACAATATTTGAAAGCATTAATGCATGAACACAATGACCAAAAAATGTTGAAATCTATGGCAATGGGATTCAACAGATCAAGGTGTTCCGTATGTGTGATTTCAATTTATGTCCCGGGAATGGTAGCATTTTATGCATGCAATATATAAGGCATCTCAACATATGATTTCTTCCAATTACCATATAGTATGTCGATTGCTTTTATTCATACATTCTACACTCTCTTTTTCGTGACCTAATAATTGTAAATTTCTTGAATATGGGTCCTCAAAATGGACTCCTTTATAATGGGATTGTCCTTCACCTCAATTTAGGCATGAAGTTGTAGTCAAGTTGGAGATGATCCTATTTGACAGATGGATTAATGCAAATGTGGTGGCTGCCAATCTTAAAAATTACACTTAGCTTCGATTCTAAATGACCATGCAGAAACCAGGGACACCCCTTTGATTCCGTAGTGCACAAAATATACCAAACCAAGATCGTGGATTCTTTGAGCATTGATTTATAGAGGGACAAGGTGTGGTATTTTTTAACTACTTAAACTGAATCCTCTTTTGTCTTGAAGGTTTTTCCATTCCGAAGTTCATTACCAATACTATTGATCCTAGTTTTATTTTGAAAATCATCTGCATATGTTGCATGACGATCACTGTCTTTAACACAATAGAAAGATATAGTGAGGACAATTGTTCGATTAGGCCACTAAGAGGTGTCAGCATGCTATCTACGGTAGATTTCATGGGCTCAAAATGCCCCTATTTAAACTTCTTTAGCTCATTAGTTGCCAGTACTGCAATGAAGTGACTATCGATGATTTAAGTCCGAATGCTATAATTTATGCATACTATCTTCACACCCTCTGACTGTCCCTATTGGATTTTTGATGATTTCTAGTGTGTTTCCAGATGCTTGATATTAGAGTTTGGTGGGGGTGTTTTCAACTCCTATTTATTTTGTAATTTTAATAATTTAAGCATCTTTTTGCGAAAATGCAAGGCATCCTCTTTCTCCGAGTCCTTGTTTATCTCATCATTTGTTCCCATCAGAGGACAATCGTGAAGGACAAGGTTCACTTCTCTCAAGATAGCATCACTAATAATTTCACGATGCGAGGTTGTGCTATGAGGATACTTGAATTCCAATGCATGGAAGAAACTGATGTGACATGATTGAGAATGTCCACTTCAATTACAACTACAATAGGAGAACTCTCTATTAGAATCTCAATGGAAGAGGATTTTCAAATAGTCGTGGCATATAGAAAATAATATGTATGTCATCACCGTACAGGACACTACAAGCATAAGCATCTTATGGGATGGTCAACAAACCATCACCTCTAATCCACCAAATGTCCCCTTTATTGAAGGGGACAATCGTAAATGTGTCCTGCAACATCTCATCTGCATGAAGGGGAAGCTAAATGTGAACATGCAGTGGGGACGGTTGCGATCGTCCCTTCCAATACCATGCAAATAGGTTGTTGATGAACATCCCCTCACATAGTTGAAGGAAGGGATGTCCATGATCGTCTCCTATAGCAATCTCGGAAGGGACGGTCACGATCGTCCATCCTCCTTGTCAGTAGTGTATGGTCGTCGACCATCCCTTCTGGTTATTACCATGCCTCAAATCTCTTGAGATGGGCACAGAAGCCTTTCAGGGACAGTCATAACTATCCCCTTTGATCCCATCACCCCCAAAACTCCTCCATAAAGACCTCCACATTAGAATGGGACAATCACGATCGTCCCTTTTAATATCTATAGAGGACGATCAACGACTGTCCCTTCTGGTTCTTTCCATGCTCAAATCTCTTGAAATGTGCATAGAAGCATTTCGAGGATGGTCATAACTGTCCCCTCCGGTCACCTCTCTCCCCCCCTACTCCCACCAAAACTCTGCCAAAAAGACCTCCTCATTAGGAGAAGATGGTCACGATCATACCTTCTAGTATATGTACGTGACATTCATCGATCGTCCCTTCTGGTTCTTCCCATGCCTCAAATCTCCTGAGACAGGCACAAAAGCCTTTCAGGGATGATCCTAACTGTCCCATCTGATCCCCTTCCCCCCAAAACTTTGCCAGAAAGACCTCCTTATCAAGAGGAGACGGTCATAACCGTCCATTCTAGTAACTACAGGGATGGTTGACGACCATCCACTCTATACTACCTAAATAAAAAAATAATTACGTCAGAAGATTTGATCTCCTATTGATGCAACCAAGTAAAAAAAACACACATCTAAATGATACATCAAAAAACTTCATGCATATATTTAAAGATGATCAATAAACATAATAAACTAAAAACATTAAAGTGTTCAAGTTAAATATAAAAGTAAACAAATGTATATATTACACTGCAAATATAAAAGGGTCGAGTTAAATCTAAAACATGATCTACTCATTGCTCTTGGTATTCTCCTCCCTGTCGTCGTCCTCCTCCTCCTCGTCAAGTCGTGGAGGTGTTATCGTTTCGATAGTCTCGCTCTGGAGATGATTAATATACGCTAAGATGTTCACCATGTAAGATCGCATATTATCCATCTCCTCATTCTGTGCAGACATCTTCGCCTTGATGTCTCGTAGTTCCCTCATCGTTTATTTCTTTCCATCTGACTTCATTAAACGGTGATCAAGACCCACCTGCATCATTTTCGTACCATGTACGGATCATCGCTCCATGTTTATCGCAGTGACTACAACCACTTTGTTCCGCACCGATGGCTTGGATGAAGGCCTCGTCGGTAGATAGAGGCAACATACTCATTTCCATGCTATATAGAGAGGTGGTTGTAGTAAACCTGATCATTTCTTCCTGTGTGTTAAGTGAAAAAGACCGTCAAAAGAAGATACTTTAGCTTCGCAATTTATATCATAATTTACTCATATGGATCGGCATGTAGGCATCATCAACACACCACACTTCTCCTCCCATATCTCTGCTCTTTGAACCGCAAAAACCTCTATTTTGGTCTTCCCCCAGTCATTTTCCTTGAACTAAAAAACATGTAATCGCATATAAGGTTTAAATATCATAATTTTCAATATATATACAAGGGTGTTGAAACTTACAAATTCATCCTTGAGTTTATTTGTATTCTCTCTACCCATCTTATGGGTAGAACTGAATCCTTTCGAACGATTCACAACATGTTTTTGTTGATATCGCCTACCATTTTTCCCAATAAGTAAAATTGACGAAAAAGCAAGAAATCTTGCTTTACCTACCATGAATTCTCCACTTGATAAGAAGTTGATTAACTCCCTACATTGCTCTGGTATAACACCGGGTGGGACATTCTGTAAAATAGGTGTTTATCACTTGTGCCCTTCTTAACTTCTACAATATCATTTATGCCCCTCCTCTTTTTTTAATATCAGTTTCATCCTTATATTCTTACAAAATTCATAATTCTACCCTTTTGTAATATCAGTTATGTCACTACTTTACCTCAAAAGAGCATAACTGTGGAATTGTAAGAAGGTAGGTGATGAATCCACATTTCATCATCTTTATTCTATCATTTTAGCATCAAAAACCCTAACAAATGCGTGTAAATAGCATTAAATCCAGCATCTTAGCATTCATGCATGTGCATATAAATAGTTTATAAAATACTGTATTTAAAGCCAAAATATTGTAAATATTGTAAATATTTTATGACCCAAAACCCCGAGACCTAGGCATCTTAATGAATAGGTCGACAAGGAATAAAGTAGGGGGAGATAAGGGTCAAAATACAATAAAAATACCTTTTATTCAATTCATTCTTTATTCATTTTGGGACCTATTTTTGGTTCCACTTTTTATGCAGCAAATAAAGAAACTTTGAACATGAAAGTTGTAGATAATTAAATAAAGAAAAATACAAAACTAATTTCATACAAAAATAATATACAGACAAAAAGACATGATCTGAATAAGATTCCAGAACTCTAACTTCCCAGACCCGTATCTTGCAAACAAAAACTCGAAATGTGCCAAACTCACCTTTAATTGTATATAGCATAAAATAATCTATTTAATGGAGGTGGTTTCGTATTTTTTGGAGTTACAGTTTGAAAGTTGAGTTTTTGACCCCTATTGTATACTTGTACAGATTAAAATATTCAATTTATTTAATATTCATTTTTTTTATAATCTAATATTTTTATAATTATGTAAATATTACTTATAATAATTATGTATATTGAAATCAGAATAAAAACATAAAGAAATACAAAATAAAAATACTTGTATATTATACATAGGTAAAATACCTATATACATACATGTATATTTTATACTTATATTTTATTAAGTGTACAAAATACTTCATAAAAATAAAATAAAAATATAATTAAGTGTATAAAAGTATCTTATAAATTTGTAAAATAATAAAATAAATAAAATTAAAAACACAAAATAAAAATAAAATATTAAAATATATAGATAATATACCTATATAGGGCATAAAAGGTAACTTGTAATTATATACCTCATAAAAATAAATAAAAATCACTATAAAATTATTTATAAAATAAGAAACATTTTTTATTTATAACCTAAAATTAATAAATTCATTTACTATTTTATTTCGAATTTACAAATAATTTTAGCGCTGAATTTCCTGGTTGGTCCACGTGGACCAACCAGATGCGGTCACTCGTTGACCCCGATTAACTCCCTGACCGAGACCTACCACCATCTGACACCTGATTTTTTGCCCGATTTCGCGAATTTTTGGAGCCTGATCCCTTCTCCCTCGGGCGTCGATTTCTTCTTGGGACTCCTTCCTTGATGATCACTGACCCTCGCCGAACACCAAAATCCTCCAGAATCTTCATCATTCGCGCGTGGATCTCGCTTGAAGGAGACGCCATCACCTTCTACTTAAGCGCCCCGCCATCTTTGAGCTCGAGTTTGAACCCCTTGCGTGCCGCTTTCCCCCCACCTAGTGTGCTCCAGAGATAGAGGGAGGTGACAGCTCCCCATTCCAGGCTTCAGGCGGGTCAAGGAAGTGCCCAGGCGGCTCCACCACCTCCGCCGACCTCCGGCATCGAGGTTCCACCACCTCAGGTCCTCCACCTTATAAGTTTGCCTTTCCCCCTATTTCTTCTCGCTTTTTATTCCCCATAGTCGTAGCTTCCTTTTCCACTCGACCCATTCGACTATCGATCGCCCTATCACCGTTCTCGATCGCCTCGTCGGAGCGCACCTCCGGCGAGTTTCCCTATCGCTTCACAGACCACCTTCGCACCTCCGCGGGGTCCAGGAAATTTGCCCTGGACCCTCTCACCCATTGTTGCAGATACTGGGAGCGTTACATCGCCTGGGGGCTCGAATTCGCACTTCACCGGAGATACATGGAGCTTCGAGCTCCGCCACCTTCGCATCAGCACCACAGTGCCTCTCCGACGATTTTGAGGGACCCAGAAGCTAGAGCATCACCGAAGGAGTCTCCCCGACCTTTTTGTTGCGGTCCAGACCACCGGAATCGCGCCATCTCGCCGGAGGAACCTCGCCTCAGCGAAGTTCTTCCCCGTTCTTCCTCTGGGTGCCCCCACCGTCCGATCCGAGGCCTGCTCCAGTTCACATCACGGTCGTCAGATCTTGGCCACCCTCTGCCATCAATCGCCTTCACCAGATCTGATCCTCGTCGATCAACTCAAACCGTCATCGCGCATTGTGCGCGCGCCACGTGGATAAGTGAGCGGCCCTCCGCCGTTCGATCGCGCACGAGGATATTAAGCTTGGGTATTTTGCACTTTCACCCTCGCCAAATTTTGTATTTCATTTCAATCCATAAACTTTCAGTTGTAGTTTAAATATTTCTGTAGTATTTGCATCCAGACACCCGTAGTGTTCATATTTGCACTTAGGTCCTATCCATGTCACCTCACGTGCCCGTGCGCGTGAGGGGGCTGGGTATTTTGCACAGGACCCCCTGGGGGTTTGTTTATTTCGTTTCAGTCCTTAAACTTTTTAATTAAGTTGTAATGTTTTGGAACAATTGCATCTGAGCCCCTGAAACTTTGTAAAATTTCAAAAATACCCCTACCAGGTCACGCGCCAGTGCGCGTGAGTTGGACATTTTGCAACGAACCCCCTCCGGGTTTGGGTATTTATTTTTAGTCTAGAAACTTGCATTTAACGTTATATATCTTTGGAAAAAGTGCAAGTAGGCCCTTGAATTTCTGTGTATTGACATGTAAGCCCTTGCCAGTATTGTATTTTCGCTTGGATGTTTGCATTTATTTCATGCATCATTTTAACTCGAAAAATTCCCAAAAAATGTCATAAGCTCCTTTTACTTGCTCATTAACGTCACATTTTTTATTTGTATTTTTATTGCATTTTCATATTTATTAAAAATAAAAAATATGCATTCTCAGCACTGTTTGCATTAGAAAATCCATAAAAATTATAAAAACGCTTTGAAAAATTCCAAAAAAATTACATTTTGCTTGTCTTGTCATATTTTAGTGTCATTCCAAAAATCATCAAAAATTTCAAAACAAAATCCTTAAAAATTAGAAAACTCTTAAAAACTTCATAAAAATTTATAAAATCATAGAAAAATCCTAAAAATATAAACTAAGTACCTGTAATTTCTCTATTTTATTGTATTTATTTTAAAATTAATTTGGGAAAATTTTGTTAATGTTTTCTATTTTTCATTCCCATTTTGATTTCGGTCAGTAGTGTAGTTCACTGTTTTATTGTATTTTCACTTTTAAAAATACCAAAAACATTTTGTAAAATCCCCGAAAATCACAAAAATAGTAGAAAAATATAAAAAGACCAAACACATTTTATTCCTTACTTTTTTACTATTTTTTACCTATTTTTATAAATACTCTATTCCTCTCTCCTTTACTTTGTATATATATTCTATTATTGAAAAAGAAAATACAAAAATATAAAATATAAAAAATAAAATATAAAATCAGAAAATCAAAAAACTAAAATACAAAATACAAAATTAAAAAATAAAAAAATATAAAAAAACCCACAAAAACATTTGCATAGTGAAGACATTGATCATAATCACACCACATTTTGCACTTAGCTTGATCTATCCTGCCTTGCTCCCTGTGTTCGAACTCTCTACATACCTACACCTATACATCTTTTATGTAGAGTTAAAAATAAATTTTAACTCCACTTTTGCTTGTCATTGCTTGATTTCATATCGTGGGTTAATTGTTGATTAAATCCGGATCTTTGAGCGGTCAACACACCGATTGTGTTCCCGCCTTGTGTGGAATACACGACCGCTTTATTTTTGGGTTTATCAATAGGATAGAAGGGTATAATAGTGAATTTTGTAAGAAGCTAGGGGCACTACTGATATTGCAAAAAAGGAAGAGGCATAACTGATATACAGAAATTAAGAAGAGCGCGGGTGATAAAAAACTCAAATAAAATTCAAGGGGAAATAAATTCAATTGTATCTAAACTCTAATTGTCTATTTATAAATTTACAATCACACATTCATAACTATTTTTTATAACTCAAATTGAACTAATCCCATTTGTGCTCCTAGATATACATTGAATAACACACGGGAAAACATAATAAAAAAACCAATGTTAATAAGTGAATTGAAAAAATAATTCTTCTTTTCCCACTCTTGTTAATATGGTCATAGTGTAGCATAGATGAAAAAAACAATCAGTCAAAAATCACTTCGGTTATATCAATCAAAGTGTGTGGTGTAATTTTAAGAGTTTTTAATCTAATCCTTTAAGCGAATGAACACTATTTAACCATTATCTTGTCAAAGTGGAGTCGCATAATAATTTTCTTCTTGAGTTTTTCTAAATAACGTGTATTTTTGTTAGATCAATAAAAAAAATTATTGATTGCCTATCTTATAGTTGCATATATATATATATATAATTTCATGTGATATCGCTCATATCATGACTTCCTAAATAAATCAACTAATGTACAATGTCTCCGGCAACAACGCCATCTAATTAAGCGTTAATTGGTAGTGTTAATTATCACTCATTGCAATGCAACCAATTAACTAATATCCAGAATCGGGTGATATCTCTGTGAAGAGTGACTCGATTTAAATTATCTCGGATAAGTCCAAAGTCAAACACAAGGACACAAGCAATTAATTGAATTTACTTAAGTATTAAATATTTAATTAGGTGATTAAATAATGAACCTAGGTTAAGCAAAGTGCAAACAAAATGCAGTGCATGATTCTTCATAGATTTTTAAGCAAATATATTAAGTTGAAACAATCATGATAATGAAATACAAAGTACGATGCACAAACACGCAAGTAAGCTCCTGATTGTTATAACTTGAACAATTAGTGACATATCAATCTAATGCTAGGTCCAATTAAAGAGACAATAAAAAGCTTCAAGTAGTGAATTAAATCAAGTCTCTTTTTAAATACCTAAAATGATCTAAATTTCAATAGCACTCCAATTAATTGTCTAATCAAGAAATGGGTATCAATAAATACATTAATCTTCCTAATCTGATTCAAGAGTTTCAAAACTAATCATGGTGTTGAGTAGAGCAACAATCACTAATGCATAAAATAACCTTCATTATTTACAGTGTAAATATTGTATAAAATACTGTATTTAAAACCAAAATAATAGAACAAAAAAGAAAAGAAAATAAATAAAATATCATAGGTATTGAATGACCCTAAACCATGATACCTATGGTATTTTATACATATTATTTTTCACGTGTTCTGAGTCAATGAAGTGACTATCGGTGGTCTAGGTCAGAATGCTACATTTTCTACATACTCTCTTTACGTACTCTGACTGGCCCTATTGGATTTTTTATGGTTTCTAGCGTGTGTTCTGGATGGTTGATATTAAGGTTTGGTGGGGGTGGGGGGTGTTTCCAACTCCTATTTATTTTGTAATTTTGACCAGTTAAGCATCTTTTATGAAGACACAATGCATCCTCTTTCTCCGAGTCCTTGTCTATCTCATCGTCTGTTCCCATCAGATGATAATCATGAAGGACATGATTCACTTCTCTCAAGAGAGCATCACTAATAATTTCACACTCATGCGAGGCTGCATTATGAGGACACTTGAACTCCAAGCACAAAAGGAGTTGGCGTGACATGATCAGGAATGTCAACTTCAATCGCAACTGCAAATAGTAGAACTCTCTATTAGGAACTCAATGGAAGAGGATTTTCAAGTAATCATAGCATATAGAAAAATGCCATGTATGTCATCACCTTCCAGGATGGACGCTAACATAAGGTCGAACCCTATACCACGTGAGATGCGATGTAACATGTTGATCTTCTGTGTGTTCCTATCCAAGTTCTTAGCAAACCAATTCCAACAGTTCCTCATATGTGATAGACAACCTTAATGGTAGACTATACACATTGTTATTCGATGAGACATTGATACCGCCGCTTCAATGGAACATGCACTAAATTGAATCCATGGAAACCACATACTTGGGTTAAAAATATGTGTGCGTATGTAAATATGGCATCATTTGTACAATCACAAAATGCGCATTGTAATTGTAAAACAACAAATGATATTCAAACCCTATTCTAAGAATGAAGATGAAGTGGAGATACTAGGGTTGGGTGTAAATGGAAGGGCAACGACAAGGGGGAAAGATCTAATGTCGATGGTGGCATCACAGTGGAGAGCACATACAGGAGGAGGCGAGATCACTAGGCTAGGTGCCCATTGTCAAGGGAGGCAAAAATGCTAGGAAGGTGTGATATGTGTTTACCCTAGCCCATGCCTGATATGTACCCCCCCCCCCCCCCCAATGAGTCCATGAGAACACACAACACTCTCTCTCTCTCACACACACACACACTATGGGATAAAGCTGGCTCTTAAGAGACATGCGACATGCATATCACATGTATTAGCCGCGACATACATGTTGTATGGATGAAGATATATAGGGAATTATGTTTATCAACTACACTAGTAAGGAAAGTTTCTCCAATGATTATCTCTTTCAAACTGAAATGTACACTCTAAGAATTCTATTATTTTGTTCATATATGTCTGAAAATCATCATATCTTTTATTCAACTAAGTATTATCCATTCTTCTACATCTAAATATCACTGAAAGCATGAACTTAAATTTCACGAAATTTCATCAAGTTTTTGTCAAAATTTGATTTTGACAAGTTGTCAAATTAGATACCCTGTATCATTTCCTTTTCCAATATTTTGCCAATAATTTGATCCATTTCGATCAATTTCGGTCAATCTCGGTTCATTTTGGCTGAAACAACACAAAAAGAGGAATCTAACATTTCACCTAAAATCATCCTCTTTGCCTCTTAGGCCTCTGTTTAACCTAATTTCAGCCACTTTTGGGGTACTTATTGAGATATATATATATTGATTCATTACATTGCACCATTTCATCTCCCAAGATACTAGAAATTTGCTCACTTCTCGAACTCTTTCTTGCTTCTTCTCTGTACTACAAGGAGTATGTGTAACTGTGTGAGTGCTAGGTTATTATTAGCCTTCCAAGTCTTATGACTATAAGTATTCGACAACTGTTAAGTTGGACATAAACTGTGCTCATGAATTCTACATAGTTTTTTAGTGTTAATTTATTTGTTTGTGTCTCGTATATCATATAGTTTATGATCATAAGCACTACATTGCATCTATTAGACACAAATGTTAGAAATATTTATTTGTGTATGTATGTGTTTATTTGTTATTTTATTTCTAAAATTAAACCTTTTTTCTAAATTGAAAGTATTTTGGTTAGATACAAATTCTAAGCTATTATTTAGATCTTCAAATTTTTTATCATAACATGTCATTTTATTATGCCTTTTTTGTAAGCCTTTGTTTTTATATCTTATTATTGCATGTGTTACCGTTCTTAATGTTAATAAGGTGAAACTAATAGCTTCTATTTTAGGTTTCAGATATGGTTCTGGCTTTGAGCGACATATGAAGACTATTGGAGAGATGTATTAAAATTTAAGGTAACATATCGGAGAATTTCTTATTATTAGCAAGAAATCATGTATTTATAGCTCATTTATTGATATAAGAATATTAAAAATCTTAATTTTAGGAAAAATGATTTTTCAAGCAATTTCTATCCATTTCACAATATTTCATCGAAATTCTATGGAATTTCTCTTTCAAGCTTACCAAAATGGTCGAGATCTGACATTTAAGGCAATTTCGAAAAGAGGGCGAAAGGAGAGAAAAGATGTTGGAGAAGTCAAAACATCAGATTGGAAGCACTCACAAGCGATGAACTTAGCCGTGGCGACAAACCTAGAGACAACAAAGGAGAATGAGAGATGGAGAGGAGATGGCCAAAGTGGTAAATGAGGAAGGATTAGGGTGTATTGTCGATAGAATTGAACGAGACGATCAATTGACCATCACCTTTATTGATCAAGCATGGGATTTTTTAATGTTGTTTTCCTTTGATATATGAGATAGTCTACACTTGCCCATGTAAGGGAGCAATTATGCGGGATCAACATTGACTATACCTTAAATGAATAGAGGGGACGATGGCTGCAAGGGACATCGAGACGGTCCCATATATCGCCAATATCCCCCAAGACACTGCGTGACCGTCCTAGCTACCTCATGATGAACGGAGGGGATGATCAGACTCTTGACCGTAATCTCTACCGAGACTAAAATATTTTGTAATGCTTCGTTCAATGAAGGAGACATTCAAATGAGTGAACATCTCAAAACACAAACATTGTGATGGACAATGGTTGATGCTCATCTCCACTGCTCATCAAGGGATGGTTGCCCATCAATTGTTCCCTCCGTGTCTATGCGTCACATAACTGTCCCTGGTAGTTGTCCCCAATGCACTTTTGTTGTATTGTATCATTTGTACTATTGTTCTCACACCATATATAAAGAGAGAAATCTGCACCTTCAAGGATAGATAATACATGTATTATCAAAGAAATCATGAATATACAAGATGATCACAATAACAACTCATTAAATTTATCTTTAAACATTTTATGTTACAAGTGAACATGGGTATCCTAGTATTTAGATCATAGTAAATTTGAAGATGTTGAGTCCAACTCTAGTTTCAATTCGAATCATCATTAATGTACTAAGGAAAATGAAAATTTATGTTAAATAAACCTTATGTTGCAAGGACACCTGCATAAATAAGAAAATGCGAGGTGTTACATAGGTGTAATAAATACCTAAAGTATTTAAGGGCTTCCATGAAAGGTTGGAGCAACTTTATCTTAATAGCCGCATCTCCTGCGCATCACGGAGGAAAGGATGGGGTTCTCCTCTGCGTGATCCCAACGCCCCCATTCTTTGCTTCTCCACTCCGCGACTCCCCCTCCCTCTTCTTCTTGCCCTAGAAAAACGTTGGTGGCATTCCTCCTCCGATCCGCGGTCTCCCTACCAGGTCCGTCATCCCTGTGCCAGATCCTCCCAAGTATCTCCGCTTTCTTGTTTTAATCGCTGTCTCGCTCTTTCGATTCTGCTTCTCCTGTTTACATTGCTGCCAAATCAGGAAGAAAACATTTTTTAGGGTTTAAACGTTTCAATTTCATCGTTAGATCAGTGGTTTTTGAAAAAAAATGGAATCTTGATTTTTTTTTGGGTGTTGTTTTTGCAGTTTTTTTCTTTTGAATTTCTTGCATTGGATCTTAGAGAACTTTCATGGAGTCTCTACTAGTTGAAGGGGTCATCGTCTTGTTCTGGTTGTCTATTGCGTCGGTGTGTAGTGGATTCTACCTCCCCGGCAGTTACATGCACACTTACTCCCAAGGGGAAGCCATCTCTGTCAAGGTGAACTCCCTCACTTCCATCGAGACCGAGCTGCCTTTCGACTACTACTCCCTCCCATACTGCCGGCCCCCCGGCGGGATCAAGAAGAGTGCTGAGAATCTCGGCGAGCTCCTCATGGGGGATCAGATTGATAACTCCCCTTATGTATTCCATGTTAATGTCAACGAGTCGGTTTACCTCTGCACAACAAGCCCGTTGAATGAGCACGATGTTAAGCTCCTTAAGCAGCGCACACGGGATCTCTACCAGGTGAACATAATTCTTGATAATCTGCCCGTCATGAGGTTCACACAGCGCAACGGAGTTACAATACAGTGGACCGGCTTTCCGATCCGTTATACACGGAATGAGGTCACTGACGAGGACTACATAATTAATCACCTCAAGTTCAAGGTACTGGTGCACGAGTACCAAGGGAGCGGTGTTCAGATCATTGGTACAGGTGAAGAGGGGATGGGGGTCATCGCTGAATCAGACAAGGGGACGCCTTCTGGCTATGAGATTGTCGGTTTTGAAGTTGTGCCATGTAGTGTGAAGCGCAAGCCTGATGACATGTTGAAGCTGAACATGTATGATAAAGTTGATCAGGTTGACTGCCCACTCAAACCGGAGAGGTCCCAGATGATCCGTGAACTGGAGAGGATTTCGTTTACATATGAAGTTGAGTTTGTGAAAAGTGATATCAAATGGCCATCACGATGGGATGCTTACTTAAAGATGGAGGGTGCACGGGTTCACTGGTTCTCGATCTTGAACTCCCTCATGGTCATTTTCTTTTTAGCTGGTATCGTCTTTGTTATATTCTTGAGGACTGTTCGGAGGGACTTGACAAGATATGAAGAGTTAGACAAGGAAGCACAGGCTCAGATGAACGAGGAGCTTTCAGGGTGGAAGCTTGTTGTAGGCGATGTATTTAGAGAACCTAATTGCCCGAAGCTTCTTTGCGTCATGATTGGTGATGGTGTTCAGATTCTTGGTATGGGAATTGTGACAATTGTTTTTGCTGCACTTGGCTTCATGTCTCCGGCATCTCGGGGTATGCTCTTGACTGGGATGATCATCCTCTACCTTATTCTCGGTATTGTGGCTGGCTATTCTGGTGTTTGGCTTTGGAAAACCATTAAAGGTACCTCCGAAGGATGGAGATCTCTTTCATGGTCAGTTGCCTGCTTCTTCCCGGGAATTGTCTTCGTCATACTCACTGTCCTTAACTTTATTCTCTGGGGAAGTAAGAGCACTGGGGCCATACCAATTTCCATGTACTTTGTTCTTATATCCCTATGGTTCTGCATCTCAGTGCCTCTTACGCTTCTTGGTGGTTTTTTTGGAACTCGCGCGGCAAATATTCAGTTTCCAGTCAGAACCAATCAGATCCCACGAGAGATTCCAGCACGCAAGTATCCATCATGGCTTCTCGTACTAGGAGCTGGAACCCTTCCCTTTGGAACACTCTTCATTGAGCTCTTCTTCATCCTCTCAAGCATCTGGCTTGGTCGGTTTTATTATGTGTTTGGCTTCTTGCTTATTGTCCTCACCATGCTTATTGTAGTATGTGCTGAGGTATCTGTGGTTTTGACCTACATGCATCTTTGTGTGGAAGATTGGAGGTGGTGGTGGAAGGCCTTCTTTGCTTCTGGATCCGTTGCCCTTTATGTTTTCCTTTACTCGGTCAATTACCTGGTGTTCGATTTGAGAAGCTTGAGTGGGCCGGTCTCGGCCATGCTATATCTTGGATATTCTTTGACAATAGCCACTGCCATCATGCTGGCAACTGGTGCCATCGGGTTCCTCACATCTTTCTACTTTGTTCATTATCTATTCTCATCGGTTAAAATCGACTAGGTGGGTTGTATCGTCCAACTTCTTGTGCTCCATGGCGACATTTCTTGCCCATAAGTTGTTTTGTGGTGGATCACATATGATTTTAAGCTGTCCATGAGCATTTAATCTTAAGTTCCTTGCCCTGTCTGAAGAAGTCTTGGCAGAAAAGTCAGATCTTGGCAGCCTCAAGATGCAGGAGCAAGATCTGGTAGCTGATTATTGTGCATTGATGTAATGGATGATGCTGTGTACTGGAGAAGTTGGAATTTGGATCCCCTGAGGTCTTCTGACAAAGTACCATTCTTTTCTGTTACATTCTTAATGAATCTAGCCTTCTCTATGATAGCACTTGAAAATTAGGTCAGTAATATTGTTGGTTTGTTGTGAAAATCCTAGTCATCTCATGCATTCTTTATTAAAAACTTGTGCGTTGTGCAAAGCAATGGATTACACTTGGCTTGTAAATTTCTTTATATAATTTGACTGATATATTATGGGAAAAAAACTAGTGAACATTGTGCAATACCAGTATTAATTATTGACTGTACATTTGTATGTATTTTCATGGGTAGCAATACGATAGTGCGATCGAGTTTCACAGGTCCTTCATTTTTTTCCTTTTGATTTTAAAATAGGCACAACATGAAGACTTACCAAGTGGTTCACCCGATCAAGTACTACTCTCGCCCAAATACACTTAACTTCAGAATTTTGATGGGATGCAATGTATTAAATTTAGTATGATCGCATCTCACATGTCCTTCACTTACTTTGATCTTAATCTTCATGTTCTCATATTGGGAAATGACTCATTTGTAAATGCAAGGACATGTTCTATCGAGTTTTAAGCTGGAGTTTTTATGATGGGAAATAGTTCGATTGATGTTGTGGTCTATTTTTTCTTATTTTCTTACAGTCTATTTAGCTATTCCCTTTTGGAAAATGTCTGAAAAGACTATCCACTGCTTGCCAATGTGATATATATGAATATCCACTCTTCGACGGATGGTATCCACTTTCCTGTTTTTTTTTTCCGTTTGTGACATTTATCCTTTTATTTCTATTCATCTTCAAAAAAACTTTGGATGCTGATAGTGACCCGCTTTGTTTGTGGTACTCGGATGGATTTTCTTCCCAAATTGCGAGCAAATGAAAGATAGGCTATACCCAGTTTCATAGTATGCATAATATAGTATGAGTTTAATGGGGCTGCCCCCGCACCTTTTTTTCGTCAGAAACAGAGAATGAATAGAACATACATGAGAAATCAATAGAAAAAAGAAGGGAATGGATGAAATTGCTTTCCAAATTAGGGACTCTTATTTCTTAGTTTTTTATGGTTTAAGAGGTTGTGGGTTCCTGATGAATCTCCATTTTATCACCTTTATTTTATCATTTCGACCTTAAAAATCCTAGCTAATGCATGTAAATAGCATTAATTTGTATACAATTATAACCATAAACTCCGAGACCGAATCAAGAATTGAGTTGGTAGACAAGGAATAAAATAGGGGGAGATAAGGGCCAGAGATAGAATAAAAACCCTATTCTTTTATTCTTTATTTATGCATTTTGACACCTATTTTATTCTTTATTATTTATTCATCAAATAAAGAAACTTTGTACATGAAAGTTGTGGATAATAATGTGAATAAAAATACAAAATTGAGTTTGTACAAAAATAATATACATTGTACATTTTATACACAAAATAAAAAGTCAAAAACCAAACTTCAGAGACCCATATCTTTTAAATAAAAACTCAAAATATATCAAAATCACCTCTACTTGTATATAACTTTTCACAAGTTATTTAATGGTGGTGTTTTATATTTGGTTCTCGGTTTACCCGAGGATAAACCAATTACCCATGATGCAACTCATGTTTGATTCTGGGTAACCACTGTCTGTATTATAACTAATTGGATGGGTCCCATATTTTCTTTGCTATCGTATTTCAAACTATATACAAATCATTTATATGATTTATACATCAAATAAGCAATTATCGCATCACATTTACCATTCCAACCATTCAAGCTATCCAAACACCTATAATTCGCGAAGTACAACCCATCTTATGAACCATTTGGAAGGATCTTACTCCAATTCAACCCAACTTGATTGTGACTTTGAATTTTGTTCTTTACGACGAAAATGTTTTATCTTAATCTTCTGGCTTGTCCCTTCAATCCTTAGCGGTGTTCTTATTTTCCCTTCAGGCTTTACTGAACTTGGCAAGCTTAGACTCCATGTTATGTTTGGTTGCGAGAATGATATGTGGTTTAAAGGAGCCAAGAGTAACTAGAGGATAGAATAAATGAGGTTGGGGAAAAAGACCAGGAGGGATAAGAGATAGAGTATAAATAGTTTTGAGAAATTAGAGAGATGTCTCTTGGTGTTTGGGTCTCTCCTCAAGGAATATGGAAGTGGGTAGAAAGCTTTGAACAACTAATAGACTTAGCATAACATCTCCTACACACTCACTGATATACTATAATGACAAGTAAACTAAAATTAAACATGGGATTGATATAGACATAGTGAGTCTTAATGGTTTGATCTTTTCTCTCTATCATTATGTTCACAACTTAGGTATGCATTTATATACTAGTGTATCATCAGTATAATTAGGGAGGTGCTACACTAGTCCCCTTGTGCATAGATAGGTACTTGCTCAAATATTGAACTATAGTCAATACTTCCCAACCTGGGGAGATCCAAGAGGATACCACTCTGATGAGATCTACTTGTACTTTCTTCCTTCCTAAAACCTAGAAGATACATGGTATGAAAACAATGGTCAGATTGGACGCTTTTGTGCTTGGGGAATCCAGATAGTTACTCATTGTGTGGTTGATTGGTTAGTTAGGTAATTCCTTCGCTAACACAAGTATGAGATATACCATGTCATTAAAATGCACAAGTAAGAAAGACTCTAGTGCCTTGTAGGTATGTGTGTATGCATGAACAAGCAATGTGCGTGTCCAAAATGTGATCAATTAGGGTTTTGATTTACTCAAGTGGGTACACAAAAATTTTAAGTTATGATGATCAATTTTTACGAAAAGATTGTTTTTACTTGTATTTTCACTTTCTTTGAGAAATATTCATGTTACGTAATGATCTCTTCCCTTCGAAGCTCAAGCTAAATGATTAAATCGAATTGTTCAGAAATAATGGAGGAAATGGAAATGATGGCAAGGTATGCAAAATAAGACATGCCTATCAGATAAAGGCATAAAAAAAGGACAAAATGCAAAATAAGACGTGCCTATCAGATAAAGGCATCAAAAAAAAGGACAAAATTGAGACTAGTAATGATAAAACATGTGTTTTAACATTTAAGCCACCAAATCCGTGCATCAGATGGAATCAAAATTGACAAAGTTATACAATTGTACAATAGATGAATCGGTCAAACTCAAGGAGGCAAACAAATTGACATTACAAGGCACATGGAAATAACCGCAATTTGGACAAAATAAGATGTGCCTATCTGATAATAACACCAAAATATTATGATATAATCGAGAATAGCAATGATAAATATGTGTTATAACACCTAAAGATTCAAAGTAATTCCATTAGCTCAAATAAAAGTTAATACAATTATAATACTCATAAATGGATATGTTGAAAATTAATGAGGTAAAGCTCAATTGAGTCAAAGTAGTAATTTAACATTTTTTATTATGTGAGTTTTACCTGACGAATCCTATAAACTTTGTAAATTACCTTTTTGGTTTTTAAAATATCGATATTCTTCCTTTGACCTCGTTAACTTGTTACCTCTTACTATGTAGATCATGCTGTTAACTCCCATCTATTTGCCTATTAAAACAAACAGAATTTGTGAATTTCTTTCCATAATATCCATTTTATTTACAAAATTACAATGAATGCCATCATGGTTTGCTCCTCCACGACATCCCCACCACCCCTCCGTCTCTCCCATTCCGACCTCCCCTCCGCTTCCCCCATTTCGGCTCTTGGCGGACGTGGGCACCTCCTCCACGGGCACATCGCCTACCGATCCCTCCTCCCTCCTCAACCATGCCCTCTTACACCTCATCGCGATCCGCACCCGCTGCAGCCTCTTTGTCATCTCGCACCCCTCGGTCGGTAGCCCGCACGAGATGATCTTATCGAGGCTCGTGGATCCCTTCCTCGCGTGCTTCCTCTCCACTCGTGAGCTCATACCCAAGGGAAGCTACTCCTTCACCCTCCATCCTTTCACCTACTCATCCCCGTATTTCACCAAGGCCGCCCTCAAGCACTTTGTCCGCTTTGTCGCCACCTCGGAGATCCTCGAGAGGGTCATCATCATCGAGAACGAGATCGTCCAGATCGACGACTCCATCCGCAAGGACGACCTCTCCGTCGATGAGCTCTTAGAAATAGATCGGATTGTGTTGGATCTATCGTGCCGACGGCTAAATCTGTTGCCTTTTTCAGCTAATGGCGCTGCAAAGAAACCCGTCACTGCCCCCTCCAAGTTGAGTTCTCCTTTTGGACTCAGGATGCGATTTTTCTGGGGAAATGACTCTGTGAAATTACTCTCCCTGTGAATGCTCTACCAGGCGAGTGAAGATCTTGGGAAGGAGGACGAGGAGAACCAATAGGCAGTGTCGTCCGTGACATTTCATGGGCCCTAGGCAAAAGAGAAGAAATAATTTAATTTAAATTTTTTAATTTGTAAATTTCTTATAAATAAAGTTCTTTAAATTTTAAAAAGAGCTATGTATGTTTATGATCAACGAGCATCAAACAATAAGTAATGAATTAAAAATATAAAAAATAATAATTTCTACAATTGAAATAGACATCTATGGATAGAATGTAACTCAAGGAACGGAAATACAAACAAAAGCTATGGGAAATATCTAGAAAAAAATGTGCGACCTTGTTTTTTAAAGTTAGAATTCTTGAGAACGTTCAAGCACAGAAGCACATATATCTATTAACTATAATAATAAAAATATTTAAAAATTAAGAGTTTCATTTCTTAATGTCTATTTTCCATATCATATGGACCGAAAAAATATGGTTAGAGAATAATAATAATCCAGCAAGAAGCACTAAACAATTAATTGCAATAAAAATAATATGTGATATAAATAGATAATAAAATAATAGTTAATTGAAAAAATAATCAAGTAATCAGTTTTTTTATTTGACAGTGGTAATCAGGCCAAGCTGATAGTTTCTATTAACAGTCCAAGATCCAAACATATATATGTTAATAAAATAACTTCTCAATCACAACTAGCATTAATCTTGAAACCTAAATTACATAATAAAGATTTAGTTTTAAACAAGTTACCTAAAAAGATTATTTGATGGTTATGCACAACCAACCATAAAATACTCTTACCACAAATATAAAACTGATTAATGACAATAAAAATTTTGAAAAAGGAAATGCATGTCATGTGATTGAGAAATGAGAGATGATTTTTTTGTAAAAAAGATAACAACAATTTAAGTGGTTAACGACACATTCCCAATCTCTTACCATGTGTAATAACTTTCAATTTTATAATTTCTTAGAAAAAAATGATAAGAGATGATTTACAATTACACAAATATGGTGAGTAGATGTGTGAATCTCAAAAATAACTTTGATTTGTGGATCTAAAGGAAAAAACACAATGCACAAATATAAAAAAATATCATTCACTGAGGCCGTGATTTGCGTTTGTCCAACAACAACTAGTCATAAATTAAAAGCATGAGAAATTGCAGCAGTGGCAGAAATCGCAAATCACAAGAGGAGGAGGTCATATTTGTCTCCAAAGGACACATTTAAGTTCAATGTGGGGTCTTAACTTTTGAGATATTAGTGTGACATTCGGGAATCCAAATGCTTTTTAGGATTTAGGAATATGAAGAATCAAATGACATATGCAATTTTAAATAATTAATGGACCTGTATAGCCATTTATACATTGGATTGGTATTTGATATGGATGAACATGGATACAAATATATCCGAATATTCGCTTACATTATTCGAAAAAAATACCAGGTACGGATACCCATATCCAAATATTAATGGAATACAGATCGGATATGAATATGGATTGCTAAATTTTTCGGATATGGATGCAGATATGGTAATGGCTTGATATCCGGATCTGGATGCGGATAACAGAATAAAATATTTAATATTATTTTATATATTAGTTAATATAATACAAGACACAACTCCATGTTATTATATTAATATTATATATTATATAATATAATATATCAATGATATTAATCAACTTCCGTTTATTTGGGGATGACACGAACAAAAGTTACAATCTATATTCCCCCTTTTGCCTCTGGTTAAGAACGCATATCACCTCGACAATCCCTTTTGTCGGGATGCAATTTATTTATATTTTATTATCAATTTTTAAAATCATTGCAAACTTTGAATATCAATTCGTATTTGTATGTGATCATTAATAGACCCGTATTTGGATTTCATGATTATTGGATCCATATTTAGATTCACACTTTCATTGGTTCATATTTGGATTAGCTCTTTATTTAATATGTATTCATGTTCGCTCTTTATTCGATCCATATTCGGATTCAATAAATATCTTATTCGTATCTGTATTTTTAAGGATACGATTTCCTTAATGCATATCCGAATCATATCTATATCCGTATTCGTATTCGATAGAGATGAAGCGAATATGGATATAGAATAGGCATGTCTGATCTGTATCCGATATGTTTTCATCCATATTATTTGAAGTAAAAATAATAAAAACTAACTATATGTAGCCAATTTAAAGATGAGCCCCCAAAATTACAAGGGCCCTGGGCCGTTGAACCCCGAGACAAGGCTCAGAGTGCGGCGGTGCGAGGCTCTACCTGAGTGGGAGGGCAAGGGCTTCGGCGGTGCTCAATAACTTGATCTCGTATGGCGTGATCTCCTTAAAGGATCACAAGGTATTTGCTACGGTGTCGCGATGCCGGGCTGGTGTGGTCTCAGGCAGCCCCTTGACGGAGGCGGTGGCGGAGAAAGATGCGGAGGTGGGGCACATGTTCCATTTTGTAGAAGAAGAGGATGGAGGAGGAGGAAGTAGAGAGGGAGATGGGAGATCTATCATATGATTATTTTTGGTTAGATTAACTCAAATATAACTCAAGTATTTGACTCTATTAAAGTTAAAGATGATGGTAGGGTTTGTAAGGGTAAGAAGGAGCAAGTTTGTGGTGTAAAAATCCTTTTTATTATTTATTTTTTTCTATTTCAACTTTTATTTTCAACTTTTGTTTTCGAGAAAAAACTATTTAGTAGATTTCTATCTTTAATAAGATAAAATGCTAAAAATCCAAATAAATGGAAATTTTGATAAAGGGTATTTTTTATGTATTTTTTGTTTTTGTGTTATTCCAATAATGTCTAATCTAATTAAAAACTAATAGCCTAGGGCAAAATGAAACTAAGAATAAATAAAATAATGTCTTATATATTTTGATCCTAGCCAACCAAACCATATATACTTCAAATATATTTTTTTATTTTTCTAAAGCAACATAAGTAAGTTTTATAATTTTTACTAAATTATAAATAATATGAAGAAAGTAAAAGTATAATAATACCAAATAACCTTGAAAAATACTAATGTATAATAGAAATTTCTTTCTCCATATTATCTACCCAATCTTTAGTTTGATGAGTTACAATGAAAGTATCAAAATATTTTCATAAATATTAAAATTATAAATCGTCTTTTATTCGAGTAAGTAAACATTTGATTAACATGAAATAAATGGCATTTTGGAAAACATCCAAGCATGAATTCTTGGAAATATTTTGAGCAATATATAGTCTCATATGAAATCTATAATAATTTTCAAAGCATTTTTTTATTAAACATAAATTAAATATATTAATCTATCTGGACATTAAATAATACATAATGTTACACATTACACATAATATAAAGAATGTTTAAGAGTACATAAAATAAATATCATGGGATGACAAAATAGAGTCCGAACAAGAATATTAGGTATCTTTGTAATTTGCCAAAAAGGTTGCCCTGATGATGCACTATCATATCAGGCGTTATGTTGGTGGTACTTGGAATGCAAAGAACAGGTGCCTTCGAGGTTAAGAGGTGTGGATCAATGAAGGGTTGGAGGCCATTATCGACATCGACCTCCTATGACAATGGTTTGAAACGTTGTTAGTGATGGTTGATCCCCAATAGTGATTGAAACGAAGCATCGAGGTTATCGAGATGTGTGCTGTGACCAAGCTAATCAAATAGGTTAGACCATGGAGCTCAATGAACCTTCTGGCCATGATCTCACTTTCGTTGAATTAGAGAAGCTCGTAGCAACGATCGAGCATGTCCCTTTGGTCCTTATCTAAGCTTTAGAGCTCATTCGGTAGGGGAATAAGGTGGAATAAAGGTGGTGGAATACTCTAGAATAGAGTATTATTTTTGTTTCCCGGATGATAGGAATAAGGTAAAATATGGGCCATTCTCCGTTCCGTTCGGTAGTGGAATAAGTTTTCTGAAATAATGTTTGAAAGTTATTTAAAGTTGTTGGTTGTATTTATTTATTTACGTTAAATCAGTTTAATTGCAAGCTCATGTATCATAGTCTAGAACTCGTTTCATAAAACTCAATTTGTCAATTGATTTGAAAGTCGTATATCCATCAATATTTACATAAATGAGGCAGCCTTGCATTAATAAAATATATAACTGCATGCTTGCCACACAATGGCTCATCGATGTTTGATGAATCTGTGATCCATCACTCCAAAAGTAAAAAATAGATCCTTGTTCCCGAGAAAATAGAGGCATATTTCCTCTTATACTGCATAAATAGCATTCATGCATATATTCATAACTCATGCAGTTTAGCAGCTCATTCGCATTTAAATAAGAAGCCAAAAATTCCCTGTAAAATACCCATGCACCAAAATAACCTCTTCTCTATAAATTGTACTCCTTAGTTAATAATATAGGGAAAAAGGCCAAAACTCCCCTTTGTAAAATAGCCAATAAAGCCTGAGAACCCCTGTACATTAGAATGCAAATAAAGCCCTCATACAAACTCCGATTTAGGTCTACTTACTCTTAGAATACTACACATTAAAAGACCTTTAAAATGAGACTAATTTCATTGAATTTGGAGCTTGTATGAGAAAGATGGGTTTTTGGGCCACTTTGTATACTATCTATGTATATCTATGTATCCTTGTATTTATGTATCATATTTGACCTCATCTACGTCTTTGGTCAACATGAAACTTGTAGAGCTCATCGAGATCTACAACTTTCATGTTTTGAGTTTTTCCAAATTCGGTCCCCTCTTCTCTCTACAAGTGTATTTTTCTCCAACCACTCACAGCAGGCCACGTGGCGCCCTCTGGTTGCGCCACGCGGCCCGCTTCCCCTCGCCTCACCCGCCTGCGTCCTCAACCGTTGGATCTCGCTCCCGATCCAACGGCCCAGCCTTTTCCACGTATGCCTCTTGCCTGGACCATCCGATCCTCTCCTGCATTAATCTACGCCGCTCGTTCGCGCCTTCACCAGAGCCCTCCACGTGGCAGCATCTACGCCGCTTGATCAGACCCCTGATCTCTCAATCGCAGCCGCCCTTCTCCCAGCGAATCGCGGCCCTCTGATCAACATCCTCTTCTCATCCAGGCCGTTCGCTCGCGCTTCGCCCACAACACGCCACGTGGCTACACCACAGCCCTTCATCTCCGCGCCCCAGATCTAATCCTACCCGACCAGCTCCCCTCGATCGCCACCGTTGGATCACAAGATCCAACGGTGGAGACCTCATCTCCTACCTCCGGGCGCCCCTCTCTCCCACGTCCCTTGCCTTGTGGGAGGGGCGCCCCCTTTCTATTTCCGGCTACACGTCAGCCTCCCTCTTCCACCGCTGACACCCCCACGACGTCACCCACTCGTCCCTCTCCCTCGCCGTATACCTCACGCTCCACCACTCCCACCAGAGTCGCCCCACGTCGACCACCAACCTCGCCTCTTCACCAGCCAACCCATCACCTTCACCTTATAAATACGTCGCCACCGGCAACGTTCACCCCGATCCGCCACTCCAGAGAGGTTCCTCGAGCTCCAAGCGATCCATTAGTGACAGCAATTGGGTGTGTTGTCGAGTGAAGACAAGGATTCGACTCCGGCGAGATCCACGGCAAGTTCCGCCGTGTCGCAGCCTCCACCGCGAAGCTGCACGAGCTCGGGACCCTACCGATCCCTAGAGCGAAGACCTGGAGCTCAAATCTGAGCTCCATTCCCCAGGTAACCCCCTCCATTCGTCCTCCGATCTTCCTCTTGATTTTCTTGCTTTTCTCCGATTTTATTCGACTCCACCGGCCACCTTCTCCCCTCCAATCCACCTCGACGAGCTTCGCGTCGAAGCTCCCATCCTCGTTGTCCCATCTACACACTCCGACGACGCTTTACGCACTACTCCGACCAACAGCTCCGCCATTTGGCCGGAGCCCATCTCCAGCGCACCTCCTTCACACCGTAGGCCTCGCCGACCATCTATATCTCTCCACGAGCACTTGCACGCCTCAGCTATCTATTCTAACCCCTTGTAGGTCCACATTTCTTCATTGGCCGGAGCCTCACCGGAGTTCCCTTCGAGCTTCGTCGCCATCGAGCGTCAGCACATCTCCAAAGATCCTGAGGCCACCGGAGGCTTCGCCGTACGCTCCCGCATCTTCCGAGCTACTCGAGAACCTACGAAGAACTTCATCAACGCCTAGCGACCGAGGCGGAGCAGAGTCAGCCACGCCGGAGCCCCGCCTTCTCCTCCGCAGGAGGCGGAGGGCCGTCGAGGAAGAAGCAGCAGCTGCCGTTCGATCAACCGATCGAAGGGCCCTCACTCCGCCATGTGTTCCCTCACCGCGCCCGTCCTCAACCATTGATCGCGCCTCAGATCTGACAGGCCCTCCAGTTGCCACGCGTCTTCATCGCCAACCCTTGGATCGCCCTTGATCCAAGGGCCCGCAGCACGCCACGTCGACGAGTCCGAGCCTCGGCCTCCAAGCCTAGGCTCGGGCGACCCGAGGCTACACCGAGCCGCAGTCCGAACCTCCTGGGAGCCCGAGCCTCGCTCCGAGCCTAGGCCGCCCACGTGAGGAGCATGTGCGGCCTGGGTAGATTGCACAGAAGCCCCTGAAGCTTTCCAAAATTACAAAGAGGTCCCTGTGAAGCAGACCCCACGTGAGGAGCACGTGCCCTGTGGAGAATTTGCATAAGAGTCCACCATACTATCGGTAATTGCATTTTAGTCCCTGTCAGCATATTTGTTTATTGAAATTTTAATTTCCAATATTGCATTTACACCCCTGTGTTTGCACGCATCCCTAGAGTGCATTTGTCATCATTTTGAAATTCTAAAAATTGCATTTTGTTGGAAATTTTGTCCTCTGTCTATTGGTACACGTGTCTTATTTTTGTAAGTTCATTTGAATTATTAATGAATTAATTGGTGAATTGTTGACATATTTTGCCCAGTGAAACCTTTTGATTTATAGTTAATTCTTTGTGCTTCCAAAATTCATCAAAAATTCACAGTAGCTTAAGGACATCATTTTTAACATACCATAAAAATTTCATAGCATTTTCACGCATATCGAGGCCTAAATAAATTGTTAAGCGATTTTCTTAGATTAATTTTAATTAATTCATTTCACAGTGAAATTAAGTTCTGTTAATTTTCCTAGGTCCCTTCTCATTGGAGCCACTTAGGATAATTTTAGTTCTTGAAAAAATTGTGGTTTGATATTTATTAAAATTCAAATACTGAAAATCACCCTGTCTGTTCATTTAATTCACAGTAAATTTATTTAGTGTCGAAAAATTCCAAAAAAAATTACTGTAGGTCATTTTCATCATCATTAACCATCTGGCCAATTTTCATAATTTTTGGACTTCGTTTGATACCTTAATTAAATTGAACGTCAAATTGGCCTGCATTGTCTACATAAGTCTGCATAAAAAAATTAAAAAAAAATTACTCCTTGAAAATCATACACTTGGATCCTCGCTTAAATTCACCTAAGGAGACAGATGCCTCCCTGAGTTCGACCTTCGACTTCACCAAGTAAAAAAAAGTGCCGCTTGAAATCAACTCGAATCTAATTAAAGTGGTTTTTTATTAGCCCTCTCGTATCCGACTGCAACGAACGACTTTAACTTAATTTGGACAATTAATTTGCTCGAATTAACTAAGGGTGCGGGAGCGTTATCAAAATGGCGCCGTTGCCGGGAGGCACGGCTTAGGTTAATTTTTAGCAAATTTTTGAGTGTTTGATTTTCCTTCCCCGGGTAGTCTGACCCCCGGTTTTCTTGTAATTATTTTCTCCCATTTATTTTTGCATTATTTTATCTTTGTGTAACTCTTTGACCTCCAATTATTTTTTGTGTGCGAGGACCGCGAGGAGTCGGCGACGCTTCGAGGACTTAGCATTTAAATTTTTGAGTGAAAGAGAGGCTTTGTAATTACATTTTATTTTTCCTTCGCATCATTTCCAGCGGTTCCCGTTTGGGATCTCGCGTGTGTAAAGATAGTGAAACTGTGTCCCGTGTGCTGTATGGGTGAATTATAACTTAGCTTGCACTAGCGGCTCCTCGAGCCACTCTAGGACTTGCTTGTGCTCGTAATCAATAGGACCACACAATACACTTAAAAGACGCACCTAGACCGCAGTACTTAGTCAAAATTAAACTGTTCTTCACGCTAATAGAACTGCCTGTCTAGGAGCGGCTTTTCATCGCTTGCATTTGCATGTAGAGTAAAGTTTTCAATTCTGTATTGCATCCTGCATAAAAAAACGAAGGGATCACTGTAAGTATTCTCTACTCAGCATAACATCATCGATTTTCGTGCATCGACTTTTCTCGATTTCCCCCTCTGAAGTTCCTCACTTAAATTAAACAGGAAATTGGGACTGTCCGATAGGCGTGCTTTGTGGTGGACTAATTAAAGTGATAACTTAACTTTAAAATCGGGACTGCTAACAGTATTGACCAAAAAAAGAGAATAAAATCTGAAAATTGTTTGCGGGAGATTAATCCCCGACCTTGTTTTCAGGCTGAGTGAGGGTACTTGAGTGTGTGTGAACACCTTAAGGCAGAGCCCAAATCCCCGCCTTCCATATCACGAGCCAACTGATCTTAGCAAATATCACGAGTGGGATACTTTTAAGCTCATTGACAAGTACCAAGTAGCCTCCGCCTTCGCGGGTAGATAGGGGCGAACCAGCGGTACTCTGCGACAAGGCCTAGCTTTGTCAGCCTCCGTCTGCTTGCAGGTAGATAGGGGCACGTCATTGAGTCCCCACTCCGGATAGGAGCGCAGAAAGGGAGGATCAGCGGTATCTTAGGCGACAGGATAAACAGGGAAGACGCATCCGGCTCTAAGCCGACTTCCCTTTAGGCCGCGTAATCCTTGCTACTTTTGCTTGAATATCACACTTAAAAACTACAAGATAAATTGGACCCAACTTTGAGTCCTTCACTGTGTTGGGTGTGAACCCAGGGTCTTGGATTGTTCTTGTTTTGCTTCAGGTAGGAGTAAAATCCTATCTTCCCTCTTCATCAAGATGAGTGATTGGGGAGATCTCGACGCACTATCCACTGATCTCTCTATGAGTCCCCCAAGTAACTCGTCTTTCTCGGTCCAAGCGCACCTTGGACCACCCAGGACTCATGACCCTCTTGAGCCCTAGTTCCCTCATGCTCAGGGTGGTTACTCTCAAACCAACCCTTTTATCTCCTCCGAGATTACCGAGGAAGACCATTGCCTCGGTAATCCCTTACTTGATTTGCCCTCTAACACCGATCTTATTTTCCAATCCCCAGAACTAGAGGACGAGATGCCGCCAAAAGTCCCACCCGATGAGGAACAAATCAAACAGATTCTTGCTCGCCTCGCTGAAGCTGAACAGAAGAATGCAGATCTCACGGCGCGGATGAGACGGATCATAGTAGCAGAAGGAATCGACCGACCAATGGTTGATACCTATAACCCGGCGGAGAACGAGATTCAGAACTGGTTGGCACCTGCAGTTCCTGCCCAGGCATTTGAGCTGAAGCCCCACTTCCTTAGTCTGCTTCCGAAGTTCAACGGAAACCTTAATGAAGAACCATACACTTTCCTCCGTGACTTCGAGTTGGTGTGCAACAATCTTAGCCATCCCAATGCTGGCCAAGATTATATTCGGCTGAAAGCCACCCCTTTTGCCTTAGGTGATAAGGCTGCTCATTGGCTGAAAAACTTAGGGGTGGTATGTACTACCTGGATGCAATTCAAGGACCTTTTCTTGAAGAAGTTCTACCCTCTCAGTAGAACTAATCAGATGAGAACAAAGATCGCCAGCTTCGCTCAAGGACTCAGTGAACCGTTCCATGAGGCTTGGGACAGATTCAACGACTTAGTACAGAAATGCCCCTGTCACGGCATTTCAAAGGCGATCTTGGTTCAGACCTTGATCTGTGGTTTAACCCTAGAGATGCAGGGGTTAGTCAGTACCGCCTGTGGAGGAAGCTATCTGAACAAAAACGAGCATGCTGTATGGAAGATCTTAGAGCAGATGGCGGAAACCGGCAGGTCACAGGCCACAAGGGCCTATCAGTTGTCTCCCTCAATCTTATCCAATGAGACAACTAGAAGGACTGTTGCAGATCTGACTGAGGACCTCATCCCCAGCATGGGGATGATAGCCGACAAGCTTACCATGGTCGAGCAGATCCACAAGAGAGTCGCGGAGATGGAGTCTCTTTCAAGCCTTCCCAAGAAAGTGGAGGAACTCTCTGAAAAGGTAGCTAAGATCAAGCTACCCGCCCCTTCTGCACCACCTGTACCTGTACATCGAGTCCATCTTGTACAGGAACAGGCACAGGGGTCTCAGAGCAGCTGGGATCAGACTTATACCCAGCCGAACCATCATGCATCCCCACCAGTGGAAACAGACTACGAGGAGCCTCCGCCTGTATACGAGATTAACGGGCTTTGGTATAGCCGTGACCCGCTAGTCCGGCAAATAGAGATGGGGAAGGATCAGGCACACCGCCCAACCCCAGTCTACCAAGAGACCAGGCCCGTCACAGTCCCGCGATACCAGTCCAGGCTAGAATAGGGGTACCAGCCGCAGCAGCGCACCTACCAGCAGGGGCCAGCACCGTCCCATCAGCAGCAGTATCGGCATGGCCAGCAGGGCCAATACAGGACGACATCAATACAGCAGCAAGCCCAGCCCACCGAATTGGAGTCACTCACCTTGGCGATCCAGACCCTGTCTGATAGGGTCCAACAGATGCAGAATGACTACCTGGACATGAGGACCGACATCAATCGGGTCTCTCGTAACCAGGACCAACAAATGGCGCCAAGGACCCCAATTCCCGCACAGGTTCAGGCCAACCCAAACAGCATACACCAGGGCCAGAACCGACCTAGAGATCAGGTATATTATTCAGATAATTACTTATCTGAACATGAGATCCTTTCGTACGATAATGTCAATCATACGTCCCTCAGGAGCGGAAGGACCGTGACCATACCTGATCGGGCAAGGGCGCAGAAGGAAGGAGCCTCCGAGAATCTACCTGAGGAGAATTCGGAGGAAGAAGAGGAGGAGCATCACCACCACCCCCACCAGCGGAAGAAGAGGACATCTGAGTCCTCGAAGCAACATTCTCGCATCCACCTAGAGTTAGCCGACACCGATGAGCCCGCACCTCCATCTGAGGAGGATCGTCCAGAAGAAGCGGAAGAAGCGCCACCGGTCTTGCCTCAGCATTTTCTTTTTGGTCAGAGTCCAAGTCAGAGTCTGTATCAGAGTCAGAGTCAGAGTCATGTCCAGAACTCAATTCCAGCAGTTAATGAGAATATTTCAGTTCCCGAACCTGAGTTGGAGTCAATAATCCCTTTCCCCCGAGCTCTCAAGGGTGGAAAGAAGAAAATCAAAAAAATCCAAAAAGATGACCCTGAGATGGCTGAATTTTGCAATAAACACATCAAGGTCACAATCCCTTTTGACAAGTTCGTGGAAATGACCCCTGCATTCCAAAAATACCTTAAGGTGAGATGCACACCTACTAGGGTTAGCAGGAAGGCCAAAAGCCGTGTTGAGAAACACGTTTTATCAGTAGCCACGACTTGTGCAATAAAGAACTCGTTTCCTCGGAAACGAAGAGACATGGGTGCACACTATGTAGTGAGTCATGTTGATGACATCGCGTTTGCACGCACTCTCCTGGACAATGGTTCCTCGATCAACTTAATGCCCACAGCCCTCTATGAGCGGCTTAATCTCGGACCTCTTAGGAAATCTAGAGCTATTCTACAGTTTGCTGACAAATCCACTAAGAGGTCCCAAGGAGAGTTAAGGAACATTGTGATCAAAGTCGAGAGACAAGAATACATGGTGGACTTCACTGTCCTGGATATGGAAACCCCTCGCAATTGGAGAGATTCCCAGATCATTCTAGGTAGGCCCTTCCTCAGAACAGCGGGGGCCTTATTTGATTATAAGAAAGGGAAGATTCAGTTCCAAACTCTCGGCGGAGATGAGGAACTTGAGATGAAGCAGACGAGATGGCAGAGACCGGACTCCGAATCCAGCACCGAGTACTCTTCTACCGGAACAAACTGTGAGCATGTAGACGTAGTTGGGCCATGGAGACAGAACCCAGCCAGCATCAAGGTGTCCATCTCCTTTGAAGATGATCCAATGCATGAGTCAGTCTGCGAGATCCTCAGGAACGAGTACAGCTCTGAACCTGCATCGCCCTACATCTTCGATGACGTAGAGGCCCAGTTGGGCCCGTCAGTCCTTACATCCTTAGGACAATCGGAAGATGAGGATGACGAGTCGGACGAGGCGTTTGCCGATTGTGTGGAAACTTTTGACGATCCGACTCCAGAGCCGCGCTTGGTGGCAGCTATTACAGAACATGATCCAGCCACTTCCAACACCGAACCAGATCAGATTGAGTCAGACTTCTTAGATGATCACACTAATCCTGAGCTCAAACCTCTGCCCAAACCCCTGAAATATGCCTTCCTTGCGGGCCAAGACAAGAAATTTCCGGTCATTATCAGTTCGCAATTGACCGAGGAGCAGGAATCTCGCTTGCTAGAGATCCTAGAGAATAACCGCAAGGCAATAGGCTGGAGCATTTCCGATCTCCACGGGATAAATCCCGCTCTGTGTTCGCACCATATTTACTTGGAGAACGAAGCCAAACCCTCTCGTGAATTCCAACGCCGGTTGAATCCAAATTTGCGAGAGGTTGTGAAAAAAGAGATAGAAAAATGGTGCGACACGGGTTTCATTTACCCAATCTCCGACTCTAAGTGGGTGGCCCCAATCCATGTTGTCCCGAAAAAGTCGGGAATTCAGACGACCACCAACGAGGACGGAGAGGAGGTCGTGACGAGAGTACCCACATCGTGGCGCGTCTGTGTGGATTACAGACGCTTGAATGCCGTGATGAAGAAGGATCATTTCCCCCTACCGTTCATTGATCAGATCCTAGAAAGATTAGCGGGGAAAGAATTCTTCTGCTTCCTTGATGGGTTCTCGGGCTACAATCAAGTAGCCATCGCTCCGGAGGACCAGGAAAAGACCACGTTTACATGCCCCTTTGGTACCTATGCTTTCAGGCGCATGCCTTTTGGGCTATGCAATGCTCCAGGTACTTTTCAAAGGTGCATGATTGCTGTATTCGCCGAAATGGTCGGCGAATTCCTGGAAGTCTTCATGGACGACTTCTCGGTCCATGGCGATTCTTTTGATTCCTGTCTTAGGAATCTGGACCGAGTCCTCAAAAGATGTTGTGAGGTCAATCTGGTGCTCTCCTGGGAGAAAAGTCACTTCATGGTGACGGAGGGCATAGTGTTGGGGCATGTCATATCCAAGAGAGGAATGTAGGTTGACCCTGCCAAGGTGGACGTGATCAGACGACTCCAGCCACCAACCAACGTAAGGCAGTTGCGGTCGTTTCTCGGGCACGTCGGATTCTATCGAAGATTTATCAAGGATTTTTCCAAGATTGCCCGACCGCTAACTGAGCTTTTAGGCAAAGATACGGAGTTTATTGTAGATCACAAGTGTCTTGAGGCCTTTAAGCTTTTACAAGGAATGATCATGGACGCACCCATTCTACAAGCCCCAGATTGGTCTCTACCTTTTGAGATCATGACGGACGCCTCAGATTATGCTGTTGGGGCTGTATTGGGACAAAGAAGAGATGGCGTCCCGTTTGCAATTCACTACGCAAGCAAAGTGCTTGATTCTGCTCAGCGTAACTATACAGTTACAGAAAAGGAAATGTTTGCGGTAGTGTTTGCCTTGGACAAATTCAGATCTCACTTAATCGGATCCAAGGTAACTGTGTTCACAGACCACACGGCACTACGATATTTGATGGAGAAGAAGGACACAAAGGCGCGTCTTCTTCGTTGGATTTTACTTATCCAGGAGTTTGATTTGGACATCCGTGATAAACCTGGAAAGAAGAACGTAGTGGCCGATCATCTTTCTCGTCTCGAAGATCTTAATACTTCCGAGGTTTCCCCGATTCGAGACTCCTTCCCTGACGAGTCGATTTTTGTTATCGACTCACTCCCATGGTACGCCAATATCGTGAACTATCTTGTCTCTAAGAAAGTTCCTGAGGATTGGCCCAAAAGCCAAATCGACCGACTAAAGTCGGATGCTAGACACTACCATTGGGAGGATCCGATCCTTTTCTTTGAAGGACCGGATTGTGTCTAAAGACGTTGTATTCCTCAGGAGGAATACCAGAGTGTCCTTTCTTTATGCCATAGCTTAGAGGCAGGAGGACACCACTCCGGGAAGAGGACCGCATGGAAGGTACTTCAGTGTGGCTTTTACTGGCCGACTCTGTTTCGCGATGCCACCACCTTCGCGAAGTCGTGCCCAGTTTGCCAGAGAATGGGAGGAACCGTTGGTTCCAAGGATGAGATGCCAATGCAGCCAGTCATCATTTGTGATGTCTTTGACGCCTGGGGCATCGATTTCATGGGCCCATTCCCTGTCAGCCACGGGTTCGAATACATCCTTCTTGCGGTAGACTATCTATCCAGATGGGTGGAGGCTATCCCGACCCGAGCCGCAGACAACAGGACTGTCTGTAAATTCATCAGAGAGAACATAATCTCTAGATTCGGGATCCCCAAAATGATGATATCAGATGGGGGTATCCATTTTGTGAATCGGGAGGTGAAGAAACTCCTGAAGGACTACGGCATCGAACACCGTGTCGGGAGTCCTTACCACCCACAAACCAATGGTATGGCTGAGGTGTCAAATAGGGAGGTGAAAACCATATTGCAAAAGCTTGTCCGCCCGGACAGGAAGGACTGGTCTCAGATCTTAGATCAAGTCCTCTGGGCGTATAGGACGGCTTACAAGACACCGTTAGGCACCTCCCCATTCCGATGGTATTCGGA
Organism: Ottelia alismoides; assembly: GCA_037367405.1. Taxonomy (NCBI): domain Eukaryota; kingdom Viridiplantae; phylum Streptophyta; class Magnoliopsida; order Alismatales; family Hydrocharitaceae; genus Ottelia; species Ottelia alismoides. The sequence continues at coordinate 193,526 of JAZKJV010008870.1, forward strand.
AAGCCGTGCCATTTGCCCGCAGAGTTAGTGCACAAATCAGAATGGGCAATAAAGAAGGTCAACTGGAACACACACCTGAGTCAGAAACAGAGAGACATGGATCTGAATGAGCTTGTGGAAGTCAGAAACCGAGCATACGACAACAGTTTGGTGTACAAGGACAAGGTGAAGTGTTGGCATGATAGATATATCAGACGAAAGACCTTTGTTCCTTGACAGAAGGTATGGTTGTTCAATGCTAGGCTGAAGATTTTCCAAGGCAAGTTAAAGTCTAAGTGGACGGGACCATTTGTCGTCCGTACGGTGCATGATAGTGGATGTGTCGAGATCTCGGATCTCGCAGATGACGCACCGACATTCTTAGTAAATGGGCAGATGTTGAAACACTTCGTCGAATCCAATGAACAGTTAGTCCATGTGGAGGAGATTGTATTCATGCGCGAGACAGATACAGCAGATACACCTCAAGCCGCGTATGAAACCGTGCAGCAATGAACCCCAGCCATCAGCAGCATCTTCGAAAGATTCAGACCGACTCATATGTATATATCATTCTTTCTGTATATCCTATCCTTTGCCCCCACGATTCTAGTAACACATCCCATCCCCACATCATCGAGCCATTATCTTGGACTATACTTAGGATGACCAGATCCTAAGTATAGGGGGGAAGGGTCACCCGAGTCGATTCACTGTACATCCTCCATATCACATTGGTCCTCATATTCATTCCCTACCGATACTTAGGCTGACCTGAGCCTAAGTATAGGGGGGACCGATGCCCGCATTAATACTAATCCATTTCCCATCTTTTCCTCTTCCGCCCCATTTCTGATCTTCTTCTATACTTAGGCTGCCAGAGCCTAAGTATAGGGGGGCGAGACGACTTCTATACTTTTTGGCTCTCCCACGCTTAGCACGATCTATGTCTTTTTCCTCGCTCTTCGTGCTCTGAGGACATAGCACACGCTAAGTATAGGGGGGCGTGTATATATTACATATATACTTTACCCATAGCTCGTACTTTTGCATATTTTTGTATATATCTTACAATAATTACGGGTGGGTAAAAAATCGGAAAATATATATATATATATAATAATGAAAAGAGGCTTCTTATTTACTCATGCATATTATATCTGCATCCAAGAAAAAGAAAAAGAGTCTTGCATTTTCATAGCATGACATCTCATCTCATCTGCATACTTTGCATATACAAAATGAAAAGCTAGTGGGCTCTGGACCAAATTATGAGCAGATATTGAGGATGGAAATGATTTGACCTTAATCCACCTAATTTCAGAGGAACCTTATAGGAACTGGAGTTAAGATTTTTCAGGTCAGGTGACTTAATTCTTTAAGTCTGCAAGTCTATGTTCATATGTCATCTTGATAAGCCTGAGTAGAGCACTTAACAACACACACATGGCTCTTAGAGACAATGGCTTGACGTGCACCAGCACTTTACACATGGCTCTCTAACGGATGAGGTGATAAGGAGGCAGTTTCCTTTAGCTTGGGGTAGCATATGAGGGTAGTACTTCTAGGCGGAACCTCTCTTCTTCTTCTAGTGAAGGAAGTGCGTCTCAACTTGGACTAGTGGTGATGAAGGCTAAAGACAGACGCAGTGGGTTGCAATAAAGCTTCAAAAGAGGGATAGTCTACTGGCTCAAGAGGAAATTTCTTGTATCTATGCTGCACCATGTAGATCTGTTGTACAGAGGCATTTTGAAAAAAAATGCCAAAAATAACTCCAAAAAAGTGGTGGGTCGGATTGAAAATTTAATAACCCCACCGGAGTGTATGTAGTCAAGAAAAGCAAAAGCTTATTGTCACCATGTTACATCTCATGAAGCTTGCAGCGGGAGACTTAGCTACACTGGCTAAGCTTCCAAAAGTCTATACTTCTTCCCCCTCTTCTTGAGCCGGTTGAACTTGAACTTAGAAGGGAATACCCCGCTTCTCGAGGAAAGAGTTGCTAGACCGAGGCATTAGAGTTACCAGGTTGGGGGAGGTTGTTTCTTTGTTACTTCTGAGGTGGGGAGTCATATATCACTTACACTGCATGAAAAGATTCATGGTCATTAGAGTTTGTGTATGTAGACTTGTTCTGATTAGGTGAGTTGAGGAGTCTTGAATAGAAGACTTGTGGAACTTGAAGTCTGTTAAGTCTTAAACTCAGATCCCAATAAGGTTCCAACACATGATTAATCCAAAGGTCAAGTCAAGCTCTATTTTTAACTTTTGTTCATAACATTGGCATGGAACCCAATCTCATTTCACTCTTGCATTTCATTTAGTTGCTCGGGACGAGCAAGGTTTAAGTATAGGGGGTTGATGAATCTGTTTTCCATCACTCCAAAAGTCAAAAATAGATCCTTGTTCCCGAGAAAATAGAGGCATATTTCCTCTTATACTGCATAAATAGCATTCATGCATATATTCATAACTCATGCAGTTTAGCAGCTCATTCGCATTTAAATAAGTAGCCAAAAATCCCCTGTAAAATACCCATGCACCAAAATAACCTCTTCTCTATAAATTGTACTCCTTAGTTAATGATATAGGGAAAAAGGCCAAAACTCCCCTTTGTAAAATAGCCAATAAAGCCTGAGAACCCTTGTACATTAGAATGCAAATAAAGCCCTCATACAAACTCCGATTTAGGTCTACTTACTCTTAGAATACTACACATTAAAAGACCTTTAAAATGAGACTAATTTCATTGAATTTGGAGCTTGTATGAGAAAGATGGGTTTTTGGGCCACTTTGTATACTATCTATGTATATCTATGTATCCTTGTATTTATGTATCATATTTGACCTCATCTACGTCTTTGGTCAACATGAAACTTGTAGAGCTCATCGAGATCTACAACTTTCATGTTTTGAGTTTTTTCCAAATTCGGTCCCCTCTTCTCTCTACAAGTGTATTTTTCTCCAACCACTCACAGCAGGCCACGTGGCGCCCTCTGGTTGCGCCACGCGGCCCGCTTCCCCTCGCCTCACCCGCCTGCGTCCTCAACCGTTGGATCTCGCTCCCGATCCAACGGCCCAGCCTTTTCCACGCACGCCTCTTGCCTGGACCATCCGATCCTCTCCTGCATTAATCTACGCCGCTCGTTCGCGCCTTCACCAGAGCCCTCCACGTGGCAGCATCTACGCCGCTTGATCAGACCCCTGATCTCTCAATCGCAGCCGCCCTTCTCCCAGCGAATCGCGGCCCTCTGATCAACATCCTCTTCTCATCCAGGCCGTTCGCTCGCGCTTCGCCCACAACACGCCACGTGGCTACACCACAACCCTTCATCTCCGCGCCCCAGATCTAATCCTACCCGACCAGCTCCCCTCGATCGCCACCGTTGGATCACAAGATCCAACGGTGGAGACCTCGTCTCCTACCTCCGGGCGCCCCTCTCTCCCACGTCCCTTGCCTTGCGGGAGGGGCATCCCCTTTCTATTTCCGGCTACACGTCAGCCTCCCTCTTCCACCGCTGACACCCCCACGACGTCACCCACTCGTCCCTCTCCCTCGCCGTATACCTCACGCTCCACCACTCCCACCAGAGTCGCCCCACGTCGACCACCAACCTCGCCTCTTCACCAGCCAACCCATCACCTTCACCTTATAAATACGTCGCCACCGGCAACGTTCACCCCGATCCGCCACTCCAGAGAGGTTCCTCGAGCTCCAAGCGATCCATTGGTGATAGCAATTGGGTGTGTTGTCGAGTGAAGACAAGGATTCGACTCCCGGCGAGATCCACGGCAAGTTCCGCCGTGTCGCAGCCTCCACCGCGAAGCTGCACGAGCTCGGGACCCTACTGATCCCTAGAGCGAAGACCTGGAGCTCAAATCTGAGCTCCATTCCCCAGGTAACCCCCGCCATTCGTCCTCCGATCTTCCTCTTGATTTTCTTGCTTTTCTCCGATTTTATTCGACTCCACCGGCCACCTTCTCCCCCAATCCACCTCGACGAGCTTCGTGTCGAAGCTCCCGTCCTCGCTGTCCCATCTACACACTCCGACGACGCTTTACGCACTACTCCGACCAACAGCTCCGCCATTTGGCCGGATCCCATCTCCCAGCGCACCTCCTTCACACCTTAGGCCTCGCCGACCATCTATATCTCTCCACGAGCACTTGCACGCCTCGGCTATCTATTCTAACCCCTTGCAGGTCCACATTTCTTCATTGGCCGGAGCCTCACCGGAGCTCCCTTCGAGCTTCGTCGCCATCGAGCGTCAGCACATCTCCAAAGATCCTGAGGCCACCGGAGGCTTCGCCGTACGCTCCCGCATCTTTCGAGCTACTCGAGAACCTACGAAGAACTTCATCGACGCCTAGCGACCGAGGCAGAGCAGAGTCAGCCACGCCGGAGCCCCGCCTTCTCCTTCGCAGGAGGCGGAGGGCCGTCGAGGAAGAAGCAGCAGCTGTCGTTCGATCAACCGATCGAAGGGCCCTCACTCCGCCACGTGTTCCCTCACCGCGCCCGTCCTCAACCGTTGATCGCGCCTCAGATCTGACGGGCCCTCCAGTTGCCACGCGTCTTCATCGCCAACCCTTGGATCGACCTTGATCCAAGGGGCCCGCAGCACGCCACGTCGACGAGTCCGAGCCTCGGCCTCCAAGCCTAGGCTCGGGCGACCCGAGGCTACACCGAGCCGCAGTCCGAACCTCCTGGGAGCCCGAGCCTCGCTCCGAGCCTAGGCCGCCCATGTGAGGAGCACGTGCGACCTGGGTAGATTGCACAGAAGCCCCTGAAGCTTTCCAAAATTACAAAGAGGTCCCTGTGAAGCAGACCCCACGTGAGGAGCACGTGCCCTGTGGAGAATTTGCATAAGAGTCCACCATACTATCGGTAATTGCATTTTAGTCCCTGTCAGCATATTTGTTTATTGAAATTTTAATTTCCAGTATTGCATTTACACCCCTGTGTTTGCACGCATCCCTAGAGTGCATTTGTCCACCATACTATCGGTAATTGCATTTTGTTGGAAATTTTGTCCTCTGTCTATTGGTACACGTGTCTTATTTTAGTAGTTCATTTGAATTATTAATGAATTAATTGGTGAATTGTTGACATATTTTGCCCAGTGAAACCTTTTGATTTATAGTTAATTCTTTGTGCTTCCAAAATCATCAAAAATTCACAGTAGCTTAAGGACATCATTTTTAACATACCATAAAAATTTCATAGCATTTTCACGCATATCGAGGCCTAAATAATTGTTAAGCGATTTTCTTAGATTAATTTTAATTAATTCATTTCACAGTGAAATTAAGTTCTGTTAATTTTCCTAGGTCCCTTCTCATTGGAGGCCACTTAGGATAATTTTAGTTCTTGAAAAAATTGTGGTTTGATATTTATTAAAATTCAAATACTGAAAATTACCCTGTCTGTTCATTTAATTCCACAGTAAATTTATTTAGTGTCGAAAAATTCCAAAAAAAAATTAGTGTAGGTCATTTTCATCATCATTAACCATCTGGCCAATTTTCATAATTTTTGGACTTCGTTTGATACCTTAATTAAATTGAACGTCAAATTGGCCTGCATTGTCTACATAATTCTGCATAAAAAAATTAAAAAAAAAATACTCCTTGAAAATCATACACTTGGATCCTCGCTTAAATTCACCTAAGGAGACAGATGCCTCCCTGAGTTCGACCTTGGACTTCACCAAGTAAAAAAAATTGCCGCTTGAAATTAACTCGAATCTAATTAAAGTAGTTTTTGATTAGCCCTCTCGTATCCGACTGCAACGAACGACTTTAACTTAATTTGGACAATTAATTTGCTCGAATTAACTAAGGGTGCGGGAGCGTTATCAATGTTATCACTTATTGAGGTTGATCTGCCAGTTAGATGCCTTATCCGACGCTCCCTTTCCTGCGCAATCCCTTTATTCCCTCCAACTTCTTCGGTGGAAATCATCCGTGAACTCAACGCTACTAATAATGTTAAGCAGGAAGAGCCGTGATACCTGGATCTGAGTCGTCGAATCCAAAATCGAAATCCGTCCCAATTGGGGTTCATATGATCCGATAGGAAACCGATCGTTTGCTGCAAACGACAATTATAGAAGGGGTTGTAATGCACGAGGAACATCAAATGATGATCTGATGACCCTCCTAGGGGTCAGGGATAGTGGGCTTGCATCTTGAGGCGGGGGATAAGTGATTGGATGGTTGTAGCCCCTACAGCAGAGTCAGTTGCAGTAGGGGGTACAACAGACGATCCTCTATGGATCCGATAAAATATCAATATTAAATAAGCTGAATCGATACATAGATTGTATATCAAATCTCATTTGGGATCAATTGATAAAAATCTATTGCATTGTAAAATGTACCATTAGAAAAGTTGTTACGTAATCATAAATCAAAAAATAAACTAAGACCATCAGAAAATTCATATCGATGAAACAAAATCAATAAAATCGATCATTCGTCGATCGGAGATCGTTTGACCATTTAAATCACAGAAGTTTAATCGTAACCCAAGATCGTTTCTCAACAATTTCTGAATTAATCTCAAATCAAAAATATATGAATATTATACTCATCTTGATTGTCATTCCGAGACGGTCGAAACAAGCTAATGATCATATGAATCGGAGATTCATGGTCTAACTATGAATGGCTTTAGTATTCTATATAAAAGAGAGATAATGTTTTTTAAAAGACATATATTGAAAATAGTAATGTCAAATTCCAACCCCAACAATTGGCTCTCTTTTCTTCCTCTGCTTATTAAACAAAAAAGCCCTCTTCTTATATATATATATATATATATAATTCATCCTCTCCCTTATTTATACCACCAAAGCCCCCCTTTATTCTTCCCTATCTCTTCTCCCAAAGTTTCCAATGAAGAGCCCACCCTTTCTCTCCTTGCAGCAAACTAACCTCAAGAAACACAAAAGTTGTTGAAGGATATGGTTAGATCCTCAAGCGCATCACGGAAGCGTGATCGTCGTATCGGATACGACGAAGAACGACTAGTCGCACTAGTTGTTCTATGCAGCGGAAATTAAATTTTTTTATGTGACAAAACCACATGATCCAAGAACACTTCTCGGATCATTTCGTCTAAAACCACAAACAAGTATTAGGGTTACCTCTTGAAGCGTGGTTGCGATCGAGTCTCTAAACAAAGAGACATCCTGTCTCAAGTCCGATCCGACGGAGGAGACGCTTGCGAGCGCGGGGATGAACCGCGTGCTTCTCATAATCCATGTTGATGATCCAAGCGGTAGGATCTCCTGATCTCGACACACGAGATCCAACGTCTTCTTCACAAGCGAGGCGCACCGAAGGAGACGGAGATCCACGAGCAAACCATCGGGCAGCATAACGACAATGCCGCGACGATGGAGAACCCCTCTAGGGCATCCATGGTGGACGGCCATGAGAGGGAGATAGAGAGAGATTTGTTGTCTCAACTATTGTGTGTCTATCTGTAAAGAAGAGCAATGGGGTGCCTCTCCTTTTATAGGGTTTTGGGATCCATGGATCTCAATCCATGTGTCAACACAAATCCAATGGTCCACATTAATTTGTGTTTCTTTCAATGGTCATGATTTGTTGCTAAAAAACACATCAACAATTAATTTAATAAAAAATCAAATATACAATAAATATAATTTGATTTTATATCAAATCAATCTCTATTGGAGAAATAGGAAAGGAGGCAAGCCTCCTTCCATAAGGAGGGTGGACGACCACCACATTCCTTATGGAATTGTGGCCGTCCCCTCTCCGCATCAGCAAGGGAGCTTCCTTTTTCCTATTACATGAGATTACATTATCTCATGATTCTCTCCATATTTGCAACAACTTTTGTTGCAAATTATTTCACAAAAATAAATACAATTTTTTTATGAACATTGCAATCATGCCATTGGAAATTTGTGAATCACATTCACAACCCAAAACAAAATGTAAATTACATTTTCAATTTAATGTCCAATGCGAATCCAATTCACATTAACATTTAATTAACAAATGTAAATTACAAACATCTCTCTCTTATATATTATAAATCACATTTATAATATATATGACTAATATGGATATTGCTATCCACATTATTCATATCCATGATAATTAAATCACATTTGATCATCTTGGATATCTATTCTCTTGTGTTCAAATAATATGAATCACATTCACATTATTTACATCTTTGATAATTAAATCACATTTAATTATCTTAGATTACTCTCTTTATAATATGAATTAAATTCATATTACTCATGATAATTAAATCACATTTAATTATCCATTTTCTCAATGCTCGGATACATGTTATCAACAATAGAATTATCCATGAACTCTTTCAAGGATAATGCGCTTTCTCCGCAGATACTTGGAGATAAGGACAGGGCGATTGTAGTGTTCCACGTATAGTGACTTGGATATTGAGATCATATCTCAAATCCAGATCGCGGGCCTCCCATAGATGCTTGATTAGATCAAGACCGCAAATCTAATCTTCTTATTGTATCTGAAACACATTCAGAATAAATGTCCAACATTTGGACTAAGATCAGATTACTTCTCTACTGAGAGGAGTCACTAAAATCCAGACCCGTTTCATCACTCCCTAGGAATGGAAGCGTCATGGTTTATACAATCGTTTATGATCACATCACCCTCAGGTATTCCCAATACCTGTACATCCTGCATACTGGAAGACTCAGATTGAACCCGAAGTATTTGATCAACTTTATACTGTCTACTTCATGGTTTTATCAGTAAGTTTCTCATTCGATCATTGGGAGTCGGTATCGATCATATACTTTCCAAAAGCATATATCATACCTAGGTCTTGATCATATACTTTCCAAAAGTATATATCAAACCTACAAATTCAGTCAAGCTTCCAAAGCGAGACGACCGTGCACGGAATTTGATTCTTCCCAATATCTCATGAGTGAGCTCATGTCTTCCGGTTCAGTAAATAAACCTGTATGATCCCTTTGAGAGATCGTATTACTCATATGCCCTTACATGCACACCAGCGTGCCGGTGTATAGACCTTGGTTAGGTCATCAACCTATTGGTCTGCCAAATGTACATACTTAGACATATAGTAACACATCTGTCTCCGGTCAGAGGATGCGTGCCTATATCATGACAGCATACGATATAGGACTTTGGTTATCTCGATCTCGTTAAGTCAACTCTTTGACCTAACTAACCTGACACCTCCGAATCTCTATTCCTATGCCAGAGGACCTGCATCAAGAGATCGGTCAGATATCAGCCTTCAGAGATAAGGATGCCATCTCCTACTCAGGCTGGAGATCATCTCTTAACAATCATTTGACGGTGCTTGATGAGTCCTCAATCTAACTCTTTAGATATTCATCCAAGCACTAGCCTCTATGATTTAATAGTTGAATCACCAGCTGTATGATTATTAAGATGGCCATGGTACATAACCCTAATTGTACTAAGGGACCTATTATGCAAATTATTCATTCTTCATTTCAGATCAGGGAATGATATTTGCAATAACATTTATTGCATAATGGCTCGCCGTGGGCTCGCATTTCCAACAATCTCCCACTAGCCCAAAGAGCCATTGATGGGCTAATCATTTAAACCCGCACTCATGTGACAATCATAGGCTATTAAGAAAATAGCTAGGTAAGCTGATCAGTCACTCTGTTCCCTCGAGACTATGCCAAGTCCTTTTACGGCACTTGCATATCCCCAGTAACAGTGCTCGCATTGAATGCGAATGTTGCATCTCAAGCAACCAATACTCAATCTTGTTAAAGCTATTATAGTGTCCTTGACACTCTAGCTTAATAATTGTTATTACCAGTACTTTCATAATACTTATCAGAATACCTTTATTCATGAAGATTTCTATCTCCAAAGGTATCTAGGGTCAAGACCCTTATAGATCACTATCTACAAGGTCTTAAACTTTGAAGATAAGACTTTGAGATCACTATCTCAAAAATCTTGTCATCTATGAAGATTTTGTTATTACTGGAATCAAGTGTTTTCTCTCCATAGTAGGATTAGTAACACTTTACTACTCCCACTACATGGCAGATATCTGGCTTTTGTACACATCTAGTATACACTCAGCTTCTCGTAACTGATGTACAAGTACAATCAGTTCTAGCATTCACTTCCTCAACTCTTTGAGGTGTTATCCCTTTAGACAGGTCAGTACCATATCTTAAGGGATGGAAGCCTTTCTTGGAATTTCTAAGAATAGAATATGTCCAAAGTGTACTACAAATGTGACAGTCCCATATCCCCTTCTCTTTGCTTCTGAACAACTTCAGAACTAAGATTCAAGAGGTATCTTTGAAATCATATTTCAAGGTATGGAATAGCCAGTCTATGAAACACTTATTATCATCCTTATATCATTCCAAATGATTAGGATATAATCTACTTTTAGCATGATGACACAAAGACACTCCCACTAAGCTTCACATGGCTCATCAAGATTCTACCTGAAATCATAACATTTATAATTTCATCAAATCTTATGGTCCAACTTCAAGAAGCTTATTTGAGTCCATAGATGGAGCTCTTTGCTTGCACACCTTACTTTCCTTCCACCATGAAGCCCTGGGGCTACTTCATGTGAATATCCTCAAGGAGAGGTATTCATAGAGGAATGCAATATTGACTTACATCTTGAAGATGCAATAGTCAAGTTGTGCAGCTAAGTTTAGCAATATTCCGATGATTTTAAGCATGGTCACCGAAGAGCAAGTCTCATCGCAAGCAATGTCTTCTCTTCCGGTGTGTAGCTCATGGCTACGAATCGTACTTTGAAGGTCTCTACCTTCTCATCAGGTTTCCCTTTCTCTTGAAGATCCATTTAAACCTTTACAGGTCTTACCCATTAGGTGGATCCTCGAGGGTCCATATACAACACTTGTATATAAAGTCTACATTAGACTTTTATTGATAACATCCATCTATCCATGCTATGATCTTCAGAAGCTTCATCACATGAAGTTCGATCATTGTCAGATTTCTCTGACACATGGAATCCTTCCTCAAACTCATTTGAAAAGGTTTTAGTGTTTCATCTTTAATTGTCCTTTTAGTTTCCAATTTCAGGAGCCTCATTATCTTTTCAAGATTAAATGAGTTCCTACACTTCATTTTCATCTTGATTCTTAACAGTCTCTACCTCTAAGAAGCACATTCTCAGAGATGAGGTATTTTAAGAATCTCAAGGTCATAAAGTAGGTATCCAATACCATCCTTTATTTTCCTAATGAAGCAGCAGTCTCAAGTGCTAGATTCATCTTGCATGGAATCTTATCAAGGATATACATTGTAGTCTCTACTACACATATATACATGGAAACTAAGGATAATTATGCTAAAAAAATATCATTGATAAAATCATGTCACACATGATCCAATTGTATCTCCCTATAACTCTATTGAGTTAAGGTGTGTTAGGAGGATTGAGATAAAAATGATATTCATATCTCCATAAGGTATCCTTTGAATTCATCTAACAGGTATAGGCTACCTAGATTAGATCAAATTCATTTTATCTTCTTTCAAACTTTGGTTGTAAACCAAGATTATGTGAAATCTTTGAACATTTCAAAAACTTCTAAGTGAAGAGAAGAAATCTCATATCATACATAATCATCAATAGATATCATATATCCATAATGTTTACTATGGTATAGATGATCTGCATGCATCAATATGTATGCATCCTGAATACCTTGACATCTTACACCATTCCCAAAGAAAGATGTATTGGACATTCTACTTTGAATACAATATTCACAAGTATGTAAGTTTTGAAATTTAGACATTCTAAAGTTTCATCTCTTACTATCTTATTGATCAAAATCAATAAACAAATGTCCAAGGCTTGATGTTAGATCATTGTCAAATTGATCTTCATCCTCCTATTGATCTTAAAGTTTAATTTCAGTATTTAGAAATATTAATGAACCATTCATTAATTTTCTAATTTAGTGGAGTCCACTAGATCTTAGATTACTATCTGAAAATATCTCCATCATAACTCTTTACGATAGATTTATTACAGAATTCATGTTTATTTCCAACATTTAGAAATAAATAATGAATGTATTCTAATATCTAGGTCATAGAGGACATTCTCTAAGACTAAGGATTATGAAGTCTATCAATCCAATAGAGATTGTTGCAACAATTGCATCAAAATCCATGTGGATAACTAATAAAACTTAAGATCAAATATTCCAATCTTCTCAAACATATGCAACTCATTGCAAGTGTTGTAGACGGTTGAGATACAATTACAAGACTTCATCTTATTAAATAAGAAAGTCAATCTCAATGGAATTTATTTTAGATTATTCTGATGCTCTATCCGAGTCCTTCTCTAAGGAATTCTAGACAGACTTGATAGTCATACTATCAACACATCATCTTATTGCAGTATTGGCATTCCAACTATTTGGATGTCATATGGAAGTCACAGAAATACAGTCAACTCTTTGACTATACCTCTTACTTGTGGTCCAACCCATGCTTCCACTGTTGTCCCTTATCTATAAGCAACCACTGCTTAAGGCTAAGGCTCTCTTACATTAAATTCAAAAAGAATTCAATGTAAGAGTATATCAACATTTATACATGCCTCATTAAATTCATATGATATGAATATTATGAAGCTTCATGAATGACTAGAGTAAAGATAGTAAAATGAATGACACTCATCATCTACATCCATCTAAACTCTTAAAAACATAGGTTCAGGTAGGTACTCAAACAATTTGAATACATCATCTCTTATAGAGCTACCATTCTACATGATGTAGATAACCATGTCACTCATGATTAAATGTCAAGAGCACATATGAATGCCAGAATATCTTCATTGATTTTATAAGGATTAATTGACAATTGTGATCATCATCGACATGTCACTTCCAAAGTACATCCGATGAGATCAAGACTATAGAGACACACAAACCCTTGGGTTGTAGTCCTATTATCTATTTAATTGTCATTCCTCTATATTATGAGGAAACTTGCACATTGAACCACAATACATTATGTGTCCAACTGCAAGTACAATATCTGGATCATGAGTCCAATCCATGACATTTTACCGGTTATTATTGAGTATAACATTGAGTGGGTTTAATGAAGGATTATCTGAAATAAGAAATTTGCATAAATTTATATTTACATATTTTACTTTGATTTAGGAATTTTTTATATCAAAGTTGTCTTGCCTTGTCAACACTGAAAGTTCATTCCCCTAATCACTTTCAATGTAAGAGATATACTTACCATTATATCTCAGGCAAGATCTGGGATCTCCTTCCTTATCTTTGTTGCATCCCAATAATTATGAGAACCTACAACTCGTATAAAAAGAAGCGGGAACACATTCCGCCTTGCAAGTCCAACTTGCATCTCCCAATTCGATCTTTAACACCCGGGCCCACCACCCCTAAGGCAATGTTGACCCGTCATTAATTGAACCAACCGTCAACAGGAATACAACTCGCTATGCGTAATCAAATATCGCCCCAATAATATGAGGACCCGATATTGGGGTCACTACGCATACGTCCTTACTCTTTCGAGAAGCGAAGAGCCCGATCCAAATGGATCGTATGCAGGAGCTGTCACTTCGGACAGGCGTCTCCTACATACAATATCTGGCGACGGAACCCTTCGCCTTGACGGAAGACCATGGATGTCACTTATGTGATCCTCCACCTCATATTCAAATTTTAATTAATTATCATGAATCATATTCACATAATTAATTCTTCCAATAGAATTATTAACTCTAATCATATTAGAGTATTCTAATTGGACATAATTAATTCAATCATATTAAATTAATTATCAATCCAATTCAATCAATCAAACTAGAATATCTTACTTGAATATATATGGTATTATTCTCAAAGTACGTATTAATTCGTATTTTAATAATTAGAAAAATACATCATAATCCCTCGGACATTATCCCGGCCCTACCTGCTGTCATGACCAGTACCGACGGGAGTGGGACGACCGCATACGTTGTAACCCGCTACCCCAGCGATCCCTGACTAGGCACCATATCCACCTCGGGAAAGGATAGTGCCAAATTGATTAATTTATACTTAAGATGATCATCGGTTCTTCAATCGAAAATTATAATATATAGTGATCAAAATAATTTTGATTATAAGGAAATTTGCTAGACAAATTCCCAATCCTATTCAAGCAAGGAGTTTGATGATTGTGATTCCAATTAAGATTTACATCAAATCTAATTAATTAATTGGTTGGGGCCAAGTCAATTAGGCAAATAATCACATTCTAATATTTCACAAATATTTTTCAAGATTATTTCACGAAATTAACAATTAATTTCACTAATTGACAATCACATGGTTCTAGATTAGGAATGCAATTTCAACAGTGACCCCTACTTACTAAAATTAGCATATCTCAATCAATTTAAATTCAAATCAGACAAACTCAATTTTTATAGATTGCTAACTTGATTTAGGACAGAATCCAAGTGATGTTTAACGCATTTCGAGGCAAGTCTAAACAGTAATTAACATTTTAATCACGTTCAGATTTACAGTTCCCGCAACAGTGCATACATGTTCAATAAAACAACCATATCTTGAGCATACGAAATCCGATTTACGCAAACTCAGATCCTATGGTTTCCTTATTTAATGGGGAACAAAATCCAAGTATTAAATTAGTATTTAAACAATTTAAACAGTGCCGAATTTATTTACTAAACAGATCTGCGAAATCAAATGAGATAAAAACTTTCGCGACCTTAACGAACCCAAGTCATCCTCGGTTTTCGAATCATATTCGAAACCGTCAACCTGACTCTGATACCACTTGAAGGATATGGTTAGATCCTCAAGCGCATCACGGAAGCGTGATCGTCGTATCGGATACGACGAAGAACGACTAGTCGCAATAGTTGTTCTATGCAGCGGAAATTAAAATTTTTTTATGTGACGAAACCACATGATCCAAGAATACTTCTCGGATCATTTCATCTAAACCACAAACGAGTATTAGGGTTACCTCTTGAAGCATGGTTGCGATCGAGTCTCTAAACAAAGAGACCTCCTGTCTCAAGTCCGATCCGACGGAGGAGACACTTGCGAGCGCGGGGATGAACCGTGTGCTTCTCGCAATCCATGTTGATGATCCAAGCGGTAGGATCTCCTGATCTCGATAAGGAGACGGAGATCCACGAGCAAACCATCGGGCAGCATAACGACGATGCCGCGGTGATAGAGAACCCCTCTGGGCATCCATGGTGGACGGCCATGAGAGGGAGAGAGAGAGAGAAAGAGAGAGAGAGAGAGATTTGTTATCTCAACTATTGTGTGTCTATTTGTAAAGAAGAGCAATGAGGTGCCTCTCCTTTTATAGGGTTTTGGGATCCTTTGATCTCAATCCATGTGTCAACACAAATCCAATGGTCCACATTAATTTGTGTTTCCTTCAATGGTCATGATTTGTTGCTAAAAACACAACAACAATTAATTTAATAAAAAATCAAATATACAATAAATATAATTTGATTTTATATCAAATCAATCTCCATTGGAGAAATAGGAAAGGAGGCAAGCCTCCTTCCATAAGGAGGGTGGACGGCCACCACATTCCTTATGGAATTGTGGCCGTCCCCTCTCCTCATTAGGAAGGGAGCTTCCTTTTTTCCTATTACATGAGATTACATTATCTCATGATTCTCTCCAATATTTGCAACAACTTTTGTTGCAAATTATTTCACAAAAATAAATCCAATTTATTTTGTGAACATTGCAATCATGCCATTGGAAATTTGTGAATCACATTCACAACCCAAAACAAAATGTAAATTACATTTTCAATTTAATGTCCAATGTAAATCCAATTCACATTAACATTTAATTAACAAATGTAAATTACAAACATCTCTCTCTTATATATTATAAATCACATTTATAATATATATGACTAATATGGATATTGATATCCACATTATTCATATCCATGATAATTAAATCACATTTAAACATCTTGGATCTCTATTCTCTTGTGTTCAAATAATATGAATCACATTCACATTATTTACATCTTTGATAATTAAATCACATTTAATTATCTTAGATTACTCTCTTTATAATATGAATTAAATTCATATTACTCATGATAATTAAATCACATTTAATTATCCATTTTCTCAATGCTCGGATACATGTTATCAATAATAGAATTATCCATAAACTCTTTCAAAGATAATGCGCTTTCTCCGCAGATACTTGGAGATAAGGATAGGGCGATTGTATTGTTCCACGTATAGTGACTTGGATATTGAGATCATATCTCAAATCCAGATCGCGGGCCTCCGATAGATGCTTGATCAGATCAAGACCGAAAATCTAATCTTCTTATTGTATCTGAAACACATTCAGATAAATGTCCAACATTTGGACTAAGATCAGATTACTTCTCTACTGAGAGGAGTCACTAAAATCCAGACCCGTTTCATCACTCCCTAGGAATGGAAGCGTCAGGGTTATACAATCGTTTATGATCACATCACCCTCAGGTATTCCCAATACCTGTACATCCTGCATACTGGAAGACTCAGATTAAACCCGAAGTATTTGATCAACTTTATACTGTCTACTTCATGGTTTTATCAGTAAGTTTCTCATTCAATCATTGGGAGTCGGTATCGATCATATACTTTCCAAAAGCATATATCATACCTAGGTCTTGATCATATACTTTCCAAAAGTATATATCAAACCTACAAAGCCAAGCTTCCAAAGCGAGACGACCGTGCACGGAATTTGATTCTTCTCAATATCTCATGAGTGAGCTCATGTCTTCCGGTTCAGTAAATAAACCTGTATGATCCCTTTGAGAGGTCGTATTACTCATTTTCCCTTACATGCACACCAGCGCACCGGTGTATAGACCTAGGTTAGGTCATCAACCTATTGGTCTGCCAAATGTACATACTTAGACATATAGTAACACATCTGTCTCTGGTCAGAGGATGCGTGCCTATATCATGACAGCATACGATATAGAACTTTGGTTATCTCGATCTCGTTAAGTCAACTCTTTGACCTAACTAACCTGACACCTCCGAATCTCTATTCCTATGCAGAGGACCTGCATCAAGAGGTCGGTCAGATATCAGCCTTCTGAGATAAGGATTGACATCTCCTACTCAGGCTGGAGATCATCTCTTAACAATCATTTGACGGTGCTTGATGAGTCCTCAATCTAACTCTTTAGATATTCATCCAAGCACCAGCCTCTATGATTCAATAGTTGAATCATCAGCTGTATGATTATTAAGATGGCCATGGTACATAACCCTTAATTGGGACCTATTATGCAAATTATTCATTCTTCATTTCAGATCAGGGAATGATATTTGCAATAACATTTATTGCATAATGGCTCGCCGTGAGCTCGCATTTCCAACTGTTGTTGCTCCTTCCTTGAAGCTGCTGGAGCTGCTTCCTGGCAGCTGTGTTGCTGCTGATGTGCTGCCCAAGGCAGCAGCTGCTGCCATTTCTACTCTCCAAGCCCTCAAAGGGATGCAATTTCAACAACCATCTAATGCTGCTGGAGCTTTTCCAAGCAATTGGAAACCTCTGGAGCAGTTGATCAAATGAGTTACATCCAAGGTACAGTCCTTGCTCAAGGAAGCTCCTGCATGCAAAATTTGATCTCGAAAATTTAGAGTCCAAGGTACAGTCCCTCTCCTCATGCTACCTTTCATGCAAATTAAGACTCAAAATCAAATATCATATTTATGCACTGATTTTAAGTCGAAAATTTAAGGACTTGGTAGTGAATTACATACGAATAGATCTAATTTCATATCATTGGTCAATCACTAGTTTCATATTAAAATATAAAGAATTGAGGGGGGGGGGGGGTCTTACATGAATATACTACTCAGAAAGCCATTAATTTATAGATTTTAGATCTAATTTCAGAACAGATTCGAGTTCATGTTTGTGGATCTTAAGAAAAAAGGAATGTTTTAAGTATTTATCTGCTACTGTACATATATTGAAAAGAAAAAAGAGAGGAATATTTTAGGTATTTCTCTGCTACTGTAAATAGATTTAAAAGAAAAAAGGGATATTTTAAGTATTTCTCTGCTATTGTACAGAGATCTAAAAGGAAAAAGGGATATTTTAAGTATTTCTCTGCTACTGCACATGTATTTAAAAGAAAAAAAGGATTGAAAAAAGAGGATATTTTATAGAGATTGAAAAGGAAAAAAGGAGGGGATATTTAAGGTATTTCTCTTACTAAGATTGAAAAGAAAAAAATAAAAAGGGGATATGTTAAGTATTTCTCTGCTACTGTACAGAGATCGAAAAAGGGATATTTTAACTTTATCCCTGCTATTGTTTGGATACTGAGATTGATAAGAAAATAGGAGATAATTTTTTGAGATTAAAAAGAAATTTGGGGGGTTTTGTATAAATCTAGATTCTAATTCAAACCACATGATTAGACTCCTGATCTATTAGAATTAAAGTTAAAATTTTGTGATTTTTGACATGCAAATTAGTTCAAATTTCAGACCACAACATGTAATTAGGACCCAACTACAAATTATGTATTAGCCACTGATTTGATGTTAAAATTGAGAAATTTGGGAGTGATTAACATGTAAATTAGAGCCAATTTAAGTCACTTATTAGCTACTAAGCTCATAATTTAAAGATAAAAAGATTTGGGAAAAGTTGCATACAACTAAACTTAAATTCAAATCTAATGAATAGTTCAAAATCTCATTATTTAAAGAGGAAAGGATTTGGGGAATTTTACGGCAATCTGAGCTTAGATCCAGATCCAATGAATAAATTCTAATCTCGTGATTTTAAAAATGAAAATATGGAGGACGATGCATGAAATTGACTCTAAGTTTCAGATCAAATCATTAGTGTTTATGAATTTCAGTGAATACTTGGTTGTTATGAATCATTGGTGAATGATATTTGTGCTGTCATGGTGACCCGTACACCTGACTGTGCAAGGGCACGATGACGGTGGGAGATATGAAGCCCAGTTAGGATAGTGGCTCCCTAGTACGCAGGTCTAGGATCCTAGTCCTTTTTATGATTTTTACACGAGCTCACAGTGTTTTTACGCTTCATTGGGGTCTGTTTTTTATTAGTTCCGCTGACCCTGTTTCAACGTGGTACCTAGGCTGGAGGACCCATGGTTTTGCTTTTTGAGCTTAGTTTTTCACGTACTGATCGGGTCGGTTTTGGAGTGACTTAGTCCGGAAAGTCTCTCCCACCCATCTCAGGGGCGTAGTTTTGGAGTGTGCCTAGCCCTCTCTTCGATCGTACTTTCATTGGGAGGGAAAGATAGAAGAGTCACTTCGGAGGCTTTCTCACCGCTTGAGTTTTTTGTCATTGTTCTGCCAGTAGGTCCTGGCGAAGATTGTTGTCAGATGAAGTTAAGTGTTGGTTACGATCCCACCAATAGGTGCTGGCAAGGAAAGAAATTAGATCTTGGAAATTATCAATCATCAATCCTCAATCGTCAATATTTGATAAGATACATCATCACATATGATATCTCACAACAATAAAAAGGAACAAAAGATCGTGGCACGGAAATCTTCTGCACTAGAATGAGAGTTACTACTACAGGTTGTTAGGTGAAGCTAGTGGACGTGTTGAGAACTTAGTTAGAATGCATTATACTTCACCGCATGCTTAAGGAGGCACGCCAACCTAAGGCATCTTTCCTTCCTTAGAGTCATGGTGTGAGGTCTCACCCGAATCATGATCACAGACTATCCACTAGGCTTAAGGAATTAGACAAGGACTAATATCAAAACAAGAAACACTTCATATACATCTTCTAAGATTCCAAAGCATTTCTTATAAATGACAAAATGATGTTTACCTAAATATGAATCTGATAAATAAATAAGAACATTAAGTGGAAATAGTTGAGGTGGTGAGTAATCAAGAGGATTTATATATAAAGCAACCAGAAAAACCTTCTTCGATGTAAGTAGCTTGTTACATTTACCTATGTACTTGCTTTCTTTTGAACCCACCGAAATACATTTTATTTTTAATAAATTATATCGTAGTCAACCTTTATTTGCATCCTTTTCTTCCTAACATGAATGACAAGAATGGTACATGCGACTCAGTAGATTGATAGTTGGGCCCTGAGCTTCCGTCGTTCATACAATTTCCTTTTTCGGTACATATTATAGCTACTGTTCATGATATATGTAACTCGCATGTGCTTATTTCTTTCTCTTCTGTTATATTTTGAGATACATGTACAGAATGTCAGTTTCTTTTTTTACATGTAAATATATATATATATGGAAATTAATGCAATTACGAATTTGGTGATACTTGTTGTTTTGTGGCTTGTTTATCATTATTGTTGTGAATGCCAATCGCAAAAAATTTTTCCTCATTCTCGGAAACCTAATGCGACCTATGACAAATATAATGTTGCAAATGATGTGTAATCGGGTAACCCGGATCTCGGGCGAGCACATCACAAGAGCTTCTCCGCAGCCAATGACTCCATCGTCGGTTGAAATGGAGATGCCTTAGCTATGAATTAGCATATCTTCTGAATGGTGTACATTCATAAACATTGTCATCTAAAGTTGGGTTTATGAAAGACCGAATAAAGAACTTTACTCACGTTCCAGGGGCATATGTACCAAAGGTGGTCTTCCACATACATTGTTAGCCATGTGAGCCCCAGGAGAACCATTTCTACAATAAATGTTATTATAATACGTTGATATATGAATAAAGGTTATTGGTTTGTTTCACTCCTTGTTTGAGATTAAATGAATGAATGCACTTATAAGGTCAATACATACAATTAGGATTATGTACTATGGTAATCTTAAAAATCATATATCCATTGATTCAAATGTTGTATCATAGAGGTTGGTGCTTAGATGATATCTAAGGAGTGAGATGGAGGAATCATCAAGCACCGTCAAGTGATTGTTAAGAAAGTATCTACAACCTGAGAAGAAGATAGAAATCTTTCTCTAAAGGTTGATATCTGACTGACTTCTTGATGTAGGTCCTCTGCGTAGGGATATAAATTCAAAGGTATCAAAGAAGTTAGGTCAAAGAGTTGACTTAATAAGATGGAGATAACCAAGACCTATGTCATATAATGTCACGATATAAGAACACATTCTTTGATCGGAGATCGATGTATTAATATATGTTTGAGTGTGTACATTAGGTATACCATTAGGTTGATGATCTAGTCAAGATCTATACACCACCGAGCTAATGCGAACACGAGAGTATATGAGTAATACGATATCTCAAAGGGATCATACATGTTCGCTACTGAACCAGAAAACATGAGCTCACTCATGAGATATTAGGATTAAATTCCATGCATGCTCGTCTTGCTTTAGAAGCACGACAGAATTTATAGGTATGATATATGATTTTGAAAAGTATATGATCAATACCAAACCCCAATGATCAAATAATAAATTTAATGATAAAACTTTGACGAAGAAAATTCAAATATGATTTGAAATTTTGGGTTTATTCTAGGTCTTCTACTATGCAGGATGTGCGGGTATTAGGAATACTCGAGGGTGATGTGATTGTAACGATTGTATAACAATGGCATTTCCATTTCGAGGGAGTAATGGAACATGTTTGGATTTTAGTGACTCCTCTCAGCAGATTGGTAACCAGATCTTCATCCAAATGTTGGACATTGATCTTGATGAGATTCAGATGCAATGAAAAGATTAGACTTACGGTTTGATTTGATCAAAAATCTTTGAGAGTTTCCCGAGATCTGATTTTGAGATATGATCACAATATCCAAGTCACTATACATGGAATGTACAGTCGTCATCTCCTTATCTCCAAGTATCCACTCAGAAAGCACATTGGTCTTGAAAGAGTTTAAGAAAAAATCTATTGTTGAATAAAGTATCTGAGCATTACAAATATTGTTAATTAAATATGATTTGATTATCATGAATAATTGAATATGATTCATGTTATTTAAACACACAAGAATGATCATCTTAGATGATTAAATGTTAGTTATCAAAGATATAATTAATATGGATATCATTATACATAATAATCATAGATATTATAAATACGATTGTTGTGAATAGGATTCACATTAAACAATTAGTTGCAAATTCAATGTACATTTTATATTGAATGGTTGAATATGATTCATAATTGTCAATGGTATGATTGAAATTTTCACAAGATAATTTGGAATTATCTTGTTAAATATTTACACAATAAATATTATTACATAATAATATGGATTATTGAAAGGAGATAATCACCTTCCATATTGGGAGTAGATGTCTACCTTGAATTAGACAATGTGGACGTTTACTTTAGGAAGGAGATAGCCACCTTCCATATTCGGAGTAGACGTCCATCTTGAATTAATCATGGTAGACATCCACTCTCTATATGGAAAGAGTATTATCCTCTCTATATGGCTATTGATTTGAAATCAGGAGCACATCTCTACCATCTAATATACTATAAAAGAAAGGATGGGGCTTGCCCTTTCCTCTAGATAACTTCAACCCTTGAGTTGAAAGCAACATCTCTCTCTCATTCTCATACACTTCCAACCTCTCTCTCTCTCTCTCAATATTGTGGCCTCATCATCATCTCTACGTTGTTATGCTACCGGATCGATTGCTCGTACAAAATATCATGGATTCGTGAGACGAAATCAGGAAGTTCCTTTGATCGGATCTTCAGCACATATTATAGGAAGTACATATCTCAACCATGCGCTCGCAAGTGCATCCTTTGTCGGATCGGACTTGAGACAGGAGGTCTCTTACTTTAGAGACAAACGATCGCAAACACGCTCCAAGAGGTATTTCTAGTACTCGTTTGTGATATTGATGAAACAATTTGGGAAGTATTCTCAAAGCATGTGGTTTCATCATTATTTTTTTAAATTATGTTGCCTTATGCAACTAGTATGATTAGTTACCCTGGGTTGTATCCGATACGACCTTCACGCTTCCATGATGTGCTAAGGTATAAACCCTAGCCTTAAAGTGGTATCAGAGACTTGGTTTAATGGTGTTGGATATGATCCAAACCCTTAGGGCCCGTTCGACAAGAGGGTAAACTCCCCTTTACCCCCCTTAACACATCCCTTCTCTCTCCATGTGGGCCACACTTTATTTCTTTTGAAATAAATAAATCAATCAAATCTCCATCATCAATTCCATCAAAAAATAATATACGATACAATCATATCATATAAAAATTATAAACTACTCTACTTCTTGTAACGGAACGGGCCGTGCAGATATGCAAAAGCATGCAACATTAAGTCGCGTGTCCGAACCGTTACCGATTCATGCATGGTAATCATTGAGCATACAAAAATCATTCTCAAAAAGATCCAATTCCACCGAGTGTTCCATTATTACAACATCTATAAAGGGTATACTTGTAAAGGAAACTAAATAATTTCACAACATGGGTCCCTATTCCAGTGGGCATACAGATATCCACCATAAACCACATAGTATCCATACCGCGTTGAATGTCTTATTGAGTTTGTTGCATGAATTTGAAAGCGTGATCAAACTTGTTCTTTCACCTGAAATAAATAAACATAATTTGCATGAGCATATTGCCCAGTATGTATCGGGGTCCATGCATGGGAATTCTAACGGCCTTTTAACATGTTATAATTCATGTACTTAACTCTTAATGGAATAACATCATTACATGCCTAATTGTCCCGTGCATGTCTAAGTCCGTTCCCCTAACATGTTGCATATTGAATTCACCATGAATATACATGTGCAATACACATAAAAATATATAAGCTATCATTTTTCATCATAAGGGGTATGTTCCTGAAATTCATGATATGTTTATGCATTCTTTATCATTTAGATCATTCTTTCGGATTAACCCTTTAAAATAGATTTTGCATGACTTGTGATGGTTTATTATTCTTAAACCATTTCTCTTCTAACATATAATGATTTATCTTTAATTAAATAATTTCCTTGCATAACATGTATTGCCTTACCATTATAAACAATTTCTTTCACAATGGCTTACCTTTCTAAACCATTTCTTTCATAGCATGTAATGGTTTACCATTATAAATCATTTCTTTCATATCAGGTAATGTCTTACCTTTCTAAATCATTTCTTTCATAACTTGTAATGGTTTATTCTTTCTTTAAATCATTTTTTTGCATGACATTTCAGTACATGTGTACATATACTTTACCATTAGCATAACTGTACATATACCCTTGACATTAATATAATTGCACATACTCCCATATCATTAACTTAATTTCACATATGCCCATAACATTTTCAATGTTTAGAGTTGTCTTGATTGTTAGATTATTAGACGGCTTTGATGGCTTTGCTGGCTTTACCGTTGGCACTAGCGGTCCATAACATAACATGACAGTGTAGCTACAACTCTAGAGGACTTAGCTTTTGCCTCTGTGGTTCCTTGCAACCATACGCCCCTTGCGGCGTTGCCCTTTGGGCCTACGATAATTGGACTCTAGAGGTGGCTCCCACCATTATGTGTAGCAATTAGCTCCGCTTATCGTAATCATGTCGTTATTCATCTTAGCGAAATTTCAATTCTTTTCATGTCATTTCCTTTTTCCTTGTCAAAATCTTAATGAATTGTTTACCTCAGCAATTTCTATTAAGTGATATGATAATAACTTTTCTGTCTTACTAAAAATTTGGATGTCATTTTCATATAACTTAACACATGTGCTTAGTTAATAAATATAAAGAAAATAACACATTTCTTAGTGTAAGGTAATTCATATATCTCTAGATCTTATCTCAACTTTTATTGAAATGAATCCCTTGATGACTCGTAATTAAGTAAACGGAAACTCTTTTACTTTTTAAACCACATTAGAATGCTACATTTTTCATATATTATAAATCTAACATAGAATTCATGTCAAGATTGGTAATCGTTTGACAGCCAGAAAACTATTATCTTAGGTTCCATAAAATCATACACAGCTAATTACTCACGTTGAATTCATAGACAACATTCTATATTGATTGTAAATTTACCAAAAGTGTATTTATTTATATGCAATAAGTACATAAAATACATGTTCACAACATGCCTAATTGATCCACCACAAAGATGTCACTCTAAAGTTGTAATGGATGTATACGTTTAATTTTTCCCACATAAATAAATCTATTTGTAAAATATGATTGGTTTACTTAGATTATTTATAAGAAAACAATCATTAAACGTATTATTAAAACCTCAATATTACTCAAGATTTTTACATGAGTATTACTTATGAGGATATAAAAGACATTCATAATATAACTTAATAAGAAATACGCCTAGTAGTAGAGTCATTCGCATGTTCGATTATTTTATTGAAGGTAGGATTTAGAAGAGCATAATGATGATGTACATTCCTGCCCCTTAGTCACCTTTAATAACATGCATAAATCATACATACATTTATCTCCTTAATTTGGAGTAGAAAACGATCATCAAGGCCATATATAAGTTCCTACAGTTCGACTAATATCTTTAGTGATCTTCATCTATGCACGGTCATTAATCATATGCATTATCCTATGAATACATTGTATACATCATAAGTTTAATCTAAAATAAAGTAATGGACATTTATGTTAGACTACAATACGACACATACATCGATAGATCGCATTTTAGATTTGATCTTTGTTTATACGAAATCCTAAGCCGATACATACCTTGCATCAAAAGCTCGACTCTCTTTGCTTCGATCATCGTAGCTCTTTCTGGCCTCATATACGTGCTCTCCTCTTTTCCGATTCGATGCCGTCGTCTCCTATGACGAAGGCAAATCTCCTGTGAAGCCTCTTCTCTAATTCTTTCTCTCTTTCTCTCCCTCTCCCTCTCTAGGCCTCACGTTGAGAGACAAAAAAATGTGACGTGAGAAGAGATTTGAGGAATTTTTAAGGTAGTCAAATGAGGGATATTAATGTGATAATAAAATTCCATTAATTTGCCAATTAACAAAGCAATTAAGGTAGCATTGTAATGTATTGGAATCTTTTTTTTCCAAAAGAAAGTAGGTCATTACACTTCTACTCACTCTTCTAAACTTCAATACAATCACAACACAATAACTACTCACTTTTTCAAACTTCAATACAACTAGGGCTGGCTATTGAGTCACGGCTCGATGAGACAGGCTCGGGCTCCGCTCGATAAGGGCTTGTGAGCCCGCTCATTAGGCTATTGAGCTGAGTCCAAGCCAGAATTTTGGGCTCGATAGCTTAACGAGCTGAGCTCGAGTCGTGCCGAACTCTGCTTGATAACTCAATAAGGGGCTCGATAAGGAATATATATACATATATTATTTATATATTTACATATAATACAAATAAAATATATTATCCCTTCGCAATTTCCCCTCTTTGACCCTCCTACGAGTCATGAGTCATGACCCAATTCTCAAATTCCATTCCCACCCACACATTTTTCCCCGCCCACTTATTAGAAAATTAGTAATTTTTTATAAGAAAATATAATGTTACAATATATATTATAATTAAGATTTTATACACAACTTGAATAGTGGTCACTGGTAAAGAACATAGTTAAAGGTAGAGCAGGTCTCAAGTTCGAACCCGCACAAAACACTTTTCCACCAAAAGTACCTATTTTCCTTAACGAGCTCGACTTAGGCTCGAGCCCAGAACATGCTCCATAAGGAGCTCAAGCTCGATAAGGGGCTCGGCTCGAGCCTTATCGAGCCTGAGCCAGCTCGATAAGGGCTTGAGCTCATCGAGCCTGAGCCCGAGCCTGCTCGGCTGGGCTCGAACAAGCCCGAGCCCAACTGGGCTTATCGAGTCCGAGCCTGAGCCAGAGGCTGGCTCGGCTCGTTGGGCTCGATAGCCAGCCCTAAATACAATCATATCACAACAAGCCCACTTCTAACCTACTCCTAGTTTAACCCTCTATCCAAACAACAAAACACAAAAATAGGTTACCCTCTATCAGTTTAACCTGCCCTAACCCGCATCCAAACACACCCTTAGGGAATAAAGTTTTGTGTCACTAATAGTTATCACACAACAAGACACGGTCGAATCCCGTCACGAAAAGGCCAATTACCGTAGCCTAAAATCACAAGTCATGGTAAAAATATCGTGGCTTAAATCTCCGTGCCAAAAAGTTTACCGTGACCAAAGCATGCAAGCAGACGTCACAGTAAATTACCATGACTAAAAGCCTTTGGCCACGGTAAATTACCATGGCAGTAATCCTTTAGTGACAGTAATATACCATGGCCTAATATCATTGATGATGATAAATATACCATCACCTAAAATAATAAGCCACGGTAACTTTATCGTGAGATAAAATTACTGGTCACGGTAAATTACCGTAGTTCAAAGTCAATTGCCACAATAAATTTTGATGACCTAAAAGGCTAAAACTATAAGTCACGCTACATTAGCATAGTCTAAAATGATATGCCATGATAGATTATCGCGGTAAAAAGAAGAAAGAGGTTTTAAAAAAAGATTATTCTCGGATTTTTACAATCGTCTCTATCGATACATAACCACTTCGTCACTCATTCGTCACTCAAATAATAGAACTATCAAAATAATGGGCATACATCAATATTCAAATATCTACATCATAAAATATGACACATTCATAATAGAATTAATACAAATGTCAACAAAAGATATATTCAGAACAACTACCCAATACACAAAGAAAATAATAACAAACTGTGTCTAAGTGACAATGTTTGATAAATATAGAATTTGCAACTAACAAACAATAGAAAAAAGAGAAACTACTATAAGTCTAATGCACATTCGTCCAACTCTGCATAATCTTCAATTATCCTTTGTTCCACCACTCTGTATTCTGGATGAAGAGTATTCTCTTTGTGACTGATTCAAGATAATAAGCTCAACTGTCTTGTCTTATAAAAACTTTCTGCCTGATGATTTTCAAGTGAAGAAGGTAGCATAATGGATTCTAGTCAGTTAACTCTCGATCATCAGGACTAGTTATGGACGAGCCGAAGAGAGTGGAAGCAGGATAAGGACCAGATTTGACTAAGACCTTCTACCTACTTTGCCTTCAGATATGTGGACAAATCATTCCTCTCCTTGTTGTCAAGTGAGGTATTGCATCCCCATTGTTGCAGCTTTGAGCCCATTCACTACTTTCGACTTTCTATGGGACAAATCTGATGCCATTTACAGAGAAGAGGGGCTATTAGTTCTGATTCCTGGTCCAAATGAGGAAGTCCTATATGCTTGACTCAATATATCCACAGCTTGTTATAATAATGCCTGCAATTATGTTGAATCAAAACTTATTGATGAAAAAAGCATGAGAATTTAAATGTTTAATAATGCTATCAGTCACCATTACTAATTTTTGTTGAATAAATCAGCTACTTTAACCAATCAATCCAACTAGAATGTCAAAACCATCTACAACAAATTTAACTGAGTTTAGCAATCCTTGATAATAGTCTTCCAAGATCCTTCTAGAATTTTCATCTGAAGCACAAATTCGTATGAATGACATCATCTAAAATTAAAGAAATGATTAAAAAGATACACGATAATCTTCTAAGTTCCTTCAAGAATGTTCAGTTTAAGAGCAAATATTTATGAACAACATCATTGATATTAAAGAAATGATTCAAAAAGATACACCATAAAACTTCCTGTGTACATTTGAAACTCAGAACTAAACAAATGAAAACTCCCTTAAATTTATTGAGTTAAAGTTTGCCTTAGATTAAAAAAATCAAATGACAAATCACAGATATATGTATCTTTATTCACTTCTTGATGCAACTCAAATCCTAAAGTTATTAAGTTTCCTAATGAAATGTGATGGAAAAATTCATGATTCTAAATAATCAACTTCATAGGAAACCTCCAGAACCGAAGTTCAAATAATGTACATAAGGTAACAACAAACTATAAATTGCACTAGTGAGGTTAGAAAAAGAGATTTGAATATAGTGTATAATTTTTATATAAGTCCACGAATATTTTATACATCTCAAGGCATCTCATTGGTGGTTTATGATCTATAATTTAAGCAGAGCTGTGGGAACAAAATTCAAAGGCTGGATACTTTTGTCCGTTGAATATGTTATTCGCAACCTTTTGATATTAGCCCTTGGTTCTGTAGAATATGTAGGAGTGTTCTCATTTGTATGCCAAGGAAAGATGCCAACACTTAACCGAGGGTAAGAAACTAAAAAAGAGTTTGGCATCTTAAACTGCATTCAAAAGCAATGAATTTTTGGTTCATGTTAAGCTAACAATAGTCATGTCAAAGCTCCTAATAAAAAGGTTAAAAAACTAAAAGAATGTATCTAATTTAGTAATAGTGATCACACACTAATATAACGCTAATCTTACACCAAGGTTTTCAAAGAACCAACCCAATTTCATATCTTCACTAACTGTTTTTTATTGTGTGGCTTAAATGAACCTGAAGCATTGGCATTACCCAGCTCTATAAGTAATAGTTTCATGAGATGGTGGGAGAATCATTTGTTAGATACTGCATGATTGAATCTGAGTACATGCTAGCCTTCATTTTTTACAATTCATCTGGTTGCATACTTTCTTTGGTTGTTTCACAATTTATTTCTTCATCTCGACCACAAAACAAATAAGTTTATCTTGCACAAACAATGTTCAGTCCAGGATACTAATTACTACAGCATAACCAAACCTAGAAAATTAACCTGCACATAAAAATAGCATTCAAAGAGTCATCATCCAACACACGAGTTATTGTTGTTTCTTTTGACTTGTCTGAACGAGACTCCAAATACCTCCTTCGATCATCTGCAATAAATGGAAAATTGAAAACATCAAACCAAATAATTGAACATGCCTAATTGATAATAAATAATATCAAGTTGACAAATAGACCTACTCCAAATAGAATCATCTCAATGAAACTATCCTTGAGATATGATGTACATAGAATCAGGTCCCTTTTAGGATCCTAATTCAAAAACATCGTGGCACAAAATTTTACATAATATATCAATTATAAGTAGTAGTCACCAATAAAATACATATCAATCATGAGCAGTGCAGGGTACAATAAGCAAGCTCAACATAAAACATGTACACTTCGAGTAGTAAATATATATTCTTGACTATAACTTAAATATGTGTTAGGCAATTCCCTCAAAGGTTATGACCCAACCTGAGTTTTGAATACCTAATGTGTCAAACACTTGGATGGGTGTCATCACCCTAATAGCTTCCCAAATTCCATTTTATAATGAATAAACAACTTGAATTAACATTAGAATAAATTTTACTCTCAACTTCACATTATAGTATCCTGAATTTAATAAAGACAATGTATAGGTTGTAAACAAATTAAAGAAATTATGTTATTTTGTATGTAACAGTACCACGATTTCAAACAAATCATCAGTTGTGACAAGTGGAACTTACCCAATTATATGCAATGATACTAACGTGAACTTCTAAGAATAATTACATTAATACAATGGAAACAACACTACTTTGTTGTGCTAAATTGCTCATGAAGTTGCCATGACAGTGGTGAACCAAATGCTAATGCAAATTTTGAATTGTCATATTGTTGCCGTGCAAGATAGTTTTGTCATCACAAACATCTCAACCAATCAATTGAAATTACTTATTATCACACTCTACCATTAATTTACATGGAAACGGTAATGGGCAAACTTTTCTTGACATAAAGAAGTATGATTACCCGTAGGAAAGATACATTGATGAGAATCTGAATGGAAGAGATAATGGGAGAGAATACATAGCAAAGGACTGAATTTGTGTTATATCAAATAAGTACTACCTTGGCTTGTTTGAATTGGCATGACTATTTTGAAGGTCGACAAGGAAGCCCTCTTTGCAGCTACAGTTGTTAACAGAGACTTGTTCTCCAGAAATTAGGCATTCTTTGTGCAAGTACTCCATGCATGAATATATCAAGAGAAAAGTTAAAAAGTGTAGAATCCCTACAAATCAACTAAGCAAGAGCAAAGTTAATCAAAAATTATTTGGAAGCTGACCGAGAGTTTGAAAAACTTCGTACATTAACCGATATGGACTGAGAAACACTCAACTTTGCGAACCAACAACCTTCTTTTGCTATAATTTTTTTAGTAGTTAAAAAGCACATAATATTATCATCAACAAAAGAAACCCTAAAAAAGTTATCGATTGGTGTCTTGGAAGGATTCTTGATCTTGAAAGCAACTTTTCTCGATATTTGAATTATCCTTACCTGTAAAAACGAACGCATGTTTCAAGTAACATACAAATAAACAAACAAGACAGAAGATAGTGAGCGGCGGTGAATGGTGGAGGAGAAGGGGTGAGGTAGGCGATAGTGATGATGTGGGAGGAGGATAGGGTGACGTTGAATGGAGGAGAGGCGGGCTGCGTCGTATGTATGAGGAAAAACACGACATGCGACGTTCTTTGGAGGAAGAGTGGCGCAGGTGGTGAATGGGTCACGAAGGGGGGAATTCAACACATAAGTCAAGGGTTTTAGGTTTTGGGAGGAAGATGGAATGTTGGGCGGGTGAGGAAGGGGTGAATTTTTTTCATTTCACAGGTTGGTTTTAGCCATACTAAAATTATCGTGGATATTTGATTTAGACCACGGTAAATTTGCCATGGTTAAAATTAATCAATCATGCTAATATTCTCATGGCCTAAGGATACTAGCTACGGTATATACTGTAGCCAATACATCTAGGTTTCGGTTATATACCGTGACTATTGCTTTTAGCCTTGGAAAAATTTACCGTAGCCTAGTTGTGTGGCTAATAGATCCTTTTTTAGTAGTGTGTCAAATGTGTGGGGACTCGTATTGGATATGATGCAAGTTTCGAATCATTTTTCATTAAAATTGAAAAGCTGTTATTTATGCAATATTTTGACAAAATTAATTTTTGGATAATAAAATATATATATAATTTATAAATATGTTCCCAAAACATTATCCGATTGTTGTCTTCAAAGATGCATAAATAAAAATTCGAAAAGTCCTTGCAGCGACAATGTTTTGTATGTATTCACGGATTTGTAACAAAATTATTTTTGATTAATGTCTTCCTATAAACATGAAATAAATATTATTTAGGTAGATAATTAAACCTGTAAATCCTACAATTTTATTTTGTGTGATTACAACTCTATTTGCCTTAGATATTCCATTTTTGTGGAGATGGAGCAGATGATGATGAGATCATCAAACTTATTTTTTAAAATTGTTTATAATTCAATGAAAATTAAGAAAATTACGAATTTTCTCTGATTAGTTGATTCTTCATATTTATGATAATATTTGAATAAACAATAATGACTATTGAATGCGGGTTTCATGAAAAAATCCCTGGTTTATCAAACAATAGTTGTAGGACAACTTTTACAAGCAAAATCAAGAACATGTTACTTGATATAACTAAAAATTTAGGATCATTAAAGATATTTTAAGATGCCTAAATTTTTGAATAAATACTATATAGTATAATATCGGTCATTAAAGTTGATCGATAAAATTGCAAGTATATTGATATTATTTTGTATTATTCTCAATCGAAATGGTAACATGTCTAGATCGGGTATGCTGGCTTGGTTCCTTAATTAGCATCATGCATGTCAAGTGAATGCTCCCTCTCAGTATAACTCGACCATTTTGGATGGATCCATTTTTTAGGAAAGAATAACATGAGCAAGTCAAGTTGTACTCTAATTATTAAAATTCAACATAACATGTACTTATGAGAGCTAATACTATATAGTAATACCACACAAACCCTACTTGTTTGTTACTTGTATTGGATTGATAATTGATTTAATATGATTAAACTGAATTAGATTTAATTAAAATAAACACTCTATTATCAATAGAAATGTAATTCCCTTGAAACAATTAATTATGTAAATATTACTCATGATACTAAAATTTGAATGGGATATGGAAGATCATATAAATGATATCCATGGTTTCCCGTCAAGGAGAATGGTTCTGTTGCCATGGATTGTACGCTGGAGATGCCTATCCGTAGTGATATCTTCTACAATACACATATGGATTATGTTCTTTACTTCTTGAAAGAGTAAGATCATATGCATGGTGACCACAATATTGGTTCTTGGATAATTGAGGTGGTAATGGATTGTGCATATCGAGTTCTAATCCTATTGATGATTTATTCAATTAAGAACTGGTCAATGTAACCTTAGGGGTGGTGAGATCTGTTATTAAAGACTGATTGAGATATACAAGTTGGATTTGTAAGGCACAATGAGTTCCCACTTTTTTTACCCAACTTGCAGTTTCTCATATAATCGGTGTGTAAAAAGGTAATACGGAGATCCCAGATCTTACTAGAGATATAGTAATAAGTACATCTCTTTCTTTGAAAGTGAATAAGGGAATGAACTTTCAAAGTTGAAAAGACAAGGCAAATTTTATAAAAATCCTTAATCAAGGAATATAAATTTGAATATATACGTATTTATATGTTCTAATGTAAGTGTTATCCCTCGTTCGAATTTAACCTTCCAGCCTTTGTTATAAAATGCCATTTTCACTCTCCAGCTCCTTCTAATCTGCCCTCGACCACTCGTAACCCCAAAATCAATAACTAGAGTGTTAACCTTCATGATAGGCAGGAGTGCCCCACGATTCACAACAAGGAGAAGGGAGGACATGATTCAGGCCATCAGCGGTATACCTTCGCCAGATCCTCTTCTCTCAGATCTCCATGCCATGTGAGATGTTTATTTCTAGTTCTTTCATTTTGCATTTTCATTCTTAGTGTAGATTTGCACTTTGTTTCATTCATTTTCATTTGATTTAGTCAAAATACAAGAAAATCATGTATGTCGGTAGGCGCCAGCATTTGTTCATTGTGACTCAACCCTCATTTTGACTCGCTGACCACCCCACCTTAATCTCCTTTCATTTCTACATCTCCAGACACTCACAGGTCCCCTCGATCTTGCTCGGATCAAGGCCGTAGATCTCCTCCTCTGCCTCTTGTTGGAGATCATCTACCTCCCTCATTTCCTCTCTGTTTCCACTGAATAAAGGGTCGAGGAGCATTGCCCTCAAGCCCCCATGCTTTTGGCCAGGTACTAGGACTAAAGAGGCACGTCTAGGGGTGATTTGATCCCAGGACCAAGTCCCAGGTGCCTCATTCCTTTTTGAGCTTCAGGCCTCTCCACAACGAGGCCTGGACCATTGGGGTACCACCAACTAACACGGATCACTAGCAGGAAGTGTTTAAGACATTCTCGAGCTTGGGTGGTGGTTGGAGGATGAAGAATCATTCAATCGAAGATCAAGGAAAATAGTGTTCTTTCCTATTCATCAAGGCTCGGGCCCAGACCTAATCAGTTCCAGTCAATCCAAGTGAAGCGTTACATGCCCGAGACCTTTTCATCTAACTAAGTGGTGCGCCTCCACCGTCAGATAAGAGCCACCCGCACGTGCCACGTGCGCGCCCGTATAGGTATTTTGCATCAACCCCCTTCTGCCTTTTGTAGTTTGTATTTTGTCAAGTAAATATTAAATAACATGTAACACCTTTATAATATTTTGCATATTGACATGGACTTATTTTTATTTGTATTTATACCCCTGCCAGAAAATAAAATATTTATACATTGGGGATTTTACTAGGGCACCTCATGTACTTGTTTTAAATGTTACTAAATGAATGTAAACTTTTTTATAATTACAGTACGGTCCATGTGCTAATGTTTTTTTATTTTGTTTATTTTATTTTTATTAAATGTTTCCCATGTGCTAAAAATTATAGGAAAATTAGGGTAGGTGTCTAGAATCATATACCAACACATATATTTTTCATTTTGGATTTAACTCTAGTTTTCTATTTTAAAAATACAAAACATGTCTGTTTTCTATGTTTAACATTTACAAATCCTTAAAAATTCAAATATATCTCCAAAAATTCCAAAAACATATTCAATTAGCTTTTTAAATTCTATCATATGTTCGAAAACACTAAAAATACAAAATATAAAACTTAAAATATCAAAACCCTAAAATTCTTATAAAATCTTAGCAAAAATTCTATAAAACGTAAAAATATTTGTTTCTATTTTTAAATTTTTTTCTTATATACAGTTTATATTAAAAATTATTTGGAATTTATTTTGGACATATTTATATTTTAAATACCCTAAAAAGGTTTGTGAATTAATATTATTCATTGCTTGTGTATTTATAACTTCAAAATCCATTAAAAATACATTAAAATCCAAAATATAAAAAAATATTAGAAAATATTAAAAAAACACAAAAAAATGGTATATTCTCTTTATTTTCATTTCATTTGATTTATTTAAAAATCAAAAAAGATATTACTTCATACATTATCTATATTATCTATATTATTAGTTAATCTATTTAAGACTAAAAAAGAATTAAAATTTTGCAAAATAAAAACAAAAGATTTAAAAAACAAAACACTTAAAAACATGAAATTTTGCATAATTAAAATCCCATAAAAACTTTAAATATACAAAAGCATAAAAACAAGTAAAACTAAAAAACAAAAAATAAATATTAATTAGAAATAATTAATAATAATTTACTTCTACACATGTTTCTTTGTGTTCGACACTCTTTTGTACTTACTCATATACACATTTTTGAAGAGTTTTAATTAATTCTGACACACAAACATTTATATTCATATATATATATATATATATATATGGTTGTTTTTCGTGCCTACTGCTTCCTCTCATTTTAGCTTATCACAGAGGATGCTTGTGTATACTAAAATCTTATAACAGAGAAAGCCTCAGTCCTATCTTTAGGACACTCACTACTGAACTCTAGCGTTGTTGATAGCACTCCCAAGGTCAACTTTGAGATCTTCCTTTGCCCCTCACTTCCTAAACTTGGAAAAAAGAACCGATGAGGGCAGTGTTTCGAACTTGTGGAAGACTCATCTTCCCAAAGCAAATAAAGAAAGTTAGTGTCAAGTACGGAATTTCTTTCATTGTGAACTCCCAGAGTTATTATACGAGCATTCTTTTCTCTATTACCTTTTTGGATTGATTGGTGTTGATTTAATGGATCGATCGCTGCAGTGATTACTGCTCTAGCCTTGTCTGGAGCAGTAGATCGGTCTATGATTCAAAAATCAGCACACACATATGAGTTGGAAATGTGAACTTAGTTAATTTAACATGCATATGAAAGTCTATATGAATTTAAACTATAATACATAAGTCACGATAAAATACCATCCAACTGAGTTGAGGTGAGTTGAGGTTTCAATTTTTTTCTTGTGAAGATATTTCAAATACTCACTACACTTAAAGTCCCATTAAGCCTATAAAAGTACCTTGCTTTTCAATATTCTAACATACACCAAGATCAAAAGTCATGTACTCACCTAAACCACTATCTACTCTCTTATGAGTTATTTCGTATGCTTGAGAAGATTTTGGCTCTGCAAAGCGATCTACATTCTGCACGTTCTTCGTGCCCCTTAGCTTTACTCTCGAAGTCTTTTGCTCATTTCTTACTTGGTTTGCATTTTCTTATTCATTTTATGTTTTAAAGGCTTTATTGGAATATTGTATTTTCGCTTTGTTTTTTTGCTAGAGGCATTCTATATAAAGGCCTTTCTCCTTAAACAGAAGATAAACCCCCTGTTGGAGGTTACATACCTTAAATTAGTTCGTATAATGAGAATTTATCAGCCCTACTAGACTAAGCTCAAGCACATGACATAAACAGTGTAGGGTGAACCTTTATAAATCATGGTTCCCTTGATTTACTTGTTTCAGGATTGTGTCTAGAGTTGTTGTTTGAATTGATCATATGATATCTTGGTATTTCTGCATAGATTGTTACTCTTGTATTAAGGAGGAGTTAGGTGATTTTTGATGAATCTTATGAAGGGTGTGTGGATGTCAGTCAAGGAAAGGGGTACGGTTTTGTCTTTACAGAAATTTTAGACAGTTAAGTTCATCCTAAATTTCCTTCCAACCTCCTGATTTCTATTCATTTGGTATTCATTGATTTTACCCAGGCCAATAAGATTCCCTGTATTGCATCATGTATATGGCTTTCATGAATTGATCTTAGCCCACCAATCTATGGGTAAAATGGGGCTGCCCTCTCGGGGAGCTAATTTGGCTCCTCACGTTTCATTTTCTTAATTTTTTATTTTTTATGAAAATTACGTAGTGGATTTTCATAGCCATATCACTATATTACATCATTCAAGTTTCCTGTGAAACAGAGACCCCAACGGCATCCATCCAAAAAGGGTTAATTTCAACAATTTTGCAAAAGTTAAAAAATAATCGTCTAGATGGAGATCGTAACAGTCTATGTTTTCCAGGAAACTTGAATCGCATAATATAGGGAAATAATGATGAAAATCCATAGATTCATTTTTCAAAAAAAAAACAAAAAATGAGAAAAATGATGCGAGAGGAACTAAGTTATCCCCCCCCCCAAGAGGCAGCCCCATTTTACCCATATATATGAGTTCAATGGGGCTGCCCCCCCCCCCCTCTTTTTATTTTTTTCCCAAAATTTCACCATGCATATCCATCTATATATATCTCCTATATGTCATTTGAATTTCGTCAAAAACAGAGACTCGTATGCCCTCCATCTAGAACAGGTCGATTACAACAATGTTTAGACTATTAAAATTACATGTTCTAGATGAAGGATATAGGAATCTATGTTTCTAATGAATTTTGAATGACATATTAGAGGTATATATAGATGAATATACAAGATGATATTTTTCAAAAAAATACAAAAAATACAAAAAAAATAAGGGCAGGGGCAGCACCATTTTTTCCTATATTATATTATAGGGATTTTATCACTTGTGCCCCTCCGAGATGTTGCAATATCAGTTATGCCCCTATCTTTTTGGTAATATCAGTTGTGCCCCTCAAAAGTTTCTCCGTCATCAGTTGTGCCCTTCCGTCAGGTTGACCGTCAATGAATTGACTTAACCATGGTTTTTTCAAACCTTGGTGCATTTAAGAGGGGTATTATTGTCCAGGGGCCTCTTCTTCCTCCTCCAACCTCCTCCTCCTCCCTCTCCGGCCCGAGCTCCGCCCCGAGCTCCACTCCCCTCCCCGACGCCGCCCCTAGCTCCCCCTCCCTCCCCGGCGACACCCCGCAGCCCCTACCCTCCCCGGCGCCGCACCTCCTCCCCCCCGCACCTCCTTCCAGCCCGCCGCCCCGCCGCCCCCTCCCCTCCCCGGCGCCGCCCCCTCCCCTCCCCGACACTGCCCCCTGTGCCCCCTCCCCTCCCCAGTGCCGCCCGGGGACCTGGATGGCGCCTCGAAGCTGGACCTCCAGTCCGTCTCCTCCGCCGTCTCCAACGGCGAGGACCGCCGTCTCCTCTCCTCCCTCGACTCCTATCTCGAAGCCCTCGCTCAATCCCGCAACCTCTCCCTCGCCCTCAACTCCTCCCTCCTCTGCGTCCGCCTCCTCGACCTCTGCTCCCGCGCCAACTCCCACCTCTCCGAACACAACAACCTCTACCTCGCCCTCCGCTGTGTCGACGCCGTCGAGATCGGCGGCTTCCTCGACTCCGTCCCCTCCCCTTGCATCCGCCGCATGCTCGAGACCACCATCCCCGTCATCCGATCCTACTCCGAACGCCGGATCTCGCGCGAGTTCAGCGACTGTCTCGTCCGCATACGCGTCGTCAGCCGCAACCTCGGCCAATTCGCCATCGGACGTGCCTCCTCTGCGCGCCAACGTGAAGAGGAGCTGCGTGTCAAGCAGCGCCAAGCCGAGGAGCAGAGCCGCTCTGCCGCATCGGATTCCTTGATCTACGCCCTCCACGAGGAGGGGAGGGGGCGGCGGGGCGGCGGGCTGGAAGGAGGTGCGGGGGGGAGGAGGTGCGGCGCCGGGGAGGGTAGGGGCTGCGCGGAGCTCGGGGCGGAGAGGGAGGAGGGAGAGGTCGGAGGAGGAGGAAGAAGATGGGAAGAGGAGGAAGAAGAAGAGGTTGGGGAAGAGGAGGATGAAATGACCATATAACCTTTTAAAAAAAAATAATTCCGCTTATGTCCTCAAAGTTAACGTCCGTTTGCACTGTAGATGGACGGTCACTAACCCGAGGGGCACAAGTGATAAAATAGCAAGTTTTGAGGGGCACAACTGATATTACCAAAAAGATAGGGGCATAACTGATATTGCAACATCTCAGAGGGGCACAAGTGATAAAATCCCTATATTATATGTATAATATAGGAAATATTATGACTTGTAGACCCCATCAATTTACCCATGGATTGTGTAATGTGATGTCACAATGATTCGAATGTTTGTTAGTGGCCATTATCTCATCAATATGATCGTTGAAGATGGCGGTCTGACAATCCATAGAGATCCCAGTAGTGACCATATTCTTAAATGGCTTGAAATTTGTGATGTGAATATCCAAACTAGATATAAGATGTGGGTCAATGAAGTTGAGGGCACTGCTTCAATCAGCAAGAACAATGGCATCACTGCTGGAAGTCAGGCCCTAAACCTTCATTGGGGAAGATTCAGTATCTTTCTTGGCACAACTCCAGAATTACCTCTGATTGTTCCTCATCAAGAACTCTGAATGGCATAGATCACCTTAGACTGGTGGTCTCCATATCCCATTTCTCCCATCTGAAACACAAGCACCAGACTTTGAAATGCATTTTCCCGCTGAACATACGCTCTCAAAGACGAAGACAACACACTTCAGGATTCAGGAATAACAGTTCCAGATGCACAAGTTGTCTGTCCGTTGATAACAAACCTCCATGAGGCAGAAAATGTCTTCCATTCAGTATCTTCTAATTTACAGTTGGGAGCCCAGGCAACAGGCGTCATTACTCGACATTGGTTCATGCTCATGTCATTCTCACCGCGTCGCTTTTTGTAATCTAGCATTGCTTATTAAGCTTGAGGTCCGGTAGTTTCTCATAGAAGGAAAGATTTTCCAAGTTTGCAGCAATATATCGCTTGTCCCCAAGGCCTTCAACTGGTATAGCACCACAGACAGAGATGCGATGAAGAGCAGAAAGATGGGGATTGGTTCCGTTAGTCGCAACAGCTTCTAAGGCAGTGTTAGGATTCTGAATCTCGGTTGCTGCTTCTGATACTGCTATCTGCTCAGCAGCAATTCTACATGTTGTTTCTAGCAATGACTCTATGTACTTCTGGTGTGCATCCATCCGAATCTGCACGTGCTTCTGGACCTTTGGATCAAGTATAATACGCATGTTAATATAAATCTTAAAAAGAAAGATAAAAAACGGATGATCAAATATTTGCATTCTGGTTAAACAAAGACCGTAAACCCAAATTGGTAATACATGAAATGATTACATGTCACCACTTTAGCTCATTTTCATACCATACATTGAGAATTCTTAATAGCTCCAACTGATTCGTAGAAAGACCACACATGCTAATACCAAAATTCGGGACGCCAACCCCCTACATTCAGCAGTCTTGATTATGGCTTACAGAAGAGGTGGCAGAAAATACATAAAGAGCCTAACTGTAGACACTCCGAATGCCACCACAACCATCTCACAGCAGGATATTGCAATAAGAATCAGATGTAATAAGACTGAACCATTATATTTTCTGTTGCAATATCCTAAACCACAGTTCTGATGTGCCTCCAAAGGTCAAGGATAAATTCTGAAGTCTAGAAATAAATGTTCTCAGTTACTATTACATCACATATTACAATGATTCATGCACAATAGTTAACTAAACATCTAGTAAATGTTCTCAGTTATTATGATTCCCATTAAAATGAAAGTTTCGGCACACCAGTAAAAGTTGTCACCGTGTGACAAAAGAGTTTTCAGGTTCAAATCATGGAACCAGTCTGTTTTGCAGAAGAAATTTAAGGCAAGTTTATGCACAGTAGATCTAATGTGGATCAACTGTCACCTAGATACTGATCAAGAGCTTATGCACCAGACTGCCCTTTATTGACCCTTCCCTATTACCAGTAATTTAGAAATTAAGACTCCAAAAAATCTCTCTCTTTACATTTCCACTTTTTGGTTTCTCAAAACTGGGAATTTAATAGAACCAAAAAAATTATATGTTCTTCCACAATGTTTTATATGTCCTAAGATTTCCAAGTTACTTTTTCCATGTGGCATTTATGTCCAAGCATCATATACCAGTAAGATGGCGCAGTGATGTTACACACATAAGAGCTGAAGGTAGATAGAAGGCAATAAAACTGATCTATATGTGACAAATGTATCAAATAGAGAAAATCATGGAGTATAGGTTATGACATTTGGAGATTATTAACGGACGACTTGTATTCAGCATTTCAAATGGTAGTGACACTACTAGTCTAAATAAGTTAAAGCCAAGAAGTTGTCAATGTCAGCTTTCCTCAATAATAATACTGAGATAGGTATGGTCACTATGCTCACGTGTGGCTTTTTGGGACTGTGCCCATGGAGATAGCCAATGAAATACTGAGTCAACCTACGACAAAGATTATGTGGGACATTCTCGCCGCTGCATACTCTCCGGTGAAGAACAAGTCAAAGATTCTGCAACTTCAGCATAGCATACTCACGTTAAAGCAGAATGGTCGTCCTCTTCATACCCTTTACACTTCTCTGAGGGGTATATTAGAGAAGTTACATGGTTACATTCCTTTGACTACCACATCAGAGCAGCTCAATGCATATAGGGATTCGGTGATGACCGGAGATTTTCTAGCGGCTCTCGATTCTGAATATGATGGTGCTAAAACATAGATTCTTATTGATGCCATAATACCTTCGATGCAAGAGGCATATCACAGGTGAGCATGCTCTCCATATCTTATGGTGGTACTCAGCTGCCTCATACATCTTCAGCCATGGCGACATCTCGTGGTAGGGGAGCCCTACACAGTATCGTGATCGAGGTACCCGTGGCAGGGAAGGGAGCAGTGGCCCCCCACCCCCACCCCTGTCAGCCTTATACTTACAATCACAAGCCAGGTCGCTCTGAGGAAACATGTTATTCTAAGCATGGGTTTCCAGCTTCAGCACGTGTGGTAGAACAGACCCAGCAGGTTGGCAGTTCTTCACCTGCATCTGATCAGATTTGATGAACTAGTAGCGTGACTCAGGGAGATTATGCATGTTCCTGGGTCAACTAGCTCTCATTCAGGATCATCAGAGGTAGCAGCCTCAACTTCTGCGTCCACATCAAGCTAACTATTACAGGGCAGATTTGTCGGAATGGATTATGGATTCAGGAGCTTCCCATCATCTCCGCGGTGAGGACAGTTTAGTACTTATAACCCAACTCAATAAGATAGATCAATTGGATAGCAAATGGAACACACTTTCTCATTACTGGTCGGGAGGGAGGTGCAGTTAACTCCTGCAATGTGGCTTCAGAATGTTCTCTACGCTCCTGAATTTTCTATGAATTTACTATCCATAAATCAAATCACCAAGGATTTACATTGGTGTGCCATATTTGACCCTTCAGCTATTGTGTTTCAGGACATTCTTATGGGCAGGGTGATTGGATCTGGCCGTGAGCAATGAGGCCTCTACAGACTGGTACAATCTCCTTATGCTGGTACCTCTTCTCTTCGCACTGGATCCGTTTCTCCGTGTGTGCGGCATCTTCGATTTCTTCATCTTCCTCTGCAAAAGTTGTGTCACGTTCTTCCACAGATTTCTCCTCGCTCTACTTTTTAGTACGAGGCCTGCCAGCTTGGGAAACATCATTGGTCCACATTCCAGAGTCGTCAAGGTCGAAGTAGTCGTAGTCTTTTTGAGTTGATTCATTTTGATATTTGAGGTCCTAGTCGTGTCCCGGATTATCGAGGGCATAGGTTTTATCTTGTTGCAGTTGATGAGTTCTCTAGATTGTCGTGGGTATTTCTTCTTAAAAATAAGTTTGATGCTGGTCTTGTTACTCAGTTCTTTATTAATGAAATATGAAATGTGTTTTCTGCAAATGTCAAGTTTATACGTTCAGATAATGCACTTGAATTTTGTAGTACTCAGCTTTCTCAGTTTTTTAGATCATGTGGTATTGTGCATCAGTCATCTTGTGCATATACTTCTCAACAGAATGGGGTAGCCGAGCGAAAACACCGTCATCTTTTGAATGTCATCAGGATTCTTTTGATCCAGAGTCGTGCTCCTCATTTGTACTTGGGGGACGCGGTTCTAATTACGTACCACCTGGTGAATCGTATGCCCTCATCGGTCCTAGGGGAAAAGATCACATTCTCGATTATATTTCTCGAGAAGGATCTTTTCTCTCTCACGCCTTGTGTTTTCAAATCGGTTTCTTTTGTTCATCAGATGTCTTCAGGTCTTGACAAGCTCTCTCCTAGAGTTGTCAAGTGTGTGTTTGTTGGGTATTCCAAGAGACAAAAGGGATATTGTCGCTTTGACCTTGTTCGATGAAGGTACTATGTTAGTGCAGAGTCACTTTCTTTGAGTCCATTATGTATTTCTCTCCTACAAGTGACAAGCTCATTCCTTTAGAGAATGGAGAGATCTATGCCTCTACCTCTGATTTCGCCTACTCCAGGCTCCACTACACCACCACTACCACCCTTTCCTCCACCATCACCCCCACCACCTCCTGCCACGCCTACTTTCTTTCTGTAGGTTTACCAGCGCCGACCTCGTACTCAAGTGTCTCCTCCATCATCCAGCATGCCCAAGGTATGTTTTGAGCATTAGAGTTCTACTAATGGCACTAGTGATTTGAGTGTGCAACTTTTTTTTTGAAGTCTAAAAACTTCGGGGGATACATGCAGTGGTGTTCACCCCAGCTTTATTAATAATAAAAAACCTAAAAACATATACAGAGGACCAGACAAGAGGAAGAGGGAGAGACCCACCAAAAACCCAACACAACAACCGAGCGGGCCAAACATCAACCAGCAGGCTACACCAGCATCCAATCAACTACAAGACGGGCAGAAAGAGATAAAACATTTTCTTTGTAAAAGCGCTGACCCCTAAAAATAGCCCCATTCCGCCCCAGCCAGATCGCCCAAATGCACGCCAAGGGACGCAAAAGATCATTACGATCCCTGTCCTTGTTAGACATCAAAGACTCCCAGAATGAAGCCGAGTCAGCAATAGCAATCCAGTCCAACAACGTCGCCTCCCAAACGCCCAAAACCACAGGGCAGGTAAAAAAGAGATGCTCCAACGATTCGACGCCGCAGCCACACAACGCACATTCCTCCGAGACCGAGGCGAGCATCCTCGCGCAACGATCCTTCGTTAAAAGCCTCTTCCTCCGAAAGAGCCAGAGGAAGATGCCAACCCTCTCCGGAAGCCTCAAGCCCCACACAAAGCTGCAGTCACGAAGCAAAGAATCCACCTGCGGCTGGGAGGGGGGACAGATCGCCAAGTAAGCCTTCTTTGTAATGAAATGTCCCCCCTCCAGGCCCAGTGATCCCTCCCCCTCGTAGGCCTAGGTGCACCACCAATAGCGTCGAAAAGACTGAGCAGCTCCACGAATCTTTGGTCCGAAAGGTTGCCATGAAGAATAGGAAACCAATCACCCCTGGACCAACAGGAGGCCACGGACGCATTCACATCAGCCGCC
This sequence comes from Ottelia alismoides, assembly GCA_037367405.1. Classification (NCBI taxonomy): domain Eukaryota; kingdom Viridiplantae; phylum Streptophyta; class Magnoliopsida; order Alismatales; family Hydrocharitaceae; genus Ottelia; species Ottelia alismoides. The sequence continues at coordinate 238,274 of JAZKJV010008870.1, forward strand.
AAAGCAAATAACCTCAGAAATATATTCCCCAACGGTGCCCCGCTAGCCCAGTTGTCCTTCCAGAACCTGAAGGTCATCCCGTCACCAAGCCTGGGAGCAAAAAGATTAGCGTATTTGTGACCCACCGCCATCACCCCACGCCAGAAAGGCGTCCGCGATCCGATACCACCATCCGACCCAGGCAACGTCCCACGCAAGCCGTGAATCTTGCGCAAGATGATGGAGCAGAAATCCTCGTTATCACCCCATAATCTGTTGACCCACTTCAGTAGAAGGGCATCATTGACACGGTCCAGCCGACGAATGCCAAGACCCCCGTCGCATTTACGCTTCGTCACCTCCTCCCACCCCACCAGATGGGGCCCACTCGCCGCCGGCCCATTTCTCCGCCACAGAAACCTCCGCATCAACTTCTCAATACGCCTGCGAACCCCCGTGGGCAACTGCCAATTGGAGAGATAATACACAGGGATAGAAGATAACACTGCCTTAATAAGAACGAGGCGACCACCCCTCGAAAGCAAGGCCGAGCTCCAACCGGATAGCCGCCCTTCCGCCTTCTCCACCACTTCGGACCAGTCACGTAGCCTGGTCATGCCCGCGCCCAAAGGCATGCCCAGGTAATCAATAGGAAGAAGGCCAGGCATCGAGCCCAGGACCAAGGCACAGTCAGCCGCCTCCTCCACATTTGAGTGTGCGACTTAAGGTGTGGGATGTCTTAGGTGATACTCCTTCTAAGGATATTGCGGACTTGGATGTGCCTATTGCTCTACAAAAGAAGAGACATGCATGCATTACGCATTCTCTAACTTCCAATATTTACCTGCCACGACTCTCCCGGGATTTTCAGAGGTTTGTTGTGGTTTTGTCATCTGTGGAAATATCGTGGTCCTATCAGGAAGCATTGCAGAGTAGTCAGTGGCGTCTGGAGATGGAGGAAGAGATGGCAGCTTTACAGTCTCGTGGTACGTGGAGTGTAGTACCGGCTCCTCCAGATGCATATGTTGGTAGCAAATGGGTGTTTACAGTGACACCGTGCAGACAGTTCTGTGGACAAATATAAGGCCATATTGGTTGCTCGTAGGTCCACCCAAACATATGGAGTGGATTATCACGACACCTTTTCTCCAGTTGTACGTCATTCTACATAATAGATTCTTATTGTTGTTGTGGTACAATACTAGCCGCTTTTCCAATTAGATGTCAAGAATGCATTCTTGTATGGAGATTTGCAGGAGGAAGTTTATATGCAGCAACCACTAGGATTTGTTGCTACGAAGGAGTCCACTATGGTGTAAACTTCACAAGGCTATATATGGCCTTAAGTAGAGTCCGAGGGCTTGGTTTCAGAAGTTCTCATAGTTGATTGAATAATAGAGATTTGTCAGATCTACTGCAGATCATTCTCTTTTTGTTAGGAGAACCCAGAGAGGTATTGTTGCTATTTTTGTTTATGTTGATGATATCATTGTTACATGCAATGATGACCAGGGTATTCAGGCAGCTAAGGATTTCCTTGGACAACAGTTTGTGACCACAGAACTTGGAAAGCTGTGTTACTTTCTTGGCCTAGAATTTGCAAGAAATCAACATGGGATGGTAATGACGCAAAGGAAATACGTCATTGATCTTCAATCTGAGACAAGCATGACAGGATGTAGACATGCTACTACTCCAATAGATCCCAATGCTAGGCTTTATGATGATGACTCAGTGGAGGTAGATAAGAGATGGTACAGAGAGCTAGTAGGGAAGTTGTTGTATGTTACTATTACCAAGCATGATACATTTTTTGTTGTCAGCAGGGACAGCCAGTTTATGGGGCAACCTAGGCAGGCTCACATGAATGCAGTCAACATGATCTTGAGGTATCTGAAGTCTTCTCCAGGTGCGGGATTTCTATTCAGAAGAGACACGTCTCTCACAGTTTATGGATGTGCAGATGCAGATTATGTTGGGTGTCTCAAGGACAGAAAGTCTACTTCAAACTTCATTGTGTTTGTGGGCAGCTCGCTGGTTACATGGAATAGTAAGAAACATACAGTTGTAGCTAGATCCAGTGTTGAATCAGAATATATGGCCATGACCCAAGAAAGTATGGAAATGATGTGGGTCAAATCCGTTCTAACTGACCTAATTGTTGAGGTGCCCCTTCCTATACACCTCAAATATGATAATCAAGATGCTCTATTCATAGCTAATAATCCAACCTTCCATGAAAGAACAAAGCACATTGAGGTTGACTGCCATTACGCATGTGATTTAATCCAAAAGGAGCTTATTTTCACTTCTCATGTTGCTTCAGGCGATCAGATTGACAAAGAGTCCTTTACTATTGTTGTTTCAAGCTGAGCATGATAAACATATACGCTCCAGTTTCAGGGGAAGTCTTGAGATATTTATTTCTCTTTATCTTTACTTTGTAATTTTCTATTTCTTCCATCTCTTTATGTAATTTTCCCTTAGAGCTTTTCTCCTATATAAGATATCTCTAGGGTTACGATGAATAAAACTTTCATTTCAATCCTTTTCACAATTAATAATTAAGATAGAATTACACACTTATTTTCTAGAATGGAGATGTAAACATAAGGTTTTTTGTAAACATGGTGTTATAGTCATTACACGTGCATATGTAAAGCAAGATATTATTGTATACATATGTATAGATTTCGTCATGGAGAATTCAATAACAAGTTGAAATAAAAAATATCATAGTCTCACAAATTCATACTTATTAATGTATTAGTAAATACCATATTTTTTAATCCAAGAATGGAGATTTTTCTGACTCAAGAGCTCCTTTGTGGATCCATATATCCTATTTGATGTCTTCTTCCATATTGTCTCATGATCAAGTCTCAGTATTTCATAGGCAAAATCAAGATAATATTGACATAATGAAGATGTAGCTTGAGAATCATGTGATAAAGATGATGGTTGAGGATGACCATGAAACTAAAGTTTAAGAACTCCATTGATCCATTATAAAAAGTTAAAGACCACAAACTAAAGGATTATACTGAAATTGGCAATTAAGTTTCTTTCTATAAAGCATGCAATAATATATTTTTTCCAGATGATTTCCACCTAACGATTCAAATAAGAACAATACAAGTTGTCAAATAAGGGTACAAAAATACGTTCGATAAACAAAAATGTGATCTCTTTGGTTGGAGATTGATGAAGTTTGTGATTAATTTATATTATTAAGTTATGCCAAAAACAACCACTCCCGTGAACAACCCTCAAGGCCCTATTGTATAACATTAGCGAGATAAGGTTACAAGATGGAACAAGCAAAAGGTAATAAACGAAATGGCCAAAAAAGCAAATGAATGCAGCAAACAACTGTCATAAATCTATTTTCTTTAAGCAAAGTTCAGAGAAGTGGCAACAACATAGCTAAGGAGTAATGATGACGTTGTGCGGAGGTGGATAACATTGTGTGGGAGGGTAAGGACATCAAAATGGACTAAGAGGAGGACAGAATGGGGAGTGGAATAATGACACTCGAGAGAGAAATAAGAGGGAGAGGGAGAGGGAGATGGGAGGGGAACGACCTAATAGGATTTACAGCTTTACAAGTTACAGCCATACTTTAGAAACTTCGGGATTTACCATTTGATTTTTAAGATAGAAGAGATGGTTGTGGCAGGAGAACTTATATCCAGCATTTGATATGAAAAAAGAGATGAATGACATTGAATATGGCCTAATCAACAATTGAAAATGAGTGAAAATAAATATTATGTGTGCTAGTGGATTAAGAGATTAGATGGGATCAGATTTTGATAATGATCCCATCCAACAATCCATACTTTAACGAATTTGAAAAATTGCAAACCGGTCTATTATAATGATAAAACCAAACTAGTCCAATCCAATAAGATTGGATTGGATTGGATTACAATTTTTTATCTGATCTATGTGCAATCACGCATCATAGTCAATAGAAACCTGTTGAGATATTTCCTATCTTTTGTGCTATTATATTTTTGTCAATTAATTTTGTCTTCTTCATGTAATTTTCCCAATTGGTTCCTCACTATATAAGAAACCCCAAGGGCGCCTCATTAATTTAATTCATTTTCCCTTCTACATGGTATCTAAGCGACGGTCCTAGAACGAAGTTCCCTTATCCCACCAAAACCCTAGCCCTACCCGCCCCATCCCCCTCCCCCCGTCGCCATCGCTCGATCTAGTTTGGCACCGCCTAGCCCCAGGTCATCGCAGCCCAGCTCCAGGTAGTCGTTGCCCAGGCCGTCTGACCCCATGACACCTCCGCCCAGCCCCAAGCCGTCGCCGCCGAGGCCGTCCGGCATCCTCTGGCGCCACCCAGCCCTCCCCCGTCCTCCCCTGATGCTGCCTAGGCCCTCCCTCGGACACAAGCCGCCACCGCCCAGGCCGCCTCGGCCTTCCAGCCCGCTGTCCAGGTCGGCTAGGCAGCCGAACAAACTGGCCTAAGCTGCCCAACCCTTCCCGCCTCCCCCTGAAGCCGCCACCGGTCCTAGCACACAACGGAGATTGATGAGGATGGTTGTATGAGTCTCTACGTACAACTAACCCTCCATATGATCGTGTAAACTCGTTCATATAGGTCTACTCCCCAGTTGAGTTCCGTTGTTCGACCGTTTTCCCATCATGTCAGAGAACAAGGGAAATATTTTTTCGTTCGACGCCTTCATGGGCCCGGCTCCCATCGCTAAAATGGTGGGATCAACTATGAGTGGTCCATGCAGATTCTCACCCTCATGCAGTGCAACAACAAGGAGCACATCCAGACAGATCCAAAGCCAATGGATAAGACTGGGGAAAATGCTTCTTGGAAGCAAAATGACGCGTATGCGCGTGTTTGGCTATGTGGAACCCTCACCACAAAGATAGCCAATGATATTCTGAACCAGCCCGTCGCCAAGACGATGTGGAACATTTTGGCTTCCACATATGCTCATGCAAAGAATGAGGCCAAGATTCTTCAGTTGTAGTTTGCCATCTACAAGGCCACGCAGAATGGTCATCCTCTGCGTGTGTACTACACTTCACTTTGTGGCATGTTTGAGAAGCTTCATATCTATATGCCTATTACGACGTCTCTTGAGCAGCATAAGGCATATTAATAGGAACTCCACCACGGTTGGAGTTGTCATGGCCGACCTTCATACAAAGTATGATGCAGCACATACTCAGCTTCTCACTGGAGCTACCATACCCCACATGGAGGAGGCCTATAGTCGTTTCAGTCGGACCATCATGCCTCTTACGACCACTCCTCAGTCCTCGTCAGCTATGGTCGTGTCTCGTGGCTTAGGAGTGACGACCCAGTCTAGAGGATGCACCCATCGTCGTAGAGGGGGTGGGCGTCAGTGTGGCCCTTGCACCTTTTGCCATCGACCGGGACATGCAGAGCATACATGCTATCAGAAGCATGGATATCTTGCTTTTGGTTGCGTGGCAGAATTATTTGAGCCTTCAGATACACTTGCTTCCCAAATCGATCCTCGCCTGGATGATATCATCTCTCGTATCCGAGAGATGACTCATGTTACAGTAACCACCACTACAGATATCGCAGCAGAGCCACTTCGAGCTCCTCAAGTACCGTTTATGCTTTCATTTGTAGTAATGGTGCAGATATGACAGAACGGATTATGAACTCTGGTGCTTTCCATCATCTTTGTAGAGACAAAGCACAATTGAGGTCCTACAGGACCATACCACCTGGTAGATGGGTTGTTATTGCCAATGGCGACCACTTACCCATTACAGGACAGGGGGAGGTGCATTTAGCGGGGTCCATGCATCGTCAGTTGACTTTCAGATGAATTTACTTTCCATTAATCATATTACAAAAGATCTGCATCGTCGTGCCATCTTTGACCCTTCATCTCTTGTGTTTCAGGACATACTCACGGGCAGGGTGATTGATCCAACCTCCTCATGTTGTTGTTTCTACTATAAATGTTGGAACGGTCTCACCATCTCTATGGCACCTTCGTTTTGGTCACCTTCCTCTGCAGAAGCTATGTCATGTTCTCTCTCAGATTTCCACAAGATCCTCCTTCTAGTGTGAGGCATGCCAACTTGGGAAGCATCATAGTTCCCCCTTCCCATCTTGTCATATTCGAAGCAGTTCTCAGTTATTTGAGCTCCTTCATTTAGATATATGGGGTCTAAGTCGTGTTCCTGATCACCAGGGACACCGTTTTTATTTTGTGATTGTCGATGATATTTTTAGGCTTTCCTTGGTCTTTTATTGAAGAATAAATCTGAGGTTGGGTCAGTGATCAAATCTTTTATTAATGAGATAAAGAATATTTTTCTGCCAGTGTCAAATACATCTGTTATGATAATGCTTTAGAGTTCTGCACCTTACAGCTTTCTGACTTTCTTAAATCTCTTGGCATTGTTCACCAGACCTCATGTGCCTATACATCCCAGGAAAATAGTGTTGCCGAGCACAAACATTGTCACTTACTTGATGTGACCCAAACAATGTTGATACGGAGTCGTGCTCCTCATTACTACTGGGGAGATGTTGTCCTCACGACTTGCTAGAAAAGATTCCTTTCTCGATTGTGTTTTCCGAGAAGAATCTTTTCTCTCTTACACCTTGTGTGTTCGGTTCTGTTTCTTTTGTCTGTAGAGATAGTTATTATTATTATTATTATTATTATTATTATTATTATGTATCTCTTCGTTATTTCTTTGTCGTTTATGGACTACTGTGTACTTTACCCTTAAGGTCTCACCCTATATAAGAGAGCCTAGGGTTTCTCTGAATGAATTATCTAAGTTTTTCTCCCAACATGGTATCAGAACCACCCTAGGGCTCTCTCTCCCCCCACCCGCTGCTCTCTCCTCACCTGCCGCCCTCTCCTCTCACGCCGTACCACCGCGCCGATCCCCGACCCTCCCCGGCGTTCCTATCGCCCCTCCCTCCCCAGTGGGCCCCTCCCTGCCGCCAACTAGCCCCCATCCCGCCGCCACCAGTCCCCAGGCGAACACCCTCCCGCCGCCGATCCTCACCGCCCTCCCCAGGCGGCCTCCTTGTTGCGCCGCCACCACTTGGGCGGTACTCCACTCCAGCCGCCAAGCCTATAGGCGGCTTCCTGTCCCACCGCTAGCCCCTTACGCGGCCTCATCTCCGGCGTGCCCTACCCACCCTCGTTTCTTCCACAGGATAGATGGATTTGAGTGCGTAACGTCTACATACGCACTCGAATCCAATGCAGTTTGTGTAGACATTCATTACCTTGTCTACAAACCCTAGTTCTTCTCCAGCGGCAGTATGTCAGAATCAAAGGTCGATATGCCCTCCACCGGCGCATTCAAAGGTCCTGCGCCAATAGTGAAGATGGACGGGTCAAATTATGAGCTCTGGGCAATGCAGTTCATGAGCCTCATGAAGTCAAATGGTAAGAAGCACATTCTTACCGAGGGTGAGCCCGCGGAGAAGACAGGGACATATGCCTCATGGGAGGCTGATGACTCCTACGCAAAGGTCTGGTTGTCTGGTACATTGACGATGGAGATTGCTAATGATGTCCTCCATCAGTCCACTGCCAAGGCGATGTGGGATATTCTCGCCGCTACATATTCGCAGGTGCGAAATGAGACCAAGATGTTACAGCTTCAGCATGACATTTTCACAATGAAGCAGAGCGGCAGACCTCTTCACTACTTATACACATCCCTGAGAGGGATGTTTGAGAAGTTATACAGTACTATCCCACTCACAGCTACTCCTGAACAGCAGAAGACATTTCGGAACGCCACCATGGTGGGTGTTCTATTTGCGGCCCTTGATCCTGAATATGACGTCGCCCGGTCTCAGATCCTAGCCGACACAGTTATTCCTCCAGTGGAGGATGTTTACAGGAGACTCAGTCGCATTACAGTTTCTTCCAGCTCTTCTACTCCACCCCCATCAGCGATGGCAGTCTCGCATGGGAGAGGTGGCCCGTCTTCTGGTCGTGGACGTAGACGTGGACGTGGACCCCAATGAAGGGGTGGTCGCTTCAATCAGACATGTTCCTATTGTCACCGCACAGGACACTCGGAGGAGACATGCTATTCTAAGCATGGGTTCCCAGCATCGGCACGTGTTGCAGAGCATTCTCAGTCCCCGTTGCCTTCTACTGTAGATAATCGTTTTGAGGAACTTGTGGCGCGTCTCCGAGATATTATGCCACATTCATCTGGTGATTCGTCTGGTGGACCTTCAGATGTTGCTGCTACAGCCTCCGTCAGTTCATCTGCTGCTGCTAGTACCTCAGGTAGATCTACTGCATTTACACTATCTCATGATATCTCTGATTGGGTTATAGATTCGGGAGCCACACATCATCTCTGCCGAGATAGAGACGGACTACATTCCTACAGGGACATTCCTCACGGCCGCTCAGTGCAGATCGCGGATGGTACTCATTCCCCTCTTGTTGGACGGGGGGAGGTCTTCCTATCATCCACTATGCATCTACAGAATGTCCTACATGCTCCTGAGTTCTCGATGAATCTGTTGTCTATTAGTCAGATTACGAAGGATTTGCATTGTCGTGCTATATTTGACCCGTCTTCTCTTATTTTTCAGGACATACTAATGGGCAGGGTGATTAGTTGTGGCTCTGAGCAGAATGGTCTATATCGGCTGGTTCGGGATTCCTATGTTGGCGTCTCCTCTCATTCTGCTGGACCAGTTTCTCCGTACATCTGGCATCTCCGTTTTGGTCACCTTCCGCTCCAGAAAATGCGCCATCTTCTGCCCCAGATCTCTCCTAGTTCGTCCTTTCGCTGTAAAGCATGTCAGTTGGGAAAGCATCATCGGTCGAGCTTTCCTAGTCGTCAGAGTCGGAGCAGTAGCTCCCCATTCGAGTTATTACATATAGATATATGGGGTCCGAGTCGTGTACCTGATCATCAGGGGCACAGATTTTATCTTGTGGTAGTGGATGATTTCTCTCGTGTATCATGGGTCTTTCTTTTGAAAAATAAATCTGAAGCAGGAGATGTGATCAAGATTTAATTAATGAAGTGCACAATGTTTTCTCTTCTTCAGTCAAATATGTTCGGACGGATAATGCCCTAGAATTTTGCGCACGGTCACTTTCTCAATTTCTTTCATCAAAGTGCATTATTCACCAAACCACTTGTGCATATACATCTCAGCAGAATGGTGTGGCGGAAAGAAAGCATCGTCATCTCATGGATATTACTCGAACCATGTTGATTCAGAGTTGTGCTCCTATTTCTTTCTGGGGGGATGTTGTTCTTACTGCATGTTATCTGGTCAATCGAATGTCATCCTCTGTTCTTGATGAGAAGATACCTATTTCTCTCATTTTTCCTGACAAGGAATTATTCTCACTGACTCCACGTGTCTTTGGTACTGTGGCATTTGTTCATCTTCTGTCTCCCGGACTTGACAAACTCTCTCCTAGAGCAGTCAAGTATGTCTTTGTTGGTTATTCCAGGACTCAGAAGGGCTACCGGTGTTATGATCCTATAACTAAGAAGTACTTCGTGAGTGCTGATGTCACTTTCTTTGAGTCTGTCATGTATTTTTCTCCTGCAGGTGACAGACTGGTACCATCCACTACCAATGATGATGTTTACGTTCCTCCATCACCTACTTAGAGTTCACCTGAGTCTCCTCATGTTCCTGCCTCCACGTCAGCTCCACCACCACCACCTCCTCCTCCTCCACCTCTTCCACGACCTCCCATTTCACCCTACCAAAATTATATACGCGTCGATCAGGTCCTGCTCAGGCTACACGTCAGCCACCCATCACGCCTCAGGTATGTTCAGATAGCATTACTACTGACGGGTCAGATTTGGTACATGTGCAGGATTCTTCAGTACTGGAAGACACTAGACCATCCAATGCAGCAGATGATGATCTTGATATTCCGATCGCTATTCGGAAGCAGAAGCGGATGTGTGCCTCTTATCCATTTGCGTCACAGGTTTCGTTTCACCGTCTCACTGGTGACTTTCAGAGATTTGCTTCAGCCTTATCTTCCGTCGATATACCACGGACCTACCAGGAAGCTTTGAAGAGTGATGGCTGGAGATTAGCTATGGAAGAAGAGATGTGTGCATTGCAGTCCCGTGGCACATGGTCTTTGGTTCCTGCTCCTCCTGATGCATCTATTGTGAGCTGTAAGTGGGTCTTCACAGTTAAATATCATGTAGATGGCACTTTGGATCGGTACAAAGCACGTTTGGTCGCGCGTGGGTTTACACAGACCTATGGCGTAGACTACATGGATACTTTCTCTCCAGTGGCTAGACATTCTACCCTTCGCATTCTTTTATCTGTGGCCGTGGTTCGTGAATGGAGTATATCTCAACTGGATGTCAAGAATGCATTTCTGTATGGGGATCTACAGGAGGAAGTCTACATGCAGCAGCATGCAGCAGCCACCTGGGTTTACTGCTGAGAGGGAGAAGCATATGGTATGTAGACTTCATAAGGCAATATATGGCCTCAAACAGAGTCCAAGAGCATGGTTCCAGAAGCTTTCCAACCTTATTGAGCAACAGGGATTCAAGAGGTCAAATGCAGACCACTCGTTGTTTGTCCAGAAGTCATCGGTAGGTACGGTTGTTATCATGGTCTATGTTGATGATATCCTTGTTATAGGAGATGATATTCAGGGCATAGAAAGGGCGAAGGCATTCCTAGGCCGTCAGTTTGTTACAAAGGATCTTGAAACCCTAAGATATTTTCTGGGGTTGGAATTTGCAAGGAATGCGCAGGGCTTGGTGATGACCCAACGGAAGTACATTACAGACTTCCTGATTGGGACAGGCATGGATGGATGCAAACCATCAAGTATTCCCATGGACCCTAGCATGAAGTTGTATGATGGTGATACTGATGAAGTGGATAAGAGGAGATATAGAGAAATGGTGGGAAAACTCCTTTATATTACCATAACTCGTCCGGATATTGCATTTGTAGTAAGCAGGGTGAGTTAATTTGTGGAGCAGCCAAGACAAGTTCACATGGATGCTATATACATGATACTGAGGTATCTGAAGTCTTCTCCAGGTTCAGGGTTGCTGTTCAGAAAGGGCACAGATTTATCTATCTCAGCGTGTGCAGACGCCGATTATGCATGATGCCCTAAGGATCGAAAATCAACCTCAGGATTCGCAATTTTTGTTGGAGGCTCTCTGGTTTCTTGAAAAAGCAAGAAACAAACTGTTGTGGCAAGGTCCAGTGCCGAATCCGAATATAGGACCATGGCTCAAGCCAGCACAGAAATGATGTGGGTTCGATCCGTACTAGAAGATCTACATGTAGTTGTGCCTCTACCCATGAAGCTTCAGTGTGACAATCAGGCAGCCTTGTTCATTGCCAACAATCCAGCTTTTCATGAAAGAACCAAACATATTGAAGTTGATTGCCATTACACTAGAGACTTGATCCAGAGAGGATTGATATCTACTACGCATGTGAGCTCAGGAGATCAGACTGCAGATATATTTACCAAGCCATTGCTCAGACGACCTTTTCAGAGATGTTCATCCAAGCTGAGCATGATAGACATCTATGCTCCACCTTGAGGGGGAGTGTAGAGATAGTTATTATTATTATGTCATGTACCTCTTCGTTATTTCTTTGTCTTTTATGGACTACCGTGTACTTTACCCTTAAGGTCTCTCCCTATATAAGAGAGCCTAGGGTTTCTCTGAATGAATTATCTAAGTTTTTCTCCCAACATTGTCCATGATGTCTCTCCAGGTCGTAACAAGCTCTCTCCCAAAGCCGTCAAGTGTGTTTTTGTCGGTTACTCTCGTAACCAAGAGGGGTATCGTTGCTTTGATCTGCTAAAGCGGAAATACTTTGTGAGTACTGACGTTACTTTCTTTGAGTCTGTCATGTATTTTTCTCCTACAGGCGACAGAGTAGCCCCATCCGACTCTGACGATGAGATCTACATGCCTCCACATTCTACGGCAGTACCACCACCTCACTCTACTCCTTCTTTACCACCACCACCACCATCACCACCGCCACCGCCATTTCCTATACCTACACCTACCTCTACACCTGCTCCTGTGGCTCCACCTAATATTGTGACTCAGTTTTTGCCACGTGTTTTTACTCGCAGGTCTCTCTCGGTTCCCCCTGTTCGTAGACATTGCCCATCATCTAACATGCGTCAAGTATGTAATAAGCACATTGTTTCTATGAATGGCAATACTGAGTTGTCTGTGCAGCAGGATTTTATACAGAATGAGCAGGTGCCCTTGGCAGATGATATGGATGTGTTAATTGTTCTGCGCAAGCAGAAACGTAGGTGTGCTACTTATCCTCTTGCATCCCAGGTTCCTTTGAACATACTTTTAGAGGATTTCAAGAGGTTTATCTTGGTACTATCAATCGTGGAGATACCACAGACATATCAGGAGTCTCTTCAGGACAATCAATGGAGATTAGTCATGGAGGAGGAGATGGATATGTTACAGTCATGTGGTACATGGAGTCTTGTTTCTGCTCCAGTTAGCGCATCTGTGGTAGGATGCAAATAGGTGTTTACTGTGAAACACCATGCAAATGGCAGTGTGGGTCGTTATAAGGTGAGACTTCTGGCACAATAGTTCACCCAAACATATCAGGTGGACTATCAGGATACTTTCTCTCCAGATGCCAGACATTCCACTTTATGCATTCTACTTTTTATTGTCGTGACACGAGATTGGTCACTTTACCAGCTTGATGTGAAGAATGCATTCCTCTATGGTGATCTACAGGAGGAGGTCTATACGCAACAACCACCTGGGTTTGCTATTGAGGGGGAGTATCAGAAGGCCTGCAGGCTTCACATGGCCATCTATGCCCTTAAGCAGAGCTCAAGAGCATGGTTTCAGAAACTCTCAGAATTGATAGAGCAGCAGTGGTTTGTGTGATCGACTGCAGATCACTCTTTGTTTGTGCACAGGACCTAGAGAGGTACCATTGTCATTCTTGTTTATGTTGAGGATATTATTGTTACAGGAGATGACGAGCAGGGTATTCATAGTGCCAAGGACTTCCTTGGTCAATAGTTTGTTACCGAGGACCTTGGTAATTTATGGTACTTCTTTAGACTAGAGTTTGTCAGGAGCCAACAAGGTCTTATGATGACCCACACAAATCTTCTTTTAGAGACATGCATGGCAGATTACGGACCTGTCATTACTTCTATTGACCCAAACATGAAGCTATATGATGATGACACTGAGGAAGTCGACAAGAGAAGGTACAGGGTGCTTGTTGGAAAGCTACTATATGTTATTGTTTCCAGGCCCGACATATCATTTACCATGAGCAAAGTGAGTCGGTTTATGGAGCAGCCAGACATGCATATATGAATGCAATCCATATGATTTTGAGGTATCTAAAGACTTCACCAGGTACGGGACTTCTGTTCAGTAGAGATACATCTCTTTCAGTTACAGCATACGCAAATGCAGATTATGTTGGGTGTCCAAAGGATAGGATCTCTACTTCTGATTTTGCGGTGTTCATAGGGAATTCCCTTCTTTCTTGGAAGAGCAAGAAGCATACCGTGGTTGCCAGATCGAATGTTGAGTCAGAATACAGGGCCATGGCACAGGTTAGCATGGAGATGATGTTGGTCAGATCTGTTCTTACTAACCTAACTACAGAGTGCCTCTTTCCGTGCACCTCCAATGTGACAATCAAGTTATTCTTTTCATTGCCAACAACCCAGCTTTTCATGAGAGGACCAAACACATAGAGGTGGATTGTCACCACACTCGTGACATGATACAGAAGGGTCATATTGCCACTACTCACGTCAAATCTGGAGATTAGACAGCAGATGTTTTTACTAAGGCCCTACCCAGAGGACCTTATCAGAGATGTTGTTCCAAGCTGAGTCTTATCGATATCTACGCTCCAGCTTGAGGGGAGTGTTGAGATATTTCCTATCTTGTGTATTGTTTTATTTTTATCTATTTAATGTATCTTCTTCATGTAATTTGCCCAATAGGTTCCTCTCCTATATAAGAGAACCCAAGGGCCCCTCACTAATTTAATTCATTTTCCCTTCTACAAAACCTAAAATCTCAAACAAGAATTTCGTTACCCGATAAGTAAGCACAGGGTCTAAGAAAAGAGTAAGTGTCCTCTCCTCTCTGTGAAAGCTCAAAGAAAACACCCCTTCCATAACTTTCAACTTCCAAGTCCCTTTGTAATTAGATTTACAGATCCACCTACTTATATGGGATTTGTATGTACAGGGGTGTAATATAAACTCCCTACGAGTTATGTTTCACTACCATTTTTCCTAGGAAAATAATCTAACATCTCAAGTGTAGACCTAAGACGTTATTGAGGATAACTGGCCCTGACGATTTGTTGGGCACGGATGCAACTGAACCCATTGACCACTACCCAAAATGCTTAAGCCCAAATTGTGAAGTAGTAATCTCTTCTTTTATAACCTATTCTTACATTTTGTAAGTACTAGATGTGGGTTTATGTCTGGGGTGCTACAATCCGTCACCATCATCAAGGACAGAGTCTAGTTAGGATTGGACCTCGTATATGTGTGTTGTTTGATTGTTTTGTTTGTGTGTTCATTCATTTAATAAGCACTTGGCTTCCTCTATTCACAACAAGGAAATCCAAGGCAGAAGGATAATTGTTGCTATTCAGCCATTGTTGCAGGAATCCTGGTTATTTCTCCATTTACATTTTTACAATCATTTGACAACTCAATGCAATATTTTCATCCTTGTATCTGGCATGTCTGCAAGCAAACTCACTAAGTATCATGCTTAAAACTGCCCTGATCTATTCCCAACCAAACAAGCACCAAAGAAAATCTTTTTTTTCTTCTTCAATATCAAGCTAAACTTCAATTTTAATAGAGACGGCGCTGTAAAAAACAAAAGGAAGCTCAACTAACTAGTAAATGTTCTGGAATCTATATGTACAATAGTTCACTTTTTGCAAAAATGAAATCATTTCCAATATGAGTGTACAGTCCTCGGTATAGCCGGAAACTAAATACATACAAGTATAGGCATTTCCTAGAACGTTACACCCCCGAAGTGATGACCAACCTTAATTTTCTACCACTTAAATATTGGTTTTCTCCTTGTTGAACGGGATTGGCTGAACAATTCTGTAGCCGTACTAAAAAGATATACCTAAAGTATCCCAACATCATCTTGATTCTTGCTTTAATGAATGTTCCCTCATTTAAGCTTTTATTATCAGCTTTGTTGCTGCACAAAACACGGTGTTCCTGTTGTCGTTTGTAACCGGTATCAACCAGATTGTTAAATATTGAATTCACCAATGATTCCCTTGGAAAAATAAGAAAAAGATTGCCACGAGATTTTCTTTTTAAAGCCAAAAATCTATCTTTCATGAAACTATCAATCTAGTACTGAAAAATAAAATTTATGTATAAGAACAAGGGCAGATTACCTCTACTTGTTCATGCAACCTTCTCTGCACTTCCATTTGGGCCCTTAGTGCTTCTTTCACCTCAGGTCCCCTGCACAATTATTAAGCAGACAACTTTTACAATCTGAAAAACGGTACACCACAAGAAAACTTCTAAATTAAATGATATTTCCTCTTACTCATTCACATCGGCATGCAATCTTGTTGGCATTGAACTTCCGCAGCTTGAAGCTGCACAAAGATGAAATCCATGATCAGAGGTTGTTAGAATGCGGTGTCATAATGTGAAAAAAAAGGGCCATAATGATTTTATGATACAGTGGAAATAGAATAGAACTGATTTCAGAAAGAAGTTTTTTGTAAAGCTTAACAATTCTCATGAGAAATAAGAATCAGGTTATGATAACAAATACACGTCAGATTACATTGAACAATCATGTATCATAATAAAATGAATTCCCATCTTTCCAGAAGTTCCTCGGCAGGGTAACAGTGTCTGCACTACTCATATGAGAAGTCTACATTGCATGGTTTCTACAGGTATCTAATCGTGTAATTCTTTTCTTTTCATTTTTCTTTTGATTGCATTATAATATGGATCTTCTTTTGGTTCTCAAAAAGGACTTCTTGGTTGTAGTGCAAATCATTATAATATTTGTCTTTTATAAGGATATTTACAGAGATTAAATGTACATCACATTCAGAATGATGAATAATGACCATCTGCCAACATGCATCCAAATATGCGGTACCTTCCAGTATTCCTATCTCTTATAGAAAACCAAAGAGCATTCAGCAATTGCATCATAAACATTTGGTTGTATAAGTAAGATGGACCACCCAAGCACCATTTCGTTCCATGATTCAAACTATCGTGAATTATTCAATTATTTCATCTAGACCTGGCTAAATTCCTAATATTGTAATGTGTTGGACATCTCTTCACTATACTTGGTGCGTTTCTTCCCTTTTTGTGCCCACATCAGTTTTTAACTTTCCGATAAATTTAGTAAATACAATGAAGAATCCTCGCATATAGATCCTACAAGTTTCCTTCTACCAACGTCCATAAGAGGATGAATAGATCATTACATTAATTCCAGATATACCATGCACTTCTTAGATTTACTCAGAAATCCAAGCTGATTAACTCCAATTAGTGACTCTTCTACTTGGGGCTTTAACAAGTACACATTTCTTAAAAATCATGAATTTTGACAACAGTTTCTCTCAACGTAATCAAAAATTAAATGAAGACAAGAATAAAGTGGATATTACCAGAAGACATAAACCTAACATATACATATGCAACTAGGTCCATCACCATTTACATTTCAATGTTGTCGCCTTTGGCTATCAGGCTTGTTGGCTAGATCTTGAACGACCACCTTATAAATATCCAAAATTGAGGGATTCAATTAGGCTAGGCGCCTGATCTACTTGCTCATGGCCTCATCGCACGATGCC
This sequence comes from Ottelia alismoides, assembly GCA_037367405.1. Classification (NCBI taxonomy): domain Eukaryota; kingdom Viridiplantae; phylum Streptophyta; class Magnoliopsida; order Alismatales; family Hydrocharitaceae; genus Ottelia; species Ottelia alismoides. The sequence continues at coordinate 255,180 of JAZKJV010008870.1, forward strand.
ATATTGCATTTAAACATTCTACATGCTCATCGCCGCATCACACAATGCCATATTGCATTTAAGCGTTATAAATTATGTATAAATAGTAATCTAACTTGTATAATAAGACATAACTAATATGAATAAAAATACTTATTAATAATGTAAAGCCCTAAATTCCATTAGTTGTAGTATGTCTTGCGTACAAATGTTGGACCCTGGATCCGGTTTGATGAGAGGAATCCAAAGGAATCAGTTTCATAATTCATAGTCAATTTGAAATTGTTATAATTTTAGAACTTAAACCAATGTTATTCGGTTATTAACTGAAGCAACATCAACTTAATTGGTTAATTCCTGAATTGACAATCGGTTGTGGCCCGAAGTAGTCATTGTGTCGCGGTTAGAGCTTTTACATAACACTATATTGTCTTAAATTAAACACCGAACAAAAAAGTTATGAGGTTTAGAAGGTATTCGCGTTTTCACTATTTAAAGTTGATTATTATACATAACTAAGCGAATAAACTCATACAAATCATTCAAAATTCATGAGAAGTCCGGAGGAGAAGAAACTAAGCATCTAGAGAATTCTTCATTCCTTCGCATTCCAAAGTCCGGATCGAACACTTGGAGACTCAAATATGCGAAGCTTGAAAAGGCTATCCTCTATGTGAGGCAGGCTCTTTTAGCCTTGAGGATGATGTCTCGGGCAATTTTGGTAAGGCTTATGCATCGAAGGACCAACGCGGTCCTGAGGTGGTGAAGCAAAAGCGAGGTGTGCATCTCGGATGCGGTATTTTTTATTTATTTTTCTTCTTCCACCTCAAAAACTTAGCCACCTTACCATTACTTTTCCCTTTTAGTGTTTCTCAGCAAAAAGAAAGTTAGTTGTGACTCCTAGGCAAAAAACTTTGAGCAAATTCCCAATCGAACTAACAAATGAAAATAAAAAATGGCAAAGACTTCTCCCACTATAAGTAGGGTCAGGTAATCTAATTCTTGCTCAAATACATGGGAAAATTCGACTACTTTTTATGCATGTTGTCAACTACTAAACACAACCCCCACAAGGGGAGATTTGAACCCTGGACTTTTGTGTGGTACACACACTACACTACCACCAGATCATTTAAGTGGGTTTAATTCGAACTAACTAATGAAGATCCATTGTAAAAAAATAGAATTGAATATCAAACTCTTAGCTTCTTGTAGATATCAAATACGATATACAATATGATAATAGAAGAGATAACTGCTGAAAATGAACTTTAAGGATTCCACTCAACCATAAAATTAATCGCAAGCAATTTTTTTAAAATTTAAGAAAAACATTGGACATTTTCCACATGAGAGATCTAAATGTCGTATAAAATGATCACTAAATTATAATTTACAACCCATTATTCATATATAAGATTGTAGAATTATACCAAAAAATCATTTAGTTATTTTATTGTATAGGAATTGTATTATAATATAGTTTTCTTAATATTATATCATTTTTTGGTTAAACTACAAAATTTCTTGGAAGAAAATGAATTATGTGCCTCGACCTCCTCAAAGTTACACCTTGCTTCAATTCCACGGAAACCGCCTTGTTCAGCTTTTTATTTTTTTTCAAACCTTGGTCGTGTGCTACATGACAGATGCGCAACCAAGATTCAACAAAAAATGGTAAAAATTGGACAGATTCTTGAAAATTTCAGATTTTAGATTTCAAGTTCTGGAGTCATTCTTAATCTACTAAGATTTTAAATCGTCAGAAGTTCGTTCTAGTCCGATTTCAAGCAAGGTTCAAGGGGAGTTAGTGCGTATGGGAAGAGTAGATTTTTAAGTAAATAAATCCCTCGATTACCTCCTTACTTTGGGGTTTTGAGTGAAATCGAATTGATTTTCAAATGTATGTTTTCGTTACAAAGGCATTCATGTGCTTGATTGTCGGAACTTTTTTTCAAACAATTCTCGTGTAAACAAAATATTTTTTAAAAATATGAATGGTGGATTTATATGTCTACGTGATTTCTTTGTACGATGTGGGTTTTGTAGAGGTTGAATTTAATTGGAGTAAGAAATGAATACAATTTCATTTTTTGGATATTTTTAGAAATTTTCTTTTAATTATATGTACCCACTTAAATAGTTTGTAGTAGTGTAGTGTGTCTACCACCCAAAAGATCAAGGTTCAAATCCCCCTATTGGGGGAGGATGCATTAGGTAGTCGACAGTCAACGTAAAAAACAGTCGAATCTTTCAACATGGATTTGAGCAAGAATCCATGTAGCCGGCCCAACTTAAAGTGGGAGATGGCTTCTCCATTTTTTTTGGAAAGTTAGTTTTTCTTTAAAAAACAACCTCGCATCCGAAAATACCAGTTCATTTGTTTATATAACATATACTCCAAAAAGTGTATTGATGTACATGATTAACTATCGATGTACCTGAAAATGCACCGATGCTCCAGACATAAATATCTATATACAATTATGTACCAGTGCACTTATAAAATGCATATCGTTGCATAGAAGTATATATGTTGATAAACTTTTATGGAGAGAAAATAATGAGTTGCTTATTCATGAAGCCTATGGTTCTCTTATATAAAGGAGAAACATGTTGGGCAAATTACATAACGTAGAAAGAAAGAAAATAGAATACATAAAAAAGACAAACGATAACTAATATCTCAATACACCCCCTCAAGCTGGAACGTAGATATCAATCATGCTCAGTTTGGCCCAACACCTCTGGAATGGCCATCTGGCTAAGGCCTTGACGAACACATCCGATATATGTTCTCCTAGCCGACATGTGAGGTGGAGATGAAATCCTTTTGAATCATGTCTGGAGTGTAGTGACAGTCTACCTCGATATGTATGGTCCTCTCATGTAAGACAGGGTTGTTGGCAATGAAAAGAGCAGCATGGTTGCCGCATTGGAGGCGCATGGGAAAGAGCACCTCAATAGCTAGGTTAGAAAAAATGGATTTAACACACATCATCTATGTACTCATGCGTGCCATGGCTCTGTACTCTGATTCTTCACTAGATATGGCGACCACAGTTTGCTTCTTGCTCTTCCATGACACCAAGGAACTCTCTATGAACGCTACAAAGACATAGGTACACTTTCTATCCTTGGGACATCGTGCATAATCTACATCTGCGCAAGCTGTAACGGCAAGGGATGTGCATCTGCTAAATAAAAGATCAGTGTCAGGTGAGGCCTTCAAATACCCCATAATCATATGGATTGCATCCATATGTTCCTGTCTAGGCTGCTCCACGAACAGACTCACTTTGTTCACTGCAAAGGATATACCGAGCACGGTAATTGTCACACATAGTAACTTCCCAACGAGCTATATGTATCTCTTCTTGTCTACCTCTTATGTATCATAATCATATAACTTCATATTTGAGTTCATGGAAGTAGTAGCAGACCTGCAATCTACCATGCTCGTCTCAAAGAGAAGATATGTAATGTACTTCCTCTGGGTCATCACAAGACCTCGTTGGTTCCTGGCGAACTCCGGTCCAAGGAAGTAATGTAGATTGCCAAGGTCATTGGCAGCTTGGCTACAAATAGTTGACCAAGGAATTCCTTAGTTGCATGGATGCCCTATGCATTATTCCATGTAACAATAATATCATCAACATAAACAAGTATGGCAATTATACTTCTCTGAGACCATTGAACAACTAGTGAATGATATGCAGTCTAGCAAATCCGAGAACTTTTTAAACGATGCTCTTGGACTCTGCTTAAAGTCATAGATAGCCTTGTGAAATCTGCAAACCTTCTAACATTCCCCCTCAACAGCGAACCCATGTGGTTGTTACGTGTAGACTTCCTTTTGTAAGTCACTATAGAGAAAAGCATTTTCAGCAAGCTGATATAGTGACAGTCATGTGTCACTGCAACAAAAAGAAGGATCTGCAGTATAGAATGCCGAGTCACTGGAGAGAATGCATCATGATAGTCCATCCCATAAGTATGGGTGAACCCACGCGCCACAAGCATTGCCTTGTAGTGATCCATGATGCCATCTACTCGGTTCTTCATTGTGAACACCTACTTGCATCCCATAACAAATGCTCATGTAGGAGTTGTAACAATACCCCATGTCCCATGTGATTGTAATGCGACCATCTCCTCCTTCATGGCAAGATGCCAATGAACTATCATGTATCGCCTCCTGATACGTCCTTGGTATCTTTATGGCTGAAAGTCCCACGACAAACCTCCTGAAATCCATTGAGAATTGTCTTAAGGAAACACGGGTTGCAAGAGGATGGGTAGCACAAGTATGTCTCCGCTTCTGCAAAGCAATAGGCACATCAAGATCACGTGCCTCCTCCTCAACATGTAAACCACTTTCTTGCGAGGGCACCTGCTTATCCTGTAAAGAAGCATGTTGCATGGACAAATCAACAATGCCATCAGTAGAAATAATGTCACGGTACATACTTGGGACATGATAGATGACGGGGAAGGCCCATGAACAGGGGGAACCTGTGAGGCCTACGAACATAAATATGTGGCAATAGTGGGGCCGAAGTACTGGGTGGTGGTGTAGGGGTAGCTGCATGAGCAAGTGGTAGTAGTGGAGGTGGTGTAGGTACTGGAGGTGGTGGTGTCAGAGAAGGAGGTACATATACCTCCTCTCTAGAGTCAGACAGAATCAACCTGTCACATGTAGGCGAGAAATGCATAATATACTCAAACAAGGTGACATCAACGCTAACATAGTACTTCCGTCGAACTATATCGAAGCAATTCTTAGAAAATGAGAATAATTAGAAAATTTTACTTGTCTTTTGTCATTGAATATGACTCGCTTGTGTAGTTTACATTACACAAGAATAAACGTACACCTAAAAACTCCAATACTCCCCCTCAAGGTGGAGCATAGATGTACATCATGCTCAGCTTGGACACACATCAGGTGAATAGTGATCAAGTGAGTGGTTTGGTGAAAACATTAGCAGTTTGTTCTTTTGAAGTGAGAGACTCCGTCTTGATATTTCCTTGTTGAATCATATCCCTTGTATAGTGGCAGTCTAGCTCTACATGTTTGGTGCGTTCATGGAAGGTATGGTTGTTTGCAATGAACATTGCAGCAGCATTGTCACAGCGCATTATCATAGGACTAGGATCCGGTAAGTGTAAATCTTTCAAAACAGACTTGATCCACATTAGTTCAGTGGTTGCATGGGACATTGCTTTATATTCATATTCTGCACGGGATCTAGCAACTACTTTTTTCTTCTTGCTCCTCCATATGACTAGGTTACCACCAAGATAGGTGCAGTAATCGGTAGTAGACTTCCTGTCATTCGAGCTCCTTGCACAATCAACATCCGAATAGGCCAAAATAACAAGTGACTTTCTACAAGTAAATAACAACCTTTTCCTGGAGCAGACGTCAAGTATCGCAGGATCATCATAAGTGCTTCCCACTACACTTGGCATGGTTTGGCCATGAACTGGCTTATCTGGTTAACAGCAAAGGAGATATCAAGTCTAGTAATAGTAACATACATAAGTTTTCCTACCAAACCTCTGTATTGTTTTTGCATCAACATACACAGGTGAGTCTTCATACATTCGTGCACTGGGATCCATAGGAAGGGATGTTGGTTTGGCCCCTAACATCCTTGTCTCCTGTAGAAGATCCAAAACATATTTTTGTTGTGATAGAATCAGTCCACCAGTGTTTCTCGCAACTTCGATGCTTAAAAAATAACGAAACTCTACCAAGTCTTTGGTGATAAAATGTTCTGCAAGATACTTTTTGGTATATGTTATGCCACTAACATCATCTCCAATTAGGATTATATCAACATGTTGGAGTATTTGGTTGTGCACCTATTGAGTTGTAGCAGGGTAAATGGATCCTAGAAAGATCCATTTACCCCATCCATGTGTTTAGTCCAACATCAACCATTGGTGGGACTTGGAGGCTATGGAGAGGCTATATAAGGAGCCCCAGACCTCCTGTAACCATTGAGAAAGTGCAATGCATAACATGCCCTTTGAGGGCTTCTCCCATGGTTTCATCCAACTCCTTAGGAAGTAGGGTTCCACGTTAAATCGTTGTTCTTCAAGTCTCATATTTCTAGATTAGGCTCTATTTATCATTCTGCTTCCGCATATTTATTTTCTAACAGGGTATCAGAGCGGGTCCGATTCTCGAGGAATTATTTCATTAGTTTTATTCGACACTCAATTATCGATTGATCTTATTGATTCAAATTTTGTAAGTTTTAGAGTTTCTATTGAAACCCTAAATTCTGAAGTTTTGATTCGTCCGAGTAGTTGAAGTTTTGTTCTGGAGATCCTTCAGCGTGAGAAGCCAAGTCCCGCAAGGGCAGGAGCAGTCCCTCTGCCCTTCAGATCCCAGTCCAGGCAGGGATCTGCCGCACGATGCTTCCAGGAAGTTGGCCGCTCCTGCACATGGTGCTCCAGGCATCCCAGGCCATCCCCATCGCAGACGGCAATCGCGCCAACATCGGATGGAGCTCTATCGCCACCCCAGGCCACTGCCCTTCCAAATCGCAGGTGGAGGCACCTGCCTCCCGAGCTCCAGCGGTGCCCAGAGATTCAACGATGCAATAGGCGACACCATCGCCGACACCAGCGGTGCCCAGAGGTCAAGGATTTCCTGGAGCAAATCGACCGTCTTAACACTAACAAGAGGTATTTTGATGATTGTGGTCATTAAACTTGGTTTGATCGTGTTTTTCCAGATAAGGACTAACCCCCCCCCCCGTTTTCAATCCTTGAGAATTTGTTGAGGTATTGCAAGTTTATTTGGAAATCCAAAGTTCCCTTTTGCAGGTGAATATCTTCTAGTGGTTGTTAAGAGAAAGAGCAATGGCTGAAGTGTATAGAGTGAAGATCATGAGTAGGATTTGTTAGGATTATGTAACCCTTCAGGGTCCTTCTATGTATTTTCTCTTTTTGACTCTCTAGGATTTCACATTATATAAGAAACCATATACCGTTTGAATAAAATAAGTCATCCATTCTTTCTCCACATGTGATTAGAACAACAGTCCTAAACCGAGACTACCTAAGCCTCGTCGCCGCCGCCAGCCTCTGTCCTCCTCAAGTCTTGCACGAACCCTTCTTCCTTGTCTAAGCGCCTCGCGTAAGGCCTCGATGAGTTCCCTAACACTATCCAGCACAGCCCAGGCGCTACCCAACAATGCCCAAGAGTTGCCCAGGTACTACCCAGCACCTCAAACATTGCCCATGCGCTACTGAGCACAGTACAGGCACTACCCAACGCCTCACGCACTGCCCAGCGCCACCCTAGCGCTGTCAGCAACCCTTTTAGGGCCCTACGACGCTGCCAATGGCCCTTCTAGGACTATCGAAGGTGCAGTCGGCACCTTGGGGTGTCGTCGGTTGATCTAACCAAGCTATTGAAGGTCTCGTTGCTGTGAATAGGCCTATTGAGAGTTCCTCTCAAGTGCAGTTGATATGTCCAGCACTTGTGTTGGGATTTTAAAATGACAAAGAGGGCACAAATGCCCTAGTCTCATGCAAGGTTAAGGCTCTATTACAATCTTTTGATCTCGTGATCAGACCATGATGGCATCAAATCCTACCAAGACAAATCCATGTACACCACGTCTTCTATGATGATACAAGGTACCACTATCAAACTCAAGGGTACAGATAACTACGTCCTTCGGCCTCGTACTTTTAAAGTGTTCGTCGATGGTTAGCGGACTTCTATCACCCATTTGATGAAGTTTCTGTTGAATTCTAATCCCAATATGGCTACTTCTACTGCACATCTTGCTCCTACCTCAGATATTGCCGCCACTCTACTTCTGCCACAACACCAACCTAAATCATTTACTCAGGTGCTTCTACTCACTTGACTGAAGATGGTAGTCTTCTGACATCTTCTCAACTCTCTTCTACTGTGAAGACAGTCAATGTGGCTAACGATGCCCACCCTCCTTTCAACATCATTGGGACGATGGAGTTTTCCTCCAAACTCAAACTCTCTAGCGTAAACTATGCACTAGAGGAGTATAATCAGTTCATAAGCTACATGTTGAATTGAATTATCGATTTATTTTTTATATGTGCCATTGATAAGTTCAAGATATCCGGATTATGCAGATTTTGGTAGGGGGCATGAGAAAAATGATCTTTACTATATTGATATCCCTGTTGATTCTATCTTTGATGGAGCAGCCTCCATTTTTGTTGGCACGTTCCTAAGACATTTGCGGCTAGGTCACCCCTCTGTTAAATCTCTCTCCCAGATGTTTCCTAAACTTTCCTCGCCGAAACCATTTGAGTGTGAAGCCTGCCAGTTCGCGAAAAGATCATCAGTCATCCTTTCCACCTAGGACCAAGCCACGTCGATTTGTCCCTTTCTCCTTAGTCCACTGTGATGTTCGGGGTTCCTCTCCAGTCCGTACTGCTGGTGATAATAGATATTTTTTATGTTTTATGGACGACTATAGCAAATCTTCTTGGGTTTCTTTACTCAAGGAACAACAAGACATCAACAAAATTGTCAAGTCCTTCCAATTTATTAGCACATCTTTCTATACTTGTATTCAACTATACAAACCGACAATGTTCTTGAGTTCATCCAATAGGATTTGGTGTCTTTCTTTAGCTCTCAGGGAACCCTTCATTAGACATATATCTGTATATCTCTCAGCATAATGGGGTAACAGAAAGAAACCTTTGCAACCTTCTTGACATAGCATGTACATTGCTTACTCACATGAAGGTTCCCAAGATCTATTGTGGGGATGTCATCATCATTGCCACTTATCTCATCAATAGGGTCCCTTCTTCTGTCCTAAAGGAGGTCACTCTTCTCTCTCTCTTATATCTTGGTGAGACACCCTTACCGCTCCCATTAAGGATCTTCGGTGGCACCGCATTTTGTTCATAATTTTCAGACTACAGGTAAATTATCTTCTCGTGCTATCAAATGTGTTTTCCTTGGCTACTCTCACACTCAAAAGGGATATAGGTGCTATGACCCTACTGGTCATCGTTATTCTGTTGACGTCACTTTCTATAATAGACTAGCTACTTTACTCAGGTTGTTAGTGGCACACCCTTAGAGCTTTTGCCACTACCGATCATCTACAAAATAAAACACACTAGTCATTCTAATCTTGTACTATTACATGTTCCTTATTTTCAAGATGATGCACTATCTTCCAGTGTCCTCACCACTGCAGTTTTGGATGCTCTACCGGAACTCACTATAACTCCACGACCAACAAAAAGGCAATGTATTATACATCTTATCACATTTTACTTCCAATGACAGTGTATTTAGCTATGACATGTGATTCGCAGATGCTCTTATGGCTATTAGTATTCCACGTGATCATTATAGTTCATTGCAATACCATGGTTCAAGAAGGGCATGGATGAGGAGATGGGCGTGCTTACATCCAGGGGCACGTAGGATTTTGTGTCATGTCCTACATGTCGGAAAGGTTTCCTGATGTTGGGTCTTTATAACCAAATAGTATCCCGATGGTTTTATTGAAAGGCTAAAGCCAAGCTTGTGGCAAAGTGATTCACTCAGACTTATGGAGTGGAATACTTTGAGACATTTTCTCCTGTGGCTAGGATGTGATCAATTCATACTATTCTCTCAGTTGCAACCAACAAGAATTGGCCAATCTTTTGCCTCGATGTGAAGAATTTTATACGGTGACCACAAGGAGGTCTATATGATACTGTTAGCTCTCTTGGATTCCACCGAACAACATCTTATTATGTTTTGTCATTAGATGACAATCCACTGGCACTATGATACTGGATGTCTATGTTGATGATATAGTGGTTACCGGTGATGATGAAGCATGCATTCTAGAGACCAAGACCTTCTCCAAAAGGTGTTTGCCACCAAAGACCTTAGCGAACTCCGATACTTCATCGATTTTGAGGTGATACGCACTGTAGAGGAATTACATCTATCACAACGGAAGTATTGTCTAGATATTCTTGCATAGTTTGGTTTATTTGGATGCAAACTGTTAGAGTATTTGGTAGTGCGCCATGTTGAGTTGTAGCAGGGTAAATGGATCCTGGAGAAGATCCATTTACCCCATCCAGTGTTTAGTCCCACACCGCCTGTGGGTGGGACTTGGAGGCTCTGGGAAGGCTATATAAGGAGCCCCAGACCTCCTGTACTCATTGAGAAAAAGCAATGCATAGCATGCCCCTTTGAGGGCTTCTCCCGTGGTTTCATCCCGCTCCTCACGGAGTAGGGTTCCACGTTAAATCCTGCTGTTCTTTATCGTTTCTTTATCTTTTTTCATGTTCGCTTCCGCATGTTTATTTTATAACATGGTATCAGAGCGGGTCGATTCTCGAGGATTCTAAAGTTTTATTCGAGATTTGTTTTGAATTTTCTATTCTAGAAAATTGTAGTGAAGAATATTATTCTGAATCTATTGTTCTTCATCGATTCGAAAAAAAAAAGGTTCTAGGGTTTCCGAAGAAACCCTAAGTTGTGTACGGCAATGCATCTCTGTCGAATCTCATGCGACAATCTCAAGCAGCAGCCCTAGCCTAGAGCCGCAACCTGCTACATGAAGCCCAGGCGTTGTGCGCAATCTCTGAAGCACTCCAGGCAGGCGCATGGAGGGAGTCTCTGATCCTCTTCGAGCCTCCGCACGTGGGCTCCGCATCCAGGGCCGCCTCTCCAGATCGCGCAGGCGGCGCGGTGAAGCCTCGAAGCCCTTGGCGGCGCCCCCAATCCATGGAAACTACGTGGCTCACCTCCTACTGCGCCCAGGAGGAAGTCCTAGGCATCGCCAACATCTTCCAGACCTTCTCGCAGGCGCCGGCTAAAAACCCTCCTGACAGGGCCCCAGATCTGCCCCTTCTCCAGGCGATGAACTCCAGGATCCATTTACCCTGCTACAACTCAACATGGCGCACTACCAAATACTTTAACACAAACCATCTAGCATCCCAAGCTCCTAGAAAAGTTACGGAAACATGCTACATGAGCGGGTCTTGAGTTGGAGGGTACTACACGATATTAAAGCTTAGTAGACAAACAGATCTACCTCATTGTTACTAGGCCTGGTATATCGCACGTTGTGAGTATAGTCAGTCGGCACATGGAGAGACCTCTTTACAGTCATTGGCAGGATGTTCTTATGATCCTTCAATCTTTTGAAGGAATCTCTAAGACGAAGCCTCTCTACAGGGTCAATGGTCACACCGATGTCACCGCTTATGCACATCCAGATTATGCTAATTCACCTGAAGACCGAAGATCTATTACAGGCTAGGCTATTTTTTTAAGACCAAAGAGGGGGTAACACGCTAAGGTGTCCGTCCCAGATTTATTAAAAAAATAAAAGAGATTACAAGGAGAACTTACAGGAGCCATGATTGGAAGAGAAATCTATAATGAAAGACAACATTCTCAAAGTAAAAACGTTGAGATGAAAAGATAGACATGTTACAAGCCAATCAAATTGCCCATACTAAGGCTACAGGCCTCAAAAGCTCCTCCTTGGGTCTATTTCTAGCCCTGAACATAGAGTCCCAGAAAAGATCCAAGCTTTGTAGATTTACCCAATTAAACCCCATCTCCGTCCAGGTATCAGATGTCTTTATGCATTGGAAGAAAAGATGCTCTACCGTCTCAATATGTACCTTGCAAAGGGGGCAACGATTTGGACACAAAGATAAGATTTTTTCACATTGATCTCTCGTCATAATTCTTTTTCTATGCATCAACCACATAAAAACACCAATTATGTTTGGAAGCTTGAGATCCCAATTAAACTTGCAGTCACGAACCATATTGTCTGTCCTAGAAGGGGAAGGTCTTAAGATAATACGATAAGACCTCTTCATTGAGAAAGTGTTGTCCTTCCAAACCCAATGACCATGCCCACTAGATGGGCACTCGAATTGTCTTAGGCAATTAAGAAGTACTAGATATTCCTCTAGATGTTAGTCGGAAAACTCAGTCAAAAAAGAAGGCATCCAGTTCCCATCCACCCAGCAGTCTGAGACTCTCACATTGTGGTCCGCAGTCAGAGCAAAAAGATGTGGGAATCTGGAAGAGATAAGAGAGTTACCAGTCCAGTTATCAATCCAAAAAACAAAAGAGATATCATCACCGAGCATTGGTCTGGACATATCCCGAAAATAGGGCATCACAAAGCAGACGCCTTTCCAAAAGGCCAAGGGATGTGCAAGATGCGGATCAGAGATATTGTACCGTGTCCCAACATTATAAATACTTCGAATAAGATGATAACATAAGTCTTCATTTCTACCCCAAATCATACTTACCCATTTGAGAAGAAGAGCTTCGTTCATAGCATCAAGAGGGGAGATCCCAAGGCCCCCCATTGCCTTGAGAAGAGTAATTGTCTCCCAATCCACAAGGTAAATACCCGAACCAGCATTGCCACTATTCCCCCAAAGGAAACGGTGCAAAAAGCGCTCCATTGGATATCTTATTCCCATCAAGGCCCTAAATGTCGGTTTCGATCACCATTTCGGTATCGACCAAAACAGAATTTCGGTGGAATTTCGGTGGAATTTCGACAAGAATTTTGGTCATTTCGGTCATTTTTTGCACTATGACCCCCATATTTCGATCATTTCGGTTATTTCGGTCGAATTTCGATTTCGATTGGATATCTATATTTGATAGAAATTCGATCGAATTTCGATGAAATTTGAGGCCATGATTCTCATTGGAAGAAGACTAGACGACAAAAAGTAAACGGGATAGCGGATAGAATCGCATGTATCAAGACGGAACAGTGGTTTCTAGATCGAATGCAGAGGTAAAATACAAGGTAATGGCCCAAGCCACTTGTGAGATTATCTGCTTAGTCTCCTTTCTACAGGAGCTTGGACAACCTGCTACTACTCATGTATCTCTATATTTTGACAACAAGCCTGCTTCATACATTGTCACCAAACCAGTATTTCATGAGCAGACTAAGCACATTAATGTCGATTATCACTTCATTCGATATGTAATACGAGGAGGGAAGATCACTACCCCTCATATCTCCACAGATCTTCAGCTAGCAGATATATTCACGAAGGTGCTACCAAAGTAATGCCTCTCTTTCATGATTTCCAAGTTGGACATGATTGATAGATATGCTCCAACTTGAGGGGGAATGTTAGAGTTATTTTGTTACCGAGATATTTCTCTTTGTTTATTTATTAAGTCATGTAACTCTTCAGGGTCATTTATGTATTTTCTCTTTTTAGCTCTATAAGGTTTCACGCTATATAAGAAACTCTAGACCCCTTGAATAAAACAAGTCGTTCATTCTTTCTCCACGGGACTAATATCATGTGCTCGATATGGTTGGTGGCCCAAATGACATGGATTACCTATTCTTTCCCAGTGAATGTGCTAAGGTGGACTGGCAACACGCGACATTAGAGTCAGTGGACTCCACTGTTGTGGTAAACCTTTTGGGATCTCTCAGTGAGGCAAACTTCAAATCGCTTGGGGATTGCATTAAAGCGCTTTTATTTGGATTTTTGTCCGACTGACTAGAAATGAGGTGTTGCTTCGGCAAGAGATAAGGGTAGGATTCCAACAAGAGAATGTATATGAAAAATTTGTTCGGACAAGCGAAGTCTCTTATTGCCTCTCAAACGATGGAAATTTTTGTGCTTGGTTAATATAGTGAGGTGTGCATCATTATGGGTGGTTGCCCTTTTCTTCTAAAAATTGATATAGGAAGATATTTAGAGATAGGGAAAAAAGTGCAAGGCTGTAAGTATTCTTTCAACAAAACTCATAAAACAAAAATAGTCCCTCCGCTGATCTAATTGTTCAATTAACCTCTGCAAAGTTTATGGGATACAAAACCAACCATCCCCAAGAGTTGCACAAGAATGGGATGCTCCTATTTAATGCATGGATTTAATTTTCCTAAAGGAGTTGAAATTTTAGAAGAAGCACGAAATATTTAAGTAGTTTGATCTTTCTAAATCTTGCCTTCTTAGGTCCAAGAAATTGCAACTCTGCCTTGGGAAAATCAAATATGGTTGAAGATAACATGCCTACAAGCATGCAACTACTTGATTATAATGCAATTAGCAATTGAAAATGAAGCATTATTGTGAGACTATGTTGCAATTTATTAGCACTGCTGGATCAAGCAAACCTAACACAACAGTTGTTCGGCATCTCATCCAAATGGCACTTCAAATTTATTTTAAGGCAAAGCTAACCAGTAAATTTGCAAATCTGCACTTCCTAAATGGATCATTTGATCTGAATACAAATGAGCATCTCCAACTTGATAGATGTACTTGCTAAAATATTTCAGTGCCCATGTCATGAAAAATGTGTATTCATCCAACTCTCCTTCATGTACAATATTCCAAGAGCATCCGTGGTGTAAATGTCAGAAAAACTCATTAATCACTTTAAAGGTGATTGAACGCTAACATTTAGAAAGAGAAAATATATAAACATTAAGCTGCGCTTGTATTTGATTGGATCACATCAAAAGGATAGCTGTATTACCATCTTTGGATTGAGCACCGGCTTCTTTCCCTGATTGCTGACCCAATCTGTATTTCTATTGCACAAACAATTTGTGTGAATGCAGTCAATTATCTTTCTCAAACTATTCTTACAGTAGGGAAGCCAAATGCAAGAAATCCTGCTATGTGCCGAGCCCAATGAAAAGTTGAACTACTTTTCGGTCCATTGTAAAGAACCCTGAGCTATTTTCACAGGAGGCTGTTTTCTATGACTTGAGCCCATGACCTTCATGTCACACGGCAACAACTCTGATGGTTGTGCCAGGGATCCCCTCATGTAAGCCTACTTATAATGATAATATCACTACACTACTGAATAAATATGATGCATATAAAGATAGACAGCTACCTAGAGAATGCTGCTTCAAATGTATGAGAATGATAACAAAATTATTTTTATGCCAATGTTGTCCTATTGATGTGTAAGGTAGCTACCTGAAGATGGCTCTTTAGATGGAAAAGAGTAAGTCCTTTAACACCCATTGTTCGCAAGATAGTTTTTGGGGTCGCCTCTGCAGGAAAAATGTCATCAATCAATTAGATAAAAAAGGATAGAGAAAGATAAATTTCGAGGAGAGATATTAGTCTCTGACTTTAAAAAGTTAATAACTGAGGTATTAGTTTTACGAAAGGGGACTAATGAAATCATTTTTTGTCTAATTCATTTCTTATACATGAAAGCTCAAGTCATTAATTGATTTCCACAGATAGGGGTAGAAATGCATTTAGACTCCTGGGCACCTTTGATTGGATGGGGGTGTATCAAGTCAATGCCATATTCCACATCAACACATCTTATTTGAAAGTAAAAGTTACTTTTAAAAAATCAATTTTGTTGTAATATGAAATACATGTAGCATCGAGAGAAAAATACCAAATATGTGATTCAAGATGGTCATGATCACCGCCCTACTCCACGGGGTAAGGGACCTAATGGGGTCGTGAGAATACAAGAATCATGGGGCTCCATATACATCCCTGCCACAAAGCAATGGCGAAAGGAAAAGCTCCCCCCCCCTCCCCATTTCATGTTTTTGATTGCCATTGCCAACTCCTCCATCTCTACCTCTCCAGCATCACATTCCTGTCAACTTCACTGCAACATCGCCATCACCTCACTAGTACCATCTCCATCGCCTCCATTGAACCATCATCTCCATCACCGCCATTGAGCCATCATCTCCATCGGCCCCATTGGATAGCCAGTCTCCCGCTATCATCTGAATATTCAACATCATCCTCAACAATGATGGTAGCTGCAACAACCTCATCTGAACCTCTACTACCTCTCGCGGCGTTATTAACACGGCAACTTCATTGGTGCTTTTGTAGACATCAATAGTATCGCGAGCATCATTATCGAAATCAGCTAAGGTCTATCGTCAAGGTGTCTCAGCCAAACAATAGCGGCATGGCCGAGGTGTACCGTGAAATGGCGACCCATCATCACTAGCCAGCAGTTCCTAATCGTCAATACCAGCATGCCATGCCATCAACAGTACATTCGGTCGTCTCTTGTGTGAATATTTATCACTAGCAGTAGTTTTGTCAAGAGAGAGCCCTCAATTTACTTAAGCCAATATGAACTGAGAATTTAAATATGACATAGGCAACTATTCATGCTTTTCTATTTGGTTTCTGTGTTGCTAGTGTTGTGCTACTCATGTGTGTAGTTCCTAAAACTCGTGAAATGTGTCTGAAGTAGCAGACTCGTCTACTCACGAAGGGTAGATGAAGAACCCCTTCTTTTACCCCATCACCAAATTGGATGGTGGGAAATTTGTGTTTGGTCTCAAGCACTCCTAAATGCAATTGAAGGACATGAAAAAGGATATATCATTATTGATAAGTAACCAAAGGAGAAACTAACAAGCTAGTAATACTGAAGAAAAACAATTTGATGGTTAAAGTGTGGATCAAGAACACTTGTTTACAACACGTCGCAAATGAAATTGTCCACTTTAAGACTGTCGAATGCATGTGGAGAATTTGAAATAAACATATTCAAAGGAGAACTATGCTCGATTCCTACACATATACATTGAGATGTCCCAAATGAAGTGACCATGGGCCAAATACTGTTTGTCTTTGAATTCCAGCTTTTAGAGATGAAACTCCTACATGGCTTTACATGCTTTCTTACTCATGTGAAACTCAGAGTTTCTTCAAATCCCAACTAATGGTTGATCTACTTCTGAGAGGTTTGGATCCTCCATATAAGTCTGCTCAATCACAAATGATTATTTCACACAGGATTCCTTCAATGGAATTATGGAAGCAACTTATAACAATTTGAGCAGACTCACTCTCTCTTCCTACATTAGCAAATTAAAACCACCTCTGCTATAGTCGCTTCATCAGAAAGAGGATGCAATCCCTTTGTTAGAGGCCATGGTCGTTGTCCTGACACACCTAAGCACATCCAAACCCAGTACATTTTCTGTAGCCGTATTGGTCAACTAATGACTGTGGTTAGGGAAAGCACTTTAAACCTCCAGTTGGCCATCATGATGACCCGCTTCCACCATCTCCAAGTAGAGTATGAGGATTTGATTTAGAGGCTTGACCAGCATGTACTGATATCTCAGCAGGCCCCCTCCATTTCAAGGGCATTACACAGAAATACAGACACAGCATCCTTTGCCAATCTTCAAGTATACCTTTAAAATGCTTTGCATGCAATGATATATCGAATCCATCTGAGTGACTAGTAGTTTTCGGTGCACCATAACACATTTGCGGCAAGCCGGCAACAAAAACTAATCTTCTTCCCTATATGATATTCCACCAGGATGCTCCAATATGGGAAGTAGATGAGATTTAGTCACAAATTAATGTTCAGAAAGATGGTCAAATTACACCACATTTTTGTCCCAAAAATATTCTTTTAGCTCTTAGGTTTCCTATAAAAATATATTCTCTTAGCTCTTAAGTTTCCTTTAAGTTTACTCTCTGTTTGAAGAACCACTAGAAAACTTAATTGCCTAGCCATTTTTAATTGTCTTAGTTTCAAGATATGATGATAGATTGCATCTGCTCGTGAAGAAGATGGTGTAAACCACATGATGCAATCTCCCTTTGCCAGTCATGTGTCCACTTTGACGAGGCGTTCATATCCACACGCATGATCGTCACCTTCCAATACTAAAAATAGAGAAGAACCCGACCACGTATTGTTGCCCCGGCCTCTTTTTAGCGTGAAGCATGTCAGCTCGGAACACATTATAGGAACTCATTGCCTAGATGTCATGATAGTGCTGCTAAGTTCTTCTGAACTTATACATTTAAATGTTTGAAGACCAACCAATTGCGCTCTGAAACACTTTGAGCATAGATTTTATCAAAACCGAAGTTGGCACTATTATGAAAAATTTCTCAATGGAAATGAAGGATACTTTGGTCTTCATGCTGGATATATCCATCTTAATAATGCTTATACACTCCTTTTTAATTAAGCATGAAATCATCCACCAAAATCGTGTACATCCCAATAAATGTGTGTAGCTGATTGGAAACATCAACATATCTTCGACATAGCTAGAACTGTGTGTGTTCAAAGTGTTACCATGCTTAATTTCTAGGGAGATGAATGCTTACTTACCTAATGATAGCATGCCCTCCACTATTCTGGAAGAGAGAACTCCATATTATATGATCTTCCCTGACAAAGCTTAATTCCATATCGAACCGAAGGCTTTGTCCTTTGTTCACATTCATTCAATCGATCATGATAAGTTTGCACCTAGTGTTGTAAAGTGTGCTTTGTTGGATATTCTAGAATTTAGAAGGGAAACATGTGCTATGATCATGTCAACAGATAGTAATATGTAAGTGTATTTTAGTTTCTCTGAATCTGTACCTTATTATTCCACATCTGGCTCTCATATGAGATTGCTTACCTTCTTACATGGTCACGATCTAGTGGTGATTAAACCCTCACTGAACCTTATAGGTTGGCATGTTCCCATCAGATTACACCCCCTATTGTCACGCATGCACCTAACCTCAATATATGTGAAAATAAAAATGTTGATGAATTAGCATTGGAGAACCATGTGCCCACAATGTGCAGATTGTTGTGAACAATATCATAACATTTTCAGCTTCATTCTAATCTCTCGATAGCACTTTGAAGAAGGAAATGGACATGCACGTTACACCATATTTCCAATTGTATTCCTATAGGAAGATTATCTTCAAGATACAAGATGTTTCTGTTGGGAAAAATAAGAGATTTGTTTATTCCATACGCCCTACGCTCTCTTATGTAGGAGAGTAGCCTATGGTAAATTACATCAAGAGTCCAGAAGAATATAGAAAAATATGAAACGGTACAACTAACATAACATATATCTCTACACTCCCTCTCAGGATGGAGCATAGATGTCGATCATGCTCAGCTTGGACGAGCACTCTGGAATGGCCCTCTAAGTAATGCCTTGGTAAAGATATCTACAGTTTAGTCCCCTTAGCTAACATGAGATATAGAAATAAAACCCTTCTGAATCATATATCGTATAAAGTGACAATCAACCTCAATGTGCTTGGTCCGTTCACGAAATGCTGGATTATTGGCAATAAATATAGCAGCTTGATTGTCGCATTCCAGAGCCATAGGAAGTGGGACTTCTATATATAGATCTATAAGAACAGCTTTCACCCACATCATTTCTGTACTAACCTGAGCCATAGCCCTATATTCAGACTCAACACTGGATCTGGCTACAACAGTTTGCTTCTTGCTTCTCCATGAGACAAGAGAGTTTCCAACATATACAGCAAATCCAGTGGTGGACTTCCTATCCTTGGGACCACCTGCGTAATCTGCATCTGCACACGTGAAATAGTAATCTCCTTGTCTTTCTTGAACAACAAACCTACACCTGGAGATGATTTAAGGTACCTGAGTATCATATGTATAGCATCCATATGTACCTGATGTGGTTGCTCCATGAACTGGCTCACCCAACTAACAGCAAAAGAAATATTGGATCTGGTAATGGTAACATAAAGAAGTTTTCCCACCAGTTCTCTGTATCTTCTCCTATCCACCTCATCAGTGCCATCATCATATAATTTCATGCTCGGATCCATAGGTGTAGTGGTCGGTCGACATCCAAGCATTCATGTTTCACTCAGTAGGTCAGTAACATATTTTCTCTGGGTCATTACAAGTCCATGTGGATTTCTGGCGAACTCCAGTCCCAGAAAATATCTAAGGACTCCAAGACCCTTGATGACAAATTCACGACCCAACATTTCTTTCGCCCTCTGAATTCCTTGTCCATCATCACCTGTAATTAGAATATCATCTACATACACCATAATTGCAATAATTCCTCTGGATGTTTTCTGTATAAACAAGGAATGATCTGCATTGGAACGTATGTACCCATGTTTTTCAAACAAGTCCGAGAGCTTTTGGAACTAAGCTCTAGGGATCTGCTTAAGGCCATAGATGGCCTTATGAAGTGTACACACCTTGTAACACTCCCCGTCAACAGCAAAACCAGGAGGTTGTTGCATGTAGACTTCTTCCTGCAAGTCACCATATAAAAAAGCATTCTTAACATCTAATTGGAATAATGGTCAATCACGAGTAACCGCAACAGAAAGAAGGATCCGTAAGGTGGAATGGCGAGCAACCGGCGACAACGTATCAAGATAATCCACTCCATATGTCAGTGTAAACCCACGAGCAACCAAGCGTGCTTTGTATCTGTCAATGCTGCCATCTGCATTTTGCTTAACCGTGAATACCCACTTACAGCTCATTGTAGACACACCGGTAGGTGCAGGGACAAGGCTCCCGGTACCTCTTGATTGAAGAGCAGATCTCTTCTTCCGTAGCTAAACGCCATCTATTGTCCTTCAATGCATCTTGGTAATTCCGTAGAATATCCACAGCAGATAAAGCAATAGCAAAGCTCCTGAATTCACCAGATAAACGATCAAAAGAAACCGTGGATGGTATAGGATATGACACGCAGCTACGCTTATGTTTCCGAAGTGCAATAGGTAGATCCAAATCACTTGCATCCTCATATGTCCTTTGTAACACAGCCTGCTCAGGTAAATCATTAGATCCATCATTATTGATTATATTCTCAAAACATACATCAGGCGAGCTAGATGATGAGCGGTGACCATGAGCAGAAGCAGGCCGACGGGTATAGTGGAGTTGCAATGGGGGAACCGGAATTGTAACATGAGGTGTAGGTGATGTAGGTAGTGGTGGAGGTGGTGATGGTGGTGGCATGTATATGGCTTCATCAATGTCTGAGGATACCAACTGATCACCTGTAGGAGAGAAGTACGTAACAGACTCAAAGAAGATAACATCAGCACTAGCAAAGTATTTCCTGCGCAATGGATCATAACACCTGTACCCTTTTTGTGTCCTGGAGTACCCGACGAAAACATACTTGACAACCCTAGGAGAGAGCTCGTCAATACCTGGAGACAACCGGTGGACAAAGGCAACCGAGCCAAACACACGTGGAGTAAGAGAGAACAATTCTTTTTCAGGGAAAACTAGGGAGAAAAGAATCTTCTCACCTAAGACAGACGACGGCATGCGATTAATAAGATAACATGTCGTTAGGACAACATTACCCTAGAAAGAATGAGGAGCATGACTCTGTATGAGAAGCGACCTGGTGACATCAAGTAAATGACGATGTTTCCTTTCTGCAACTCCATTTTGTTAGGAAGTATAGGCACAGGATGTTTGGTGGATAATCCCTTATGTTGAAAAATAATTCAAGAGAGTATGAGTACAAAATTCCAATGCATTATCACTTCTCACAATCTTTACAGATGCAGAAAAGACATTACGAACTTCATTTATGAAATTTATGATAATATTACCAGCTTCAAATTTTTTTCTTTAATAAAAACATCCAAGATACACGAGAAAAATCATCCACAATGACGATATAAAACACGTGTCCCTGATGATCAGGAACACGACTAGGACCCCAGATATCAACGTGAAACAACTCAAACTTGGAGGTACTACTCCGACTCTGATGACTGGAAAAGGTAGACCGATGATGCTTTCCCAACTGGCAAGCCACACGTTGGATGGACGTGTGAGGTGAAACCTGAGGTAAAACACGACACAATTTCTGAAGCGGTAGATGGCCATAGCGCAAGTGCCACATGAATGGAGAGACATATCCAGCAGGAAGAGATGAGATTCCGACATATGGGGTCTGACTGAGACGATATAGGCCACCCTTCTCATAGCAACGCCCAATCACGTTGTCCGTAAGAATGTCCTGAAAAATGAGAGAAGATGGATCAAAAATTGCTCTGCAATGTAAATCCTTTATAATTTGGCTAATGGATAACAAATTCATAGAGAAATCAAGTACGTGCAGCACATTCTTGAGGTGCATAGATGATGTCAGGATAATCTCCCCCTGATCAGTAATCGGGAAGTGCGTCCCATTAGCAATAATTACAGTACGGCCTGAAGGAACCTGTCGGTAGGATGTAAGTAGACCTTGGTCACCACACAGATGATGTGTGATACCATAGTCCATAATCCACTCTAAAGAGTTAGATCCACTACTGGTAGTGAATGCATAAGTACTACCTGAGGTACTGGTGGATGCAGAAGCAGCAACGTCAGAATGACTCTCAGAGGCAGGCGTTGATGCAACTGGACCGGATGAACGAATAATACCCCTCAGACGAGCTACAAGATCATCAAATCGCTGATCCAAAGAGGAAGCAAAGGAGGTTCAATATGTTCAGCTACTCGTGCAGAAGCAGGAAATCCATTTTTGGAATAACATGTGTCCTCGGTATGTCCAGAACGGTGGCAGAAGGTGCATTATGGCCGAACTCGACCTCCTCTGCCTCGAGGTCCACGACCACAAAATTGATGATGGCCCCCACGACCTCGAGATGCTGCCATAGCTGAGGCGGTCTGATTGGCAGTAGATGAAGGAACAGTACTCAGTCTGTGAAATGCTTCCTCCATCGAAGGAATAGTGGAATCTACCAAGATCTGGGAACGTGCTGCCTCGTATTCTGGATCAAGGGTTGCCAGGAATCACCAACCATAGTGGCATTCTGGTAGGTCTTCTGTTGCTCAGGAGTGATTGTGAGAGGCATGAAGCAATAAAGCTTCTCAAACATTCCACGTAAAGACGTGTATAATGAGTGTAGAGGTCGGACATTCTGCTTGATTGTAAAGATGTCATGCTGGAGTTGCAGAATCTTCGTCAATTCTTTGCCTGTGAATAGGTAGCAGCCAGAACATCCCACATTGCTTTTACAGTGGGTTGATAGAGAATATTATTTGTAATCTCAATTGTTAATGTTCCTGATAACCAAACCTTGGCATATGCATCATCTGCCTCCCATGAGGCATTGACCAGTCTTCTCAGTAGGCTCTTCCTCAGTAAGAATATGCTTTTACCGGTCGACTTCATCATACTCATGAACTGCCTTACCCACAGTTCGTAATTTGACCCGTCAATCTTCACAATAGGCACGGGACCTCTGAAGACGCATGTAGATGGGATATCTGCCTTGCTTTCTGACATGATGATTGTTAGAAAATAAACATGCGGAAGCAAACATGGAAAAAGATGAAGAAACAATAAGACAACGGGATTTAACGTGGAACCCTACTCCGTGAGGAGCGGGATGAAACCACGGGAGAAGCCCTCAAAGGGGCGTGTTATGCATTGCACTTTATCAATAAATACAGGAGGTCTGGGGCTCCTTATATAGCCTCTCCAGAGCCTCCAAGTCTCACCACTGGACAATGTGGGACTAAACATATGGATGGGGTAAATGGATCTTCTTCAGGATCCATTTACCCTGCTACAACTTATGACGCATACAACGAATACTCCAACACTCCCCCTCAAGCTGGAGCATGCAATGCTCAGCTTGGACAAACAGAAATAAAATCAACTCAACAGTACAGGACACTACGGACAATATCAACCCAACGTGCACAACTGTTGTTGTTGAGGACGTTGCTTCTCATGCCGTGCAGGTGAGCAGGACGAACAGGCTGGAGTGTGGGTCTACTGAATCTCCTCGTTGGAGAGCATGTGCTCTGAACTGCGCCTGTCAGAGTCACTGCAACCAAACTGAGTCTCCATATCGTAGTACTCTGGCCCGCCACAACATGTGGTCAACTGCTCCATCTCTGAAAAAGGACCTAACTGAAAAGGAGTCGTGGCTGTGCAATCCTCGTCGGAGTCCACGGTCGGTGGAGAATGGAGTCTGAAATAAGTCTCCTCATCGAGAACAGGGTCTCTCCCATCTGGCACAGAGAATGGTACACTACTCTGGTGTCCCTATGATACCACATGAAAACTCTGGCCCAAACACAAGAAGAAAGATGGGGACCGCTACAAAATATGGCATACACGTGCTCATCTGAAAATGACCGCAAACATATGCATATCTGAAAATGAGTCTCTCTCTGGAGAACTTGAAAACTGGGCCTCTCAAACAAGGAGTGCCTCGAACCTGGACTCTGACCAATCTATCGAGTCTGAACAACTGCGCATCAAACAGGGACTCGGAATCTGAACATCGAGTCTGAAATTGCGCATGGAAAATCTTCATTTGAAAATTGTAGAGTCTGAAATCTGACTGGTCTGGAATATCTACATCTGAATCTGGATCATGGAACAGATCTGTGACTCTACATATACTCCCCCTTTCTCCCATACTAGTCGGAAAACATGGACGTCGATAAGTTGGGAGAAGACAAAATAATAGGGAAAAACATGTGCATAGTCAAAATTTTCTCTCTTTTTTTAATAAGCTGTCATTTTTTTTACATTTTTTTAAGTCGTTTCAACCATTTTTTTATACGGCTTTTCCTCTTTTTTGCATTTTGCGTACGGCTTTTTCTTGTACGCGCCCTTTTTTTGAGACATTTTTTTTAACTTGAATCTCGGCCCAAAGCAGGCCCAATATCACAGGCTCCCCCTTTTTTATTACATAACTCATGGTCTCTCCCCTTCTTTTTTTCGAAAGAGCCCCTCTCCCCTTTTTTAAAAAAATATGCAAACTCTCCTTTTTTATTTAACAGGTTGCCGGCCCCCTAGGGTTCCTTGGAGAAGACGTGCGCCCTTAGGGTTCCCCATCGTGGAACCCTTTGGAATGCCGCTGCCGGGGGGGGTCCTCGCGCCTGGGGAGGATGCGCGTGGAGATGGCGGCTTTCACGTCACCTTCCAAATCGTGAGGGAAGGGGCTTTGCGCTGAAGACTCGCGTGCTGCACCTGGACAGATCGCCACAGGAGTCAAGCGGCTAGGAGAAGCCTGGGGTTGAGTTGCCGCCTGGAGGGTTGCGAGCCCTAGCGCAACGCAAGGTGGCGCTTGATGCGTCTGATACCAGTGCAGCATTGGATACGAAGGAGTGCGACACCGGATCATCCGTGCATCGTCAGAAGTTTTGATTTGCGCCGTTCAAAAAAAATTGTTTCGTTGCTGCTAGTGCACTGATCTGAAGGTTGGAGGCCAGGGAGTCGCCGATCAGCATTGGAAGGATGTCCCGAGAGGTCTGGAGACTGCCAAGACGAAGGGGGGGATCTTCGCGCGATGGGAAGGAGATGTGGCAAGCCTCGCTTTGTGGGCTGATCGGAATCTTGAACCATGATGAAGCCTGGGCGCAAAGGCTGCCTGGAGGTGCACAGAGATGCCTTGCGCGGTGGGTTCGTTGTCGTCTATGGGGTTTGCCATCTCCTCGAAGTCGTTGAGGCTTTGTGTGTCGTGGATTGGAGGACAAATCCTCAACGGATCTGGCAAGAGCACAGGATCTTCACAAATTCTCCAGAACACCTCAACTTGTAATATTAGGGTTTTAACAAAACCCTAGAACATGAACAAATATGAATACAATAATCTTCAAGAATTAACAATCGAATCTCGGAAACAAAAAACATAAAAATAATCCGCAAGAATCAAACCCGCTCTAATACCATGTTAGAAAATAAACATGCGGAAGCAAACATGGAAAAAGATGAAGAAACAATAAGATAACAGGATTTAACGTGGAACCCTACTCCGTGAGGAGCGGGATGAAACCATGGGAGAAGCCCTCAAAGGGGCGTGTTATGCATTGCACTTTCTCAATGGATACAAGAGGTTTGGGGCTCCTTATATAGCCTCTCCAGAGCCTCCAAGTCTCACCACTGGACAATGTGGGACTAAACATATGGATGAGGTAAAAGGATCTTCTCCAGGATCCATTTACCCTGCTACAACTTATGACGCATACAACGAATACTCCAATAATGATAATAGAAGATTAGGGTTGTAGACTGAAGATATGATTGTCTACACTGACATTCACGGGTTCAGTTGCATGTGTAGACTCAAGCAACCAAACCCATTAACGTGGAGACGCGGGCGAAAGTCTCCTCTATAACGAAGGTACCCTAGGGTTGGCCGAACCCTGGGATGTGGGACTGCGCACAAGACCTAAGAGGACGGCGTGTAACGGCGAACGGAGGGTCGAGGTGCGCTGGAGGAGCACAAGGAGCGGAGAAGCGCGCGGAGGGATACCGCAAGCGCGCTGGAGGAGCGCACGGCGCTGGAGGAGCGTGCAGGACCGGACGCCGCAAGCGCGCGGGACCGAGGGTACGGGATCAGGACCGGGACCGGGGGCCGAGGACCTGGGCGGCACGAGCGCGGGGCCGAGGGCCTGGGCGGCGGCGCGCGGAGGGCTTGAAGGTGGGGGCTAGGGTTAGGGTTTGGTTTGAAAACTCCAGTCTAAGATCGTCGCTCTGATACCATGTTGGGAAAAATAAGAGACTTGTTTATTCCATACGCCCAAGGCTCTCTTATATAGGAGAGTATCCTATGGGTAAATTAACATCAAGAGTCCAGAAGAATATAGAAAAATATGAAACAGTACAACTAACATAACATATATCTCTACAGTTTCTAATAAGTATTTCAATTACCATAGTCCCTAATGGAATGCAACCAACATACATGAAAAGAAGATGGCTCTGTTATTTTACGGTGCATGGACCTTAGTTGAAGTTGAAATCCCAAGGATGCCACTACCGGTGGCAGTAGGTGGGTCTTTACTGTTAAAGTATTTGGATGTGTGTCATATGAGTTGTAGGAGGGTAAATGGATATAGGAGAAGATCCATTTACCCCATCCACATGTTTAGTCCCACATCTACCAGTGGTGGGACATGGAGGCTCTGTGGAGGCTATATAAGGAGTCTCAGACCTCCCGCATCCATTGAGAAAAAGCAACGAAGCATACACCCCTTTGAGGGCTTTTCCCGTGGTTTCATCCCGCTCCTCACGGAGTAGGGTTCCACGTTAAATCCTGTTGTTCTTCGTTGTCGTTTATCTTTTTCCATGTTACTCTTCCGCATGTTTATTTTATAACATTTACCAATTACCACCAACAACCTTCCAAACGGTTGTGGAAAGATGTAAGAGCTGACGAGTTGGTAAGGATTACACTCAAATGTTTGAAATTGTATACCTGGACACTGTCTCTCCAGTTGCCCACCGTCCAATGATGTGTAGATTGATTTCTATGCACACACAGTTAATCATGGTCACTTCACAACTAGACATAAAGATGCATTATTATATGGATCTGCATGAAGAGATTTATATGCAATAACCTCAAGGACTTTAAACCAAGGGGGCATCACATTGTGTGTAGGCTCCATAAAGTTTATCTACAATCTGAAACAAAGTCTCAGAACTTGGTTTCAAATATAATAAGATATTGTATCCAACATTAATTTTAGTCGATCCTAAACATATCACTATCTTTTTGTCCAGAAAATAGAAAAGAAAAAAATTACGATATTGGCATATGTACTTATGCAGATGATATCATCTTAAGCGATGATGACCCTGATAACATATCATATACCAAATTTTTTTTGACGCTCAAAAAAGGGGGATACACTCAATGGTGTTCGCCCCAATGTATTTAAAAAGAAAAGTAAAAAGTATTTACAGGAGAAAAGAAAAGCAGAGGCCCAAAACTACATCCCGGGCGGCATCCAAGAAGAGATACCCCCCGCCGTATACAATTCGCGCTACCCAGAAGACTAATCAACAACAAAGCGCGTTGCCAAAATATATATATTCTCCCTGTAGAACCGCTGCCTAGCAAATAAGGCTTCGTTCCTTCCCAACCAAATACTCCACAAGCGTGCAATCGGGTCCAGCAATTCCCTCCTAGGCCTGCCCCTGGAATTCACCAAGCTCTCGCAAAAAGAAGCAAAGGTCGAGATATTGATCCAGCCCAAGTCTTCCCAAAGAGCACGAACACGACCACATTCGAAGAAGAGGTGCTCGATGGTTTCCCTCTCCGTGTCGCAGAGACCACAATTGTGCGTAACATTGGGAAACATAATTGCACAATGATCGCGAGTTAAGAGTCTACCTCGTCGCAGCAGCTAGAGGAATATGCCAATGCGCTCAGGAAGCTTGAGTCCCCAAAAGAATCTACAATCACGCAAAAAAGTAGCGTCATCCCCCACAGTGGGAGTAAGAAGAGCGTGGTATGCCTTCCTGATAGAGAACGTGCCATCCTTCCAAGCCAAATGGTCACGACCCTCGGTGGGCTTGAAAGCGTCCGCGAGGGTAGCCAACATGGAAATGAAGTCGTCCAAACGCTGATCCGATAAATTATCAGCAATCATAGGGCACCAGCAGCCCTCGACCCAGTAGGAGGCCACGGTAGCGTCTTTGTCGTCCACCAAAGCGTACAAACGAGGGTACAAATCCTTGAGAGCACCCCTCCCCGTCCAATCATCGGTCAAAAAACAAAACGAATTCCCTTCGCCGAGCATAGGTTTAAAGAGTGATCTGTTGCGGTGTAGAGCACATATCACACCACGCCAAAAAGTAGAAGTTTGAGCGGGGAGTCTCCCCCGAGAAGCCGAGATCATCTCCACCCCCAACGCCTCCCTCAGAATATTCAACATGAAATTTTCCTCCCGCACCCAAACCCTTGCAGCCCATTTGAGCAAAAGGGCTTCATTCACCACGTCTACACGCCTCACACCCAAGCCCCCTCCCGCTTAGGCCGCGTAACATCAGCCCACCCCACCAAATGCACCCCCCCTTCTCCCTTCCCCCGTCCTTCCCCAAAGGAAGCCCCGCATACACTTTTCCAACCTCACTCGAATCCCCTTAGGCATACCACGTACAGATAAGAAATAAATTGGGATTGATGATAGCACGGATTTGAGTAAAACCAACCGACCGCCCCTGGACAGAAGAGTCGCGCGCCACCCGGTCAAGCGAGCCTCCATCTTCTCCACCACCACCTTCCAATCGCGAATCCGGACGCGGCCCACAGTCAAAGGCAAGCCAAGCTAATCAAGTGGGAGCCCACCAGGGGAAGAGCCCAGCAGCCGGCCACATTCCAAGACCTCCTCGTGCGGCATAGCGAAAGGAACCACCTTGAACTTATTCCCGTTGATGAGAAGGCCCGAAACCTCGCTGAAGAGTTGCAGGGTAGTAGCCATACCGGAGACGTCGGAGGTACCACCCTCGATAAAGCAGATAGTATCGTCAGCAAACTGAATAAGTGGAACATGAAAGGGCCCAATAGAGCATCCGCGAGTGAGACCCGCCGCAGCCACACCATCAATCATTTGAGGCAATACATCAACGGCCAATACAAATAGAAGTGGGGCGAGGGGACACCCCTGCCGCACCCCCCTCCTTTGTTAAAAAGATTATCATATACCAAAAATTATCCTGCAAAGCACTTTGTTAAAAAAGAATTAGGACAACTTCGCTACTATTTTGGCATTGTAGTTGCTAGAAATGCTTGTGGAGCGATTCTTACACAAAGTATGTTACAGATCTGCAAAAAACTAGAATGTCAGGGGAAAATCCGGCATCCACTCCTATGGACTCCAATGTGCATCTATATGAAGACTTATCTAGATATAACATGCATGACATGAAAAGTGCCGACTAGGGAAGTTATTGTATATTATTATCACTCATTTCAATATTTCTTTTGCAGTCGACCAAGTGAGCTGGTTCGTGACCAATCCATGCTAAATGCATTGTGATGTTGTAATGATCTTGAAATGTTTGAAATTTGCCTCAAGAAAAGGTTTTTATTTACATGTCCCAAGTAGATATTCTAGCTTAGTCTGAAGTTGATTATGCATGATGACCTAATGACATCCTCTTTTTACTGATATTGGTGGTGACTTAGTCACTTAAGAAGCAAAAGCAAGTTGTCGTTGCTTGCCCTAGAGCAGATTTTAAGTAGAGAGCAATATCCCAAGATACCATTGAACTAATGTGGATACGGACTGACACCTACATGTTCATAGTCCCATGATCATGAGATATAGTATTTTCGATGCTATGTTTACTGTAAATAACCTAGCCTTCCATGAAAGTAACAAGCATGTGAAGATAGATTGTCATTACACCGGAGACATGATCCGAAGTCGTACACCAAGACTTGTTGATATACTTGTTATCATTATTATTATTTCGCTTATTTTCTATTTCTTTTGTTCTCTTCTTGTAATTTGCCCAATAGATTCCTTTCCTATATAAGAGAACCCTAGGTCCTCCCATAAATCAAGCTATTCATTTCCCTCAATATGGTATCGGAGCGACGGTCCTAGACCGGATTTCCCGTATCCCACCCTAACCCTACCCGCCCCACCCACCCCCCTCTCTCCACGCTGCTACGCATCCTCTTTGGACCGTCGCCGCCCTCCCCTCCCCTTCGGCAGCCACCTCAGGCCCTCCAGGCAGCAGCCTAGGCTGCAGCCCAGGCCCCTCTGGCCCTCCAGGCATCAGTCTAGGCCACAACACAGGCCCCTCCGGTCCTCCAAGACGCAACCTAGGTCGCAGCCTAGGCCCCTCCGGCCCTCCTCTCCAGGAGGCCACCCAGACTGCAGCCCAGCCCACTGTCAATTGCCATCCCGCATTCCCAAGCCATCTAGGCAAGCGTCCGCAGCAGCCCCTTCCATCCTCGGTCGCCGATGGCCCTCCCACGTGCCTCTATGCACCTCTGAGGTTCAATCTGTGGTCTGATTTTGACTGGAGAACGTGAATTCAACCACATAAATCGCATTTTCCGACCCTAGCGAGTGCGAAGATTGAAGAGGATGGTTGTATGAATCTACACGTACAACCAACCCTCCATATGTTCGTATAGACTTCTTCACACCGGTCTACTCCCCAGTTGAGTTCCGTCTTTAGCCGTGTTATCATGTCAGAGAACAAGGGTGACATTTTCTCGTCCGACATCTTCAAGATGGATGGGACCAACTATGAGTTGTGGTCCATGCAGTTTCTCACTCATGTATTGCAGCAATAAGGAGCACATCCTGACAGATCCAGAGCCAACGGATAAGACTAGAGCAAATGCTTCTTAGAAGCAAGATGATGCATAGGCGCATGTTTGGCTATATGGGACTATCACCACAGAGATAGCCAATGATATCCTGAACCAGCCCACCGCCAAGGCGATGTGGGACACTTTGGCTTCCACCTATGCTCAAGCGAAGAATGAGACAAAAATTCTTCAGCTACAGTTTGATATCTACAACGCCAAGCAGAACGGTCGTCCTCTACACGTGAATTACTCTTCACTCCGTGGCATGTTCTAGAAACTTCATAGCTATATGCATATTATGACATCTCTAGACCAGCAGAAGTCTTATAGGAACTCTACCATGGTTGGGGGTCTCATGGCCGGCCTTGATACAGAGTATGATGCAGCGCGCATACAACTTCTCACTGAGGCTGCCATATCTCCCATGGAGGAGAACTATAACCGTCTTAACATGATTATCATGCCTTCTACAGCCTCCACTTCCCCACCCTCTTCTGTTATGGCCGCTTCTCATGGTCGAGGAGGGTCGAACCAGTCTAGAGGACGCACCCCTCGTGGCAGAGGTGGTGGGCGTATGCGTGCTCCTTGCACCTTCTGTCGTTCACCGAGACATGCAGAGGATACATGCTACCAAAAGTATGGATATCATGTTTCGGGTTGCGTAGCAAAACATATTGAGCCTTCAGAGACTTCTGCTTCCCAGGCCGATCCTCGCCTGGATGATATTGTCTCTCGTATTCGAGAGATCATGACTCCAACCATTGGCACCATCACTACAATTATCGCAGCCGCAGCCATAGCCCCTTTGAGCTCCTCAGGTATCTCATATGCTTTTACGGGTACTACTGGTGCAGACATGACAGAGTTGATTATGGACTCTGGTGCTTCACACCACTTGTGTGGAGAGGAGTGCATCTGAGGTCCTACAGGACTATACCACCTGGCATATGGATTGTCATTGCTAATGGCGACCACTTACCCGTTACAGGACAGGGGGAGGTGCATTTGACGATGTATATAACCCCTCGTCTCTTGTGTTTCAGGACATACTCACGAGCAGGGTGATTGGATGTGGCCATGAGCAACGGGGGCTATACAAACTGGTCCAACCTCCTCATGCTGACGCTTCTACTATACCTACTGGACCAATCTCTCCATATATGTGGCACATTCATTTTGCCACCTTCCTCTGCAGAAGCTGTGTCATGTTCTCCCTTAGATTCCTACAAGATCCTCCTTTCAGTGTGAGGCATTCCAGCTTATGAAGCGTCACCGTACCTCCTTTCCATCCCATCAGAATCGGAGCAATTCTCAGTTGTTTGAGCTCCTGCATTTAGAGATTTGGGGTCCGAGTCGTGTTCCCGATCAGTAAAAGTCACCCGACTAGCCCGGCTAGTAGGTCCGACTAGTCTAGTCAGTGGGGTGGCCGACCGAGTACCGACTAATTCCGACTAGGTCCACTAGTCAGCTAATTTTTGCTTGGAGATTACATATTTTTTACCTTTTTAAATGAAAACTTATTCTAATATACATAATGTTTTATTTAAATTCAATTACTTCTTTTGATTCATTATGATAGTAAATAAATATATAAATCTATGTAAATATATAATAATATATGTATAAAAATTTATTATGTATTTAGAAAATCAAAGCCGATTAAAGTCCGACTAAATCCGATCAATCACCCGACTGTCGATTAGTCCTTAGTCAGTGACCTGATCGACCGAGTACTGACTACCGACTTTTGCAACCTTCTCGATCACCCGGGACACCGTTTTTATCTTGTTGTTGTTGATGATTTTTCTAACTATTCTGGGTCTTTTTATTGAAGAATAAGTCTAAGGTTGGATCTGTGATCAAGTATTTTATTAATGAGATAATGATTTTTTTCTGCCAAAGTCAAATACCTTCGTTCTGACAATGCTTTCGAGTTATGCACTTTATAGCTTTCTGAGTTCCTTATATCTCTAGACATTGTTCATCAGACCTCGTGTGCATATACCTCCCAATAGAATGGTGTTGCTGAGCGCAAACACCATCACTTACTTGATGTCACCAGAACCTTGCTGATACAGAGTCGTGCTTCTCATACTTACTGAGGTGATGTTGTCCTCACAACGTGCTATCTGGTTAACAGCATGCCCCCGTCTGTGTTGGGAGAGAAGATTCCATTCTCGATTGCGTTTCCCAAGAAGGATCTTTTCTCCCTTACTCCTCGTGTGTTTGGTGTTGTTGCATTTGTTCATGATGTCTCTCCTGATCATGGCAAGCTCTCTCTCAGAGTTGTCAAGTGCGTTTTTTGTCGGCTACTCTCGTACCAAAAAGGGGTACGATGATTTGATCCACTCAGGTGAAAGTACGTTATTAGTGCTGATGTCACTTTCTTTGAGTCTATCATGTATTTTTCTCCTACAGGTGATAGACCTGCTTCGTCTGACTCTGATGCAGAGATCTATATACCTCCTCCGCCTACTATTATACCACCACCTCCTCCACAACCACCACCACTTACACTTGCTTTGATGGCTCCTCCTTCCACTGTGACGCAGTTATTGCCTCATGTTTTTACTCGCAGGTCTCGCTCTGTCCCCCTATTCACAGGCCTTACTCGTCATCTAGCATGCCTCAGGTACGTAATGAGCACATACAGATGGCACTAGTGAGTTGTTTGTGCAGCAGGATTCCAGACAGGATGAACAGGTGCCCTCTCAGGAGGGGAACTCACAGGTTACAAACTTGGCAGATGATCTTGATGTGTCGATTACTCTTCTTAAGCCGCAACAAAAGTGTACTACTTATCCTCTTGCAGCCCAGGTTTCCTTGAGCAAGCTATCAAAGGATTCCAAGAGATTTACCATGGCACTACCAGTCGTGGAGATATCACGGTCATATCATGAGGCTCTTCAGAACAGTCAGTGGAGGTTAGCCATGGAAGAAGAAATGAACGTGCTACAGTCACGCGGTACATGGACTCTTGTTTCTACTCCCGGTGGTTCATATGTTGTGAGATGCAAATGGGTGTTCACTGTGAAACACCGTGCAGATGGCATAGTGGATCGTTATAAGGTGAGGCTTGTGGCTCGTGGGTTCACCCAAACATATGGGGTGGACTATCAAGATATTTTCTCTCCGATTGTCAAACATTCTACTCTGTGTATTCTCCTTTCGGTTGATGTGACACAAGATTGGCCCCTTTACCAGCTAGATGTGAAGAATGCCTTCCTCTATGGTGTCTACAGGAGGAGGTCTACATGCAGCAAACACATGGGTTTGTTGTTGAGGGGGAGTGTCAGAATATGTGCAGGCTTCATAAGGCTATATATGGTCGTAAGCAGAGTCTAAGAGCATGGTTCCAAAAGCTCTCGGACTTGATAGAACGACAGGGGTTTGTGTTATCGACTACTAATCACTCCTTGTTTGTACAAAGGACACAGTGAGATACTGTTGTCATTCTTATTTAAGTTGATGACATTATTGTTACAAGGGATGATGAGCAGGGCATTCAGGGTGCCAAGGACTTCCTAGGTCAGCAGTTTGTGACCAAGTACCTTGGACATTTATGTTACTTCCTTGGACTGGAGTTTGCCAAGAACCAGTGTGGTCTTGTGATGACCCAGAGGAAGTACGTTACAGGCCTTCTTTTAGAGACAGACATGGCAAATTGCAGACCTGATACTACTCTTATTGACTCGAGTATGAAGCTCTATGATGATGATACTGAGGAGGTCGTCAAGAGGAGGTACAGGGAGCTTGTTCGCAAGCTACTATATGTGACTATTACCAGGCCCGACATATCCTTTGTCGTGAGCAAAGTGAGTCAGTTTATGGAGCAGCCCAGACAGGCACAAATGGATGCAGTACATATGATTTTGAGATATCTGAAGACTTCACCTAATACGGGACTTCTTTTCAGTAGAAGCACATCTCTTTCAGTTACGGCATGTGTAGATGCAGATTATGCTGGGTGTCCAAAGTAGATGATGTCTACATCAAGCTTTGTTATGTTCATAGGGAATTCCCTGATTTCATGGAAAAACAAAAAGCTGACTGTGGTTGCCAGATCGAGTGCTGAGTCAGAGTACAGGGTCATGGCGCGGGCTAACACAGAGATGATGTGGGTCAGATCTGTTCTTACTGACATGAATATAGAGGTGCTTCTTCCGATGCACCTCCAATGTGACAATCAGGTTGCTCTCTTTATTGCCAACAACCTAGCATTTCATGAGAGGATGAAGCACATAGAGGTGGATTGTCACTACATTCGTGACATGATACAAAAGGGTCTTATCGCTATTACGCATGTTAGCTTTGGAGACCAAACAGCAGATGTTCTTACTAAGGCTCTAACCAAAAGGGCTTGTAGAGATATATTTATGTTACATTATTTGTATTGTTTCCTAATTTTCTTTTCTTATGAATATCTTATGTAATTTACCCATAGGCTATTCTCCTATATAAGAGAGCCTAAGGTTCATAGAATAAGCTTAATGTCTTTTCCTAACATGGTATCAAAGCGGCGGTCCTAGACCGAAGCTCCGAAACCCTAGCCCTGCCCAGCCACCTCTCTAGCCCCTCTCGCCGTCATCGGTCCCCTCCTGTGCCTGGTGCGCCGCTGGTCACCCCCCGCGCCATCGCTCTTCCGTGCGCCACCGCCTATCCCAGCCCAGCCCCACGCGTAAAGCGGCCCCACCCCGTGGTTCTTTCCGTGTCCACGCCCCGCGCCATCGCCCCTATGCGCACACCCCTTCCCTCTTCCGTGGCCCCTTCCTAGCGTTGCTCCACGCGGGCCCCTGCACGTGCGCCCCTCCCCTCTTTCGCGAGGTGCATTCATCCTTCTCTAGAAGCACCGCCATCCAGTCCTCTTCCATGTTGAGATTGGTTGCATGAGTCTACATATGCAATCAAATCTCTCTATGTCAGTGTAGACACGATCTTGTCTAGTCTTCAGCCCTAGCCTTTTTAAGCCGTCATGTCAGAGAACAAGACTGATATTCCCTCCACATGCGCCTTCAGAGGTCCTGCGCCTATAGTAAAGATGGATGGGTCAAATTATGAACTATGGGCGATGCAGTTCATAAGCATGAGGAAGTCTACTGGTAAGAAACACAATCTTACCGAGGAAGAACCAGCTGAGAAGATTGGTGTTAACGTCTCATGGGAGGTAGATGATGCATATGCTAAAGTTTGGCTTTCAGGTACATTGGCGATAGAGATTGCCAATGATATACTCCATCAGTCCATAGCCAAGACGATGTGGATATTCTTGTTGCTACTTATTCACAAGCCCACTCATTATATACATCCTTGTGTGGGATGTTTGAGAAGCTATATAGCTTCATGCCTCTCACATCTACCCCTGAGCAGCAGAAGACTTATAGGAATGCCACCATGGTTGGTGTGTTCCTGGCAACCCTTGATCCTAAGTACGAGGCGGCTCGTTCCCAAATTTTGGCAGATTCTACTATTCCTCCTATGGAGGAAGCTTTCCGCAGACTCAGTCACATTACTGTTCCATCTTCTACTACAAACTAGATATCCTTAGCAATGGCAGCATCCCGAGGTCACGGAGGATCTTCTCATATTCGTGGTCGCGGACCTCGAGACAGGGGAGGTCGTGTTTGTCAGCCATGTACTTTCTACCATCGTTCTGGACATACAAAGGATACATGCTACTCCAAGCATGGATTCCCTGTTTCTGCTCGAGTGGTTGAACAGATTGAGCCCCCAGCTGCTTCCTCTTTGGATCAATGTTTTGATGATCTTGTAGCAAGGTTAAGGGGTATTATACCTCCATCCAGTCCTGTGTCACCTTCG
Organism: Ottelia alismoides; assembly: GCA_037367405.1. Classification (NCBI taxonomy): domain Eukaryota; kingdom Viridiplantae; phylum Streptophyta; class Magnoliopsida; order Alismatales; family Hydrocharitaceae; genus Ottelia; species Ottelia alismoides. The sequence continues at coordinate 291,900 of JAZKJV010008870.1, forward strand.
ACGGTCCCTGGGAGTTATTCAGATGTATTTGCTTCAGCCTCCTCCAGGGCCTCAAGTAGTATGTATGCACTCACTGGCAGTTATGGATCTGATGCTATAGAATGGATTATGGACTTTGGTGCCATACATCATCTGTATGGAGACAGGGGTCAACTTACAGTCTATAGACAGGTTCCTCCAGGACGTACTGTGGTTATTGCAGATGGGACTCACTCCCCAATCACTGGTCAGCAGTAGATTAGCTTGACGCCCTCTATGCATCTACAGAATGTGTTGCATGCACCTGCTTTAATTATGAATTTGTTGTCAATTAATCACATTACAAAGGATCTACATTGTGGGCCATTTTTGACCCATATTCTCTTTTTTTCAAGACATTCTTACGGGCAAAGTGATTGGGTGTGACCGTGAGTAGGGCGGTCTCTATCGCCTAGTTCGAACTCCCTATGTCGGAATCTCCTCTCTATTTGTTGGACTAGTCTCACTATTTATGTGGCACATGCGCTTTGGTCATCTACCGCTCCAGAAATTGTGTCGTGTTATACCCCATATCTCGCCTCACACGTCATTTCAATGTGAGGCATGTCAGTTGGGAAAGCATCATCGATCTACCTTTCCCAGTCATTAGAGTCAGAGTAATAGCTCCATTTTTGAGTTGTTTCATGTTGATATTCGGGGTCCCAGTCGTGTCCCTGATCACGAGGGGCACATGTTTTATCTTGTTGTTATTGATGATTTCTCTCTTCTGTCTTGGTCTTTTTACTAAAGAATAAATCTGAAACTGGGGATAATATCAACAATTTCTTAACCGAAATGCATAATGTTTTTTCTGCTTCTAGTGAAAATTGTGAGAACTGATAATTCCTTGGAATTTTGTACTAATACTCTCTCCAATTATTTTTCCACCTAAGGAATTATTCATCAAACATCTTGTGCATATACTTCCCAACAAAATGGAGTTGCAGAAAGAAAACATCGTCATTTGCTTGATGTCACTAGGACACTTCTCATTCAGAGTCATGCTCCTCATTCTTTTTGGGGGCAATGTTGTCCTAACGGCATGTTATCTCATTAATCGCATGCCATCATCAGTCTTGGGTGAGAAAATTCCTTTCTCTCTAGCCTTCCCTCAAAAGGAATTGTTCTCACTTACTCCTCGTGTGTTTGGCTCAGTTGCCTTCGTCCACCAGTTGTCTTCAAGTATTGACAAGCTCTCTCCTAGAGCTGTCAAGTGTGTCTTTGTCGGTAATCCAGGACACAGAAAGGGTACATGTGTTATGATCCGATGTGCAGGTAGTATTACGTTAGTGCCGATGTCACTTTTTTCGAGTCTGCCATGTACTTCTCTCCTATGGGTAATTGGTTGATGTCCTCAGACACGGATGAAGCCATATACATGCCACCACCACCATCACTTCCATCATCCCCAGCACAACCATCTCCTTTACCACCACCACCATTACCTACGCCACCTCCACTTCTTATTACAGTCCTTGTTCCATCATTGCCACACTACTATACCCACCAGCCTGCTTATGCTCATGGTCACCGCTCATCATCTAGCATGCATGAGGTATGTCCTGATTCTAATGATGAGTCTCATGGTCTACCTGAGCACGATTCTTTACAGGGGACAGATGTGGAGGCTGCTGATTTGGACCTTCCTATTGTGCTTCAGAAGCAGATGCGTAAATGTGCATCATATCCGATAGCATCCATGGTTTCCTTTGATCGCTTGACTGGCGAATTCAGGAATTTCGTTGTTGTACTATCTGTCGTGGCTATTCCACGGAATTATCATGAGGCTTTGAAGGACAGTCGATGGCGTTGGGCTATGGAAGAAGAGATGGATGCTCTTCAGTCGAGAGGCATGTGGAGCCTCGTCCCAGCTCCTACTGGAGTGTCTACAGTTAGCTATAAATGGGTGTTTACAGTTAAGCAAAATGCAGATGGTAGCATCGACAGATACAAGGCATGCCTGGTTGCATGAGGGTTTACTCAGACATACGGGGTGGATTATCTTGACACATTCTCTCCAGTTGCTCGTCATTCTACCTTACAGATCCTTCCCTCTGTTGCAGTGATTCGAGATTGGCCGTTGTTTCAATTAGATGTCAAGAATGCATTTCTGTATGGTGATCTTCAGAAGGAAGTCTACATGCAATAGCCACCTAGTTTTGTTGTTGAGGGGGAGTGTTCACAGGAGTGTAGACCTCATAAGGCGATCTATAACCTTAAGCAGAGCCCTAAAGTTTGGTTCCATAAGCTTTCAGATTTGTTTGAAAAACATGGGTACAAACGTTCAAATGCAGATCATTCCCTCTTTATACAGAAAATATCCAAAGGTATGATTGCAATTATGGTGTATGTTGATGATATCCTTATTACAGGAGATGACATACAAGGAATGATGCAAAACGGCTTTTGCGGCGTCGATAAAATGATAAATTTTTATGGTAGATTTTTGGTAGAAGAACAAGAGGGGTTAAGAAGAGAAATTGGAAGGGTTGAGAAGAGAACTCGCCGGGAATACGAGAGGTTGAAGGAGGAGAACCGCGGAGATCGCGTGGAGGGAGAGGAGAGAGAGAGGGATAGAGATAAAAATCTCAACTTTAATTCATACTTGACTGCCTAAAAATACTGGACTACCATCTCTTTATATAGGAGAGATGGTTTACAAAAATAGTAAACAAATTAAAATTGACAACCAACTTTATCCTAATTGGACTCTGACAACTTTCAATTGACCCCTAATTACTCTAATTAGACTCTAATCTAATTAATTGACCAAAATTGCAATTAAAATCTACGAAATAAACGTTGAGATCACAGGCGACCTCAATTATTTAATTAGATCATTACGACCACTAAAAACGTAATTAAAATTGACGACTAATTAATTAAATAAATATGGCCCTATAATTTGGGGTCACGCTACATCAACTCTCCACCGCTTTAAAAATTCGGCTCCTGACGAATTGCGGGATCTGTAGGCTTGGAGGAGGATTCGGCGCATTTCGTCGTCTTCTGGAAGAATTGATGTGGAGCGAACGGCGGAATCCATGTGCGGGCGGGACAGGCGTGGCTGTCGTGGTTGAAGAACATGTGCGGTGCGAACGGCGGCGTCGTTTTGATTGTTGGCTCCTTCCCGTGATGTTCAAAAAATTGATGTGGCATGGAGAATAGGGTCCTTGGAGAAGCCATAATGAAACAATGGCACAAGGAGAGGAGAAGAGGAGATGTGGCTAAGGAATGAAGCCATGGGGTCCTTATATAGGGAAAACCCAAGGCCCTAGTCCTATTTGGATAAGGAAAATCCCCAATTCTCTGATTTCCAGCCTCTTTTTTTAAATATTTTGGCCGCCAGGGGTGTGGGTGTAATTTTTGCACCCCTTCCTTCTTCTTTTCTTTCATCTTGCTTTGGACCCTTTTGTAAATAGAGAACTTAGTTATTTTTTTATGCAATTTCTCCAATTCCCTTTCCAATCCCACGTTCTGTGGGATTCACAATCCGCCATATTCGGGATCCCTGTTAGGGTTTGCGCGCTACGCACGGGGGCGGCTATCGCATAAGGCGGCGCGGTTGTTGGCGTTCGATCGGGGCGGCGGTTCGCGAGGAAGCAGGCGGCACTGGGGTTGGCTCGGGGGTGACTGGCGAGAGGGAGGAGGCCGCGAAGTCGAGGACGAGGCGGCGTGGCGAGGGCAAGGGCCTGGCGTGCGCGACGCGCGGTGCGGAGAGGGTGGGGTCTTGCTGGGTTTTCGGGTGAGGCGAAGGGGGGGCGGCGGGGAACTGGGGTGATGGCGGGGAAGTGGTTGTGGGGTGCGGTGGTGGGGAATGGGGCTGCGGGTGGAGGTGGCGGCAGCAGGGGTGGGGTGGGGGTAAGTATCGGAGGAGGAGGGGAGGGCTGGGGAGAGGGCTGATGCGTGGGAGGAGGGGTTTGGAGGCGGCGGGGGTGGGTAGAATCACGCTCGGGAGGGCGTATGGCGCTGTGGGAGGGGTCACCAGCGGGGCTGGGCTCTGGATCGGGGCTGCCGGGGTTGAGGGATGGCCTGGGGAGCCCTGCGAAGGAGTCGTTGGAAGGGTGGGGCTCACCGGGGTTGATTTCGGCGGCGATGGTTGGTCTGAAACCTCCTGGACAGCAGCCTTGTTGTCGATTTTTTCTTCTAAAATGATCTGGACAACAGCGGATTCTTCGTGGGCAGCGAGCTTTTCGTCGTGGACGACGAGATCTTCGTCGGTTAGAGCGTCCAGCCATGCGTGAACCTTGATGCACGCTACAAGTCGCTGCCGGAACTTCTTTGAACGATACGGATCATGAGATGGGCGGTTGAGACCGAACTTTGAACACCAATATTCGACAGGATCGTCGAATCGTAGGAACGATTCGGTATCCATGCTCTGATACCAAAAGATGCAAAACGGCTTTTGCGGCGTCGATAAAATGATAAATTTTTATGGTAGATTTTTGGTAGAAGAACAAGAGGGGTTAAGAAGAGAAATTGGAAGGGTTGAGAAGAGAACTCGCCGGGAATACGAGAGGTTGAAGGAGGAGAACCGCGGAGATCGCGTGGAGGGAGAGGAGAGAGAGAGGGATAGAGATAAAAATCTCAACTTTAATTCATACTTGACTGCCTAAAAATATTGGACTACCATCTCTTTATATAGGAGAGATAGTTTACAAAAATAGTAAACAAATTAAAATTGACAACCAACTTTATCCTAATTGGACTCTGACAACTTTCAATTGACCCCTAATTACTCTAATTAGACTCTAATCTAATTAATTGACCAAAATTGCAATTAAAATCTACGAAATAAACGTTGAGATCACAGGCGACCTCAATTATTTAATTAGATCATTACGACCACTAAAAACGTAATTAAAATTGACGACTAATTAATTAAATAAATATGGCCCTATAATTTGGGGTCACGCTGCATCAAGGAATCAAGAGGGCAAAAGAACTTCTGGGTCGTGAATTTGTCACCAAGGATCTTAGAGCCCTTAGATACCTTCTGGGACTGGAGTTTGCCAGAAATCAACTAGGACTTGTGATGACCCAGAGGAAATATATAACTGATTTGCTAAGTGACACAGGAATGCTTGGATGTCGACCTGCAGCCACACCTATGGATCCAAGCATGAAACTATATGATGATGATATTGATGAGGTTGATAGGAGGAGATACAGAGAGATGGTAGGAAAGTTTCTTTATGTTACAATTACCAGACCTGATATTTCTTTTGTTGTTAGTTAGGTGAGCCAGTTCATGGAGCAACCACGTCAGGTCCATATGGATGTTATACAGATGATACTCATGTATCTTAAATCATCTTCAGGTGCAGGTCTACTATTTAGGAAAGGCAAGGAGGTCACTATCTCAGCGTGTGTAGATGCAGATTATGCAGAGTGTCCAAAGGATAGGAAGTCCACCATTGGATTTGTTGTATATGTTGGAGATTCTCTTGTCTCATGGAGGAGCAAAAAGCAAACTGTTTTAGCCAGATCTAGTGTTGAGTCTGAATATAGGGTTATGGCCCAGGTCAGTACAGAAATGATGTTGGTTAAAGCTGTTCTTACAGATCTATATATAGAGGTTCCCCTTCCTATGGTACTGGAATGTGACAACCAAGCTGCTATATTTATTGCAAATAATCTAGCATTTTATGAACGAACCAAGCACATCAAAGTTGATCGCCACTATAAACGAGATACGATTCAAAAGGGTTTTATTTCCACATCTCATGTCAGCTCAGGGGATCAGACTACAGATATCTTCACCAAGGCCTTACTCAGAGGACCGTTCCAGAAGTGCTCGTCCAAGCTAAGCATGATCGATATCTATGCTCCATCTTGAGGGGGAGTGTAGAGATATATTTGTGTTATGTTATTTGTATTGTTTCCTAATTTCATTTTCTTATGAATGTCTTATGTTATTTACCCATAGGCTACTCTCCTATATAAGAGAGACTAGGGTTCATAGAATAAACAACTCAATGTCTTTTCCCAACAGGCCATATCAGAGATGTTGTTCCAAGCTGAGTCTATGCTCCAGCTTGAGGGGGAGTGTTAATATATTTGTTATCATTATTATTTCTTTGCTTATTTTCTATTCCTTTTGTCCTCTTCTTGTAATTTGCCCAATAGGTTCCTCTAATATATAAGAGAACCATAGGGCCTCTCATAAATCAAGCTAGTCATTTCCCTCAACAAGACTGAACCAACATCACACAAAAACAAATGGTTAATGTATTCATAAAGTCTTTCAGTATTCTTCCTTCAACATATGTGTCTTTATGCTAAGAATGATGGGCATCTATGCCTCTGAGTATCAATGTCTCAATATTACTTATCTTCTTATTTTCTCTTTTCTATAGTGAGGGGTACCTACGTAACTTTTGGCACTCCCCTCCACCTATATATGGAAGGGGTACCCTCTTGATGTGTTAAAAAAATGTTATCCTAAAACTCAAGAGCAAGTAATCAGATCTAAATGAAGACCCAGATATGGTCAATCACGGGATGCATGTCTTCTTAGTTGCTAGGTTTCTTGAAGGGGAGGGAACGGGGGTTGCAGTATGGTGCGGAGCAATTGGCATTCGATCGTTACATTGTAAAGTGGCAACTATTGATCTGGTTGGTCAGACGGTGATTAATGGTGAAGGAGGGAGCGGTGACTGGCTTGGTGAGAAGTGCGATGATGGGTATGTATTTTTTGCAGGACACACCTTCCTCTCAGAGTTACTTATCATGAGTATTGATAAGACATACTCAATGTTCGATATTGAGTTACTTATCGTGAGTATTGGTGAGACATAATCAATGTTCAATATTGATGGAGATGCTGATCTGAAGGTAAAAGGTAGAACATGATAGTCTCAAGCGATGATGACAATTACATGAGGATGAAGATAGTTGGTGTGATGGAAGATATGCTCACAAAGATATTCACCTAGATGTAATCATGTGGATCTCGAATAGTAAGCCTCTGCATCGTGTTTTGTGCAGTCTTGCCGTCATTGTGGCATTTTCTTTTTGAGAACAAACCTCGAATTTCAAAGGCTGTTGGTATAAATTGCAAACCTCATAAACAAAAATCATGCAATCTACTATCTTGGATAGCATATTAAAATATGAAATATATGCAACATCAATAACAAGAACACCAAGATATACATTTTTTGAGATGGACATGCTGATCACCCAGCTCTACGGGAGAAGGGATATGACGGGATCAGAATATTGCAGAGTATCAAACGAATACAAGACATGCAAGGCTTGTTCTATAGCACCACCAATATAACAAGTCTCGTCAGTAAAAAATATGGGCTAAACATGAGAGAGCGGTATAATTGGATCTTCGAAAGATCCATTACCCATTTAATACATTACTCTAGCAAATTTTAATCCCAGAATGACAGTCAAACTTCCCTTAAATAATATCTCGTTAACAACATATCAATCTTGTATATTATTTCATCATCAAAAATGTGCTTGTTCTTGGAGTCGAGATTTAATAAGATGTGTGTATTGGGCTTTATTTATCTTGGGAGGGGATCATAAGCTTTATGATCATTGTAATGGTCATTTGTAATGATGCAGCAACTATATTCAAATCGTAGGTGTAGGACTTTATATAAAGGGAAGATGACTCATCAAAGATATGGCATAAAAACAGCTTTAAAAAAATAATGCAGCCAAGATATAATGAAACTTGAAGAAAGTTCGGTAAAATTGGGCACAGTTTAAGAAAATTACTAAAGGAATTTTCATGTTTCAACAAAATTTAGTGAAATTTGGCAAAAGATTGTTGATATTGAGGCGAAATCCAAGAAAATGGTGCGAGGAAGAGTATCATTATGGTCATCTGAGCAAGAATGAAATATCACCGAGTTATCATTAAAATTGGATGATATTTAAGGCAGTGATACATAATACGCTATCATTCTTAAATGTGTGCATTCTACTATTGATATGCTACTTTTGTTGAAGACAGACTCAATCCTAGGAGAGAAGTAACTTTAAATAAGGATGGACATAGAAAATATTATTGAGATCCCCCTTCCCGTGAAACATCTCCTCCTTTCCATTTCTTCCCCTCTTCTTTACAAACCAGGCCACCTCCACGGTTGCCTTCCCAATGCCCTAAACCGCCACCCTTTCCCTAATCCGATGATGTCGCTTTGAAGCCCTCGTGAAATGCCCCTTCACTCTCAAACACCAACAGTTTCCACCATCGAACTTTTTTCCTACTTGCTGCTTCCACTACCATCAACATACAGTCCTTCCCTTAATACTGCACACTATAAATATTAATGAAAATTAATTTTTGTGCTCTTACTGTAATCTTCACTTCCTTACCAATATATAACTTCTATACGAACATTTGCAAACAAGCAATGTTTATTCAGGTATTCTTCCAATGGGATATATCCCTTTATGTGTTTGAGCTTCGGAGACATGTTTGTGCATCTTGGCCACTAGATGTTTATGGCCGTGATATGTTGTTGTGACTTAGCCTTTTGGTGGAAAGCTCGAGTAACCACAGAAACAAAAAAATGCAATTAAGTAGAACCAGGCAAACAGCATTCAGAAATAGAACATACGAAGCTTCAGCTACGAAAAAAGTAGCCCATGTTACTCCATGAAACTAGGCGGGATCAGAACTGCAATGCCCAATATGTTAACAATCCCGCAAGGAACATGAGTTCAACTGTCCCTCTCTCTTCCCCTCACCATGTTCACAGCACATTTGTAAATCCCATTAAGTTGCTAGAGCAGCAAACATTTTAGAGCAAGAGAAACCCCGACCCTCCACTCACAGAAAACCGACTCCACGACCCTCAACCATTTTGCACACAAAACGCAAAGAAAGACACCAAATCCGCAAGCAAGATCCCATTTTTACGAAAAAAATCACTTCAGCAAACCGACGATTCCAAACCCTATTACTTCCAAAGCACATTGCACCAGAACCCAACTAATTCACAAGCAAGATCAACTCAAAAGGTGCGCAAATTAAAAATAAATAAAAAAGCACCAACTTTCGGGCCCTCCGAGCTGCGCGACCGCATCCACGAACCTCTCGTGGAGGTCGGCCGTCCACCGGAGCCTTGGCTTGGGATCCGCCGTGAGGACCACGCTGGGACCATGGATCTCTTCCTGTGAAATGGACAGCTCGCTCCTCGGGATCAGGCCAGAGAACATGGCTCCGAAGTCCTATTATATGTTGGTTGTTTATGTCCGCCACACAAACACAAGGGGAACAGAAGCAATAAATGAGGGGAGAGAAAGAAGAAGATGGGGATTTAAAGAGGAATCGAAAAGGCAGCAGCTTTCCTGGCAGAGATTTGTGGGCACGGAAAGGGGTCACTGTTTCTCTCTCTCTCTCGCTCTCTCGTTTTGGGTAGAGATGTTGGATGTGCGTGTGATTCTTGGTCACGGAGCTTAGTTAATCCATGCGGGCGAAGATGAGGTCAATGTTGGTTTTGTTCGCTTGTTCCCTTCTCCGGTGTTCTTTACTCGGTGATCCGGGGGCTCCATGAATCTTGAATGTAAATGCCTCAAGAGGAAGGATGACGATGACGGGATAAGTGTAGCTATGATTGGAAGATATTTGTTTCCTGGCTAGACGGGCCCTTTGTTTAGGAAAGCTCTACCTTTGAATCGGCTGAAATTTCTCCCAAAAAAGCCTTTGCCACGATCTTTGCTACTCCTTTGCAGCCCCAAACGCGCATTGCGTTCATATTTGTTGATTGCAACTAACCATTTCTAACAAGTTCATCGTCATTTACGAAGTGATCTCTCCTCCTACTACGATTCTAGTATGATTCTCAAAAGCTTTATGGTACTCATGCTTTTGATATAGACATCAGTATATCATTTTGATGTGTTGCATCTATTTAGAAATCCTACTAAGGTATATTTCATGTAAGCCATATTTTTTTGCACTTCTACTTACTTCTGATTTTGCGTGTTCTTTTTTGGTGTTTTGCATTAATGACTAAGCTCCTAACTTTTTTACAATCACATGTGAGCCTTTATATTCTTACAAGATTCATATTATTGCTCTTTCACGGTAAAATAGAGGAACATGTGTGATAATAGGTACAACTGAAATTACATAAAAAGTTAGGGGTATAATCGTAATCGTAAAAACTTAGAATGGTACATGTGAAAATCCTTTTTCATATTATCATGTTGATGGGAACTAGTGCCAATGAAGGATGTTGACTCTAAATCCGCACAAAAAGGAGGGCATGTGCACATTAACAACTGTAATATCTGAATATGCACAAATCCGAAACCGATCCGAATTGGGTCCGATTAACCCAATAAAATTATTAGTCGGCATTAGGTGACTCAAATCGATCAATTGATCGTGAATCAAAAACCGTTCGGAGTCGCATCGTAATGTGTGTCGTGGAAAAGTCGTTTGTCAATCGGATGTCGTTTGGTATTTTAATTTCACAAAATTTAATCCCAAATTGAAATCGTATCTCGAAAATCTCAAGATTCAAACTCGATCGAAAGTATATCAATATTATACTCATTTTGATCATCGTTCAGAGACGATTGAATCAAGCCATTTTGTATCAAAATAAGACACTCGAGATGAAAGTACGATTAACTCTAATATCTCCAATAAAAGAAACAAAAAATTATATAAATTAATAAAAAAATTTACAGACTATGCATAGTCCAGCCAATTGGCCTTTCTTTTCACCCTCCACTTGGGTCATTCCTTCTTCCACTTGGTCGTAATTAAACCCCTTCTATTGTTTATATAATCATATTCCTTCTCTTCTATTTTACTCCCAAATTCTTTCCCAAAGTTCCACCAAAGAGCCCTGTTGCAACCAAAGATTGGAGATTTTTTTTCAAGTGTTGTTGTCCATCGGCTCTAGAGATTGCAGCTGGAGGCCTTGGAGTCCTCCCCAACCTTCCCTTCTCATGTTGTTGTCCCAAAGTAGCAGATCACTGCTGCTCCAGATTTCCAGCTCTATTTGCATGAGATTTTCTCCAATTTTTGGATAATACTAAGGTACTATCCATTATTCTCCTCTTTGCTGTCATGCATGCTCTTTTCCCACCAAATCTTCCATTCTATGTATCGATCTAGTTGTTGCTTGATAATAGTGGATTAGGGTTGTATTGAAAAATTGGGAAGGCCATATATTTTCAAGGCATACTTCTCCATTGATATTTTAAATCAGTCATTCTCTAAATCAAAAAAGAAAAATTTCAGTTTGAAATTTAAAAGCCATTTTACAATATATACAAATTCTGACAAAATCTTCCTGAATTTAGGTGTATAAAATTTCTTTATTTCGATTGAACAATTGGAATAGTTCTTGCACTGGATGTGGAAGCTATCATGTTAATTTCCCTTTAGCCAACTTTTAACAAGATTACTTGAAGTATATGCTGTGAAAATATATGTTTGCATTTTATAGAGATCATAGCACATCCATTTTACCTATATGGTTTATTATGAAGAAGGGTTTGGTTATTTGGATTTGAGAAATTTCATGTATTTTGGTAAAAATTTGGATCGGTAAAAGGTGGAATTTTACACCAACATTCCCTGAAAATCTTTATGAAATTCCTGATTTTTATTTTATACATGATATAAATTAATTCTATTGACGCTAGATCTATTATTTTTCAAATAAAACCTTATTACAAATCTTAAATTTAGATAAGTAATGTTGTTAAATTAGATTAAAAATTCTCTAGAGATCTTCACGAAATCCATAAATGTTGCTTTGTGCTAAAAATAATATAATTCTATTAGTACCAGATCTCTTGCATGTATTTCCAACAATACCTTTGTTAAAATATTTAGAAATTTTCTAAATTTATCCTTCAGCTACTTAAGATGAAACAAAATTTGATTCAACATTCTATTGTTCTCTTGTATAATAATCATTTTCGAGTTCCTAATTAATCCTACCTTTTCCCATCCTCATCTTGTGATTATGTAACACCTTAGCTTCCTCCTTGAAATGATTGAAAGTATCCTTACATATGAATTAAGACCCCTCATATCAATTTGATCAGAGCCTTTCTGAATTCAAATTTATTTAGTAAACGCTAGTTCTTGAAGGTTGTACCTGTCAATAGTATACACAAGCATGGTTGGTTGTATAGTGATAATTACAAGTAATATCATATTCGGGAAGACTTGTCAGGGTGTCTATAATCAAATATCCTTCCTTGGCCAAAGTAAGACGTTGAAATCATTACCTTATCAAGGTAGATTTGGAACATATACATCAGCGCTAAATGATATTAAGCAATTTGATCCTTGTATATCATCTAATTCAATAAATTATTGTTGATAAAAATTGTTGACAAGATACCTAAACCCGCTAAGATGATCAGAGAAGAGGTTGGGTAGGAATTGTTTAATCAAGTAAGAAATCATGATGATGAATAAGTAATAATAGTTATTAATGCTGGTCACGGTGACTTTTATACCTGACCGTACGAGGGTGTGGTGACCTCAACTAGGCAGGAGATAGGAACCCCAGATAGGGCAATGACCGTCAAGTGCGTGGGTCTAGGATCCCAGACCCTTTTCAGTTTTTAGTGAGCTCGTAGTGTTTTTACGCCTCGTTGGGATCCCGACTTTTGACCAGTTCCGCTGACCCTTTGCTTTAGGGTATCCATGTGAGAGATCCTCGATTTTAATTTTTCGTACGAACTCGTTTGCCCCTTACCGGTCGGACCAGTTTCTAGAGCGACTTTCCTGAGAGTCTCTCTCACCCGTCTCTGGGGCGTAGATTTGGAATAGGCATTTCCCACTATTGGATCGCACTTCTAATTAGAGGGTGAGACGAAAGAGCCTTTTTAGAGGCTACCTCACTGCTTGAGTTTTTGGTTACTTTTCGTCAGCGGACTTAGCGATGCTACATCCAAATCATACATGCCTACATCTAGGTCATCTAGGGTTACATCTGAGACAGTTGCAGGTGAGGTTTGGAGGAGTTACAATCAAAGTTGAGTTGGTGGGGAAGTGATTATAATTGGATTCGAAATCACTATAAGCTAGTGGATGTGTTAGGAACTTAGTTAGGATGCATTAACAAGTGCCTAACTATCAGTGAAATGATGAATAACTGGTCACCTGGCCCACGGATGTGATACGGGGATTGTTTACCTCTACATCTAGACGAGTTTGACTTGATTCTAGGCATGGATTGGTTACCAGCTCATCATGCACTTGTTGATTGCTTTAGGAAGACAGTTGTCTTCGAGATTCCAGATCTACCTGAGTTCACTTTTGAGGGTACCTTACATGACTCCAAAATGGAGTATATTTTAGTGTTACGAGCTCAACGACTTGTTGATCAGGGTTGTGATTCATACTTTACATTTGTTCAGGAGGTATCTGATCAGGAGCTGATGACAAGGACGTCAGAGTAGTGTCAGACTACCTAGATGTATTTCCTGATGAGCTACCAAGATTACCTCCTAAGAGAGAGATTGAGTTCGAGATCACATTGCTACCAGACACACAGTCGATCTCGATGGCTCCTTACCGCATGGCACCGGCTGAGTTGAGAAAGTTGAAGGTGCAGTTATAGGAGTTACTTGACATGGGATTCATGAGGCCGAGCACATCACCTTAGGGTACTCCGGTTCTATTTGTCAGGAAGAAGGATGGATCCATGAGATTATGCATTGATTATCGGTAGATGAACAAGAGAACGGTGAAGAACCATTATCCTTTACCATGCATTGATGATTTGTTCGACCAGATCCAGGGATCTTCAATATTTTCAAAGATCAACCTTCGATCAGGCTATCATCAGTTGAGGATTCGAGAATCGGATATTCTGAAGACAGCTTTCAGGAGTTGCTATAGACACTACGAGTTGTGTTGATGCCGTTTGAGCGCACCAATGCACCTGCGACTTTCATGGATATGATGAATCGGATTTTCCGTCCATATTTGGACAAATTTGTGGTGATGTTCATTGATGATGTGCTCATATGCTCATGGAATGAATGGGATCATGCGAATGATCTATGGATTGTCTTGGATACATTGCGAGAGCACATGCTATATGCCTAGTTGAGTAAGTGCAAGTTCTAGTTATCCCAGATCTCATTTCTAGGGCATGTCATTTTTGGAGTAGGTATCGCAGTTGATCCTGTGAAGATTGTGGCAGTTATGTCTTGGGAGTAGCCCAAGATAGTTACTCAGATTAAGAGATTCCATGGGCTAGCAGGTTATTACAGACGCTTCGCCAGTATATTATCACACATTGTTCACCCTCTGACATAATTGACGCGGAAGAGAGTTTCATTCATTTGGGATGATTCATGTAAGCAGGTCTTGAGGACACTGAAGGAGAGATTGGCTACATCGCCCATTCTTGCTCTTCCTTCAGGCACTCGGGACTATGCAGTCTACACAGATGCATCTGGAGAAGGTCTAGGAGCAGTGTTGATACAGAGAGGTCATGTGATTGCTTATGCATCACGACAGTTGAGACTGCATGAGCGAAACTACCCACACATGACTTGGAGTTGGCGGTAGTTGTCTTCACTCTGAAGATCTGGCGCCACTATCTATATGGGGTAAATTTTGAGATCTTCATATATCACAAGAGTCTGAAATACATTTTTGATCAACAGAAGTTGAACATGAGACAACGCAGGTGGCTCGAATTACTGAAGGACTACGACTGCACGATATCTTACCATCTCGGTAAGAGAAACGTGGTGGCAGATGCACTGAGCAGGAGAGCCCATGCAGAGGGTGCGGAAAACTGGTTATACACATGGCATATGCCTACAACTTTGGCTGATTGGCATCCTCAGGAGAGTGCATCCATATCCACTGTAGTACCTCCACGATTCAATAGTTTGTGGGATCGTATCGTTGAAGGACATAAGATAGATACATGGATTCAAGATAGATACATGTGTGTCGTTAATGATGAGGTTGATGATTTTGTTGTGAAGGAGTCTATTTTATGGAATGCCAGATAGGTCGTTGTGCCCAACGACGAGCAATTGCACAGAGATATTCTTGATGAGGCACACAATTCATGGTTATCTATTCACCCGGTAGCACCAAGATGTATTGTGATCTGCGTCAACAATTCTGGTGGGATGGAATGATCCGCGACCCGTAAGTACAACATATTGTGGACAAGGATTTTGTTGTAAATAAGAACTCTATTTTTGATGTCAACAATGTATATATTCCTTTTCCTGATGCAATGAAAAAATCCAAAAAAATTGCAAAAAGAAAAAGCGCGTTATCTGATCTTGGAGTTGTGGATATTATTAATAACTTGACTATTGAGATTCCATTGATGAAGGCCATGGATTACATGCCAACTGTAAAGAAAGGGTTGAAAGAGTCATGTAAAATCAAGCGTCGTCTAGCACAGAACAACAAACACTGACACTTGAGAAGCACGTTCTCACCATGGCCACCGTTGCAACCATCAGCGATCTCCCGCAAGAGAAACAAGACAAAGGAGCACATCTGATCAATTGCGAGATTGTCGATCAGGTCTTCGAGCGAACCCTGCTTGACAGCGGTTCTGCCATCAACCTCCTGCCCTCGTCATTATTGCATGAATTTGGACTATACATATGGCTCTTTCCCTATCAAGAAATGAAGTGATTCGATCCACAGAAACTTCTACTACAGAGCTTAGACTTACTAAAGGTGTCTTCTAGGCACAAATCATGATGATGATAATCCTTCGCAGCAACGAGTGATCATTACCTGGATATAGTTCATTTTAGGTATCAAACTTGAAAAAGTTTGAGGAAATCCATTTCTACTGGGGTTACTAGGTCTTTTGAATAAAATCTCCAATTTATACCGATAATTTTTTTGGCTAATATCGACCTAATCTAATTTTGAATTGTATTCCAATATTTTAAAAAGGAGTAAACTCGATCAACTCAGACATTGTTCCACAACTCTTATAGCATGCCGCAAATATGAATGATAGTATGGATTTTACCATCACATCATAAATATACGCTCATAATTCACAAAGTCAAGTAACCAATCCAAAAATATGCGAGGAGTTACAATGTTGTTTGAATGCTTAAAATTTTCTATGTGAGCTACTAGAGCTAATCGATAATAATTATATTTTATATATTTTATTTGAATATAGATTCTTAAAATTTGAAAATAATATTTTATTTAAAAATCAATCATATTTATCTTTAGTGAAGAATATTTTTTCCTTTGACTTAAATCTTGTGTTTTGAAAAGGAAACAATACGTGGTCCAATATCCACAATTACTAATCCTGCAACCACTTTTTTATATCGAGAATTTGTAATAAAAATACATTGTTATCATTGCATAAAATCAAATAGAAAACGTTATCGAGATGAGATCATGAATTCTTGAGTTGCGAGCATCACACTCCAAATCGTATCACATCGTAAAACACAAATGGTCATGTCACGACTGCCAATATTTTATAAATATTTGATCCAACTTCTTATTTGAATATATCGTACATATTCTTCATCTACATGATCCATGAAAAGGGAGGGCAACCATGGTTTCAACCAATGAGTATGAATTTCTATCCCTCTTATACGCTGGGATGGTGGACTCCACTTAAGTTGGTCATAGTCCAACCCTGACTCACTTATTGTCAATTTGACATGGTTAATTTTGAGAATCAATATAATGCTTCTATATGTATTCTAATGAATGAAATTAACCAAATCAGTATGTGGATCATAAAAACACTTGTATTGATCCATGACTTCTATGAGTCAAATTCACAAAATCATCACATGCATTAATGATTCATGGATATTTAACTATCTCGGATCTAAACTTTAGATAGTGTTATCCACAATTCTCGTGAATCCAATTCACAGTGTCAATTCATGACATATCAATATTAGAATATTTCTATCTGAATATTCAAGTTAGAGTTCTTAGATAGTGATATACTTGATAGTGCTATTCACGATCCATATGGATTCAAATTACATGATCTTGTTATGGTTTGGTGATACTTGGATATCATCATTCATAACTTAGATAGTAAAATCCTAGATAGCTCTATCCATGGATAGAGGTATCACAATCATATTAGATATCTTTTTTTGTTACTTATGTCAATACTTAGAGATAATAACAGAGATAATATAACATTTTTAGAGTGACATAATATCCGATAATATATGATATTAGGGATAATAATGGCAAAAGATATCCAATAATCAATTCAGATAGTGAATCGTATTGCTATATAACCCAAGCTCTTTCAAAACCATTTAGACATTGAATAAGTTTGTTGAACTAAGATGTAATCCAATCAAATCCCATTCAATTTATCTTTAAGTAGTGGCACTTATCTTTAAGTAGAGCCACTAAAATTCATCATGTTTTATCATTTCTTGAGAATAAAGGTGCCATGGCATACAAACTATTACAATCGCACAAAGTTCTAGTATTTTCAATACTCATGCATTCTATATATTGCAAGATTTGGATAATCTAAGTGTGTGTTCTCTCTTTCTGTCTCCTTTCAGGGCAAGCAAAAGATATCATAGTTGACCATAGGAAAGTAATATCAATCATATTCTTTCTAAAAGCATATATTAATGTTCTCAAATTCGTATACTATTTCCAAAACAATATGCCCATTGTTGAATCGCTTTACCCAATGCCATGAGTGAGCTTTACTTCCTGATTTTTCCTGTATAAACACGTAAGATTCCTTTGAAAGATCATTTATTTCATATACCCCTGCTAGACCATCAATTTAATAGTTTGCCAAATGCACATACCCGAATATATAGATACATAACTATCTCTAGACAACGAATGTTTTCCTATCTCGTGCCAATCTAAGATATGAGACTTTATATATATCATTCTCGTTAAGTTATCTCTTTAGCTTGACTAGTATGATAACTTAGTATCTCATTTCCTATGCAAAGGACCAACATTAAGAGTATTGATCAAACATTAACAAAATCCCATAAACTTCAGAAATTCACATAAAATCCATAAAAATACAACTAAAACACCTTTTCTTTTCTTTCTACCTTTATTTTTCTATAAAAATACTATTACATATAAATCATACATGTTTCCACTACTATATAGAATACTTGAATTATGAATCCTTTTCAAATACCTTTTAAAATCAACAAAAAACCTATATATTAAAAATAAAATATAATAATAAAAAAATAATTTATATAACTAAAAATTATAAATTTTTATAAACATATAAAACACATAAAAACATAAAAAAGAACTAAAAGCAACATATAAACACAACGACCTTAAAAACCAACCAAAGTTGCACATATGCATCTATGATTTCTCCTACCTATGTTGAGTCTCCCAGCGTTTGACACTCCTACACTTATCACTATACATACATATAGGAGGATAAAAAATTATTCAAAAATCTCCCCCATGTGTGAGTCACTTTGAGACATTCCTTAGACTGGATCCTTTTTTTTCCACTTGTTTTTGGGAGGGGTTTCACTAAGTAGTTATCATTATTCATCATAATTGAGCTACAACTCATGCAAAATGCATGCAATCAGAACATATTTGAGAATTACTAATAAATCAATACAAAATAAAATTCACTTTTTACTAAGTAAAATAATAAAAAATAATCAATGAAGAAAATAAGAACAAAAGGTAGAGAAAACATATGTAAATATATAAGCAAAAAAATATTAAAATAAGTTATATAAGATGTATGACCGAGATTCTAAATACAAGTTAGAACAACTTGTATGCCAATAAGAAAAGTAAAAGAACAAAATCGTATCGAGAACTTTTTTCTATTATTTGTACTCTCTAATGTACATTAAATAAATAATATAAAAATATAATGTAAATCATATAAAAAAACAACTAACAAATAATCCGAACCCAAACACATGTATACTACCAACTTTAAAAAATCATGACAATTTATATATAACTCATCTGAACTCAACCTCTCCTTTAAAGTCTTTTAGAAACACAATTTTCAAGGAAAAAGACCATAAAAAACTAAAAAAACAAAAGTTGAAAAAGTCACCTCTTATTTCATAGGCATGTTTATACAAGAATAAACATCAACAATTTATATCTTTTAATATGTAATACCTTTTTATAACTAATCCTATTTTTTATCAAAATCTTACAAACTATGTAATCACCTAAAAAGTATGAGAACATGTAAAGTAAGTAAATAAGAAAATGATGTATTAATATATACATATAATAAACATTGAAATGTAATTTAGACAATCATATATAGGAGTAATATGTTTCGCTAACTTTATTTTTATTTATCTAATGTAACTCTCTTTATGGATAAATATGAAAATGGATGAATTTGTTTAATAAGATAATTGAAAATTCAAAATCAAATTTATTTATGAAAGATTTTAAAAAAATACTTAAAAATTTACATCTCCTAATTCAATTTAAATTAAGAAAATATTCTCAATGGCATTCTTATGATGCACATTAAGGATACCGATTTTCATGTTCATGATGTTTCTAGATTCAACCAAGATTTTATTCCTCCATGGATAGCTCCTACTTCCACAATCATTTTATCTCATCTTTTTCCTTCTTCAACTTCATTTTAACCTCCAGACACTTGATCCTTCTATCATCCCAATCCTTTTCCAAAGCATGGAACCAATAAGTTCTAGACATTTAGGGCCTACTTTTTCTTGGATTTTTACTCTCTCTCTTCAACATGATTCTTTGCTATCTATGTGTGTGTATCCATTCAAACCCATTTCGAGACCCTATCTTTTCTATTAATTATTCAATATTAAAGCTCAAATGCATGCCTTGAAAATCATCGTTTGATTTTATTCTCAAATAAACATTTCCAAAAATATTTTGCTAATTTCATCATGGCATCACTGATCATATTCCTCACTATTTTCACTTATAATCTTTCATTGATACGCTATCCATTTATATCGTTTATAGAGTCAAATCCATCTCCATTTCAGAGTGCTTTAACTTCATTAACGAGTAACTTATGCTCTGTTAAACTTTATTGATAGTTTACATAAGTATAAGAGCTTCATTCCAACGTAGATCTGAAAAATAATGTATTGCTCAAAATTGGATTATAATTAAATCTTGGAGTTTGTGTTGCTTATTTGTGGTGGAATTTATTTGACTTTATAAGATGTAGAAATTAGCGAGTATTATTAGGAGATCAGTGCATTTAAGGCTTGCTTTGAGTGTTCAAAAAAAGGATAGAATGTGACACATCTTTAGGAACCATATGAAGATGGTTATTAAATTACTCTTAAGTCCCTCAAAGATTTCAACGAATCACATAAATGTTGAATAACTGAATATAAAAGATAATTACAATCAATCCTCACATATAAATTCTACGGTATAATCCATCCATGCAAAAATTATAGAAGTTTATATTTTGTAAAACTTTAAATTATCGAGTCTTGTAATATTTAGTTAAAATTTTTCTACTATATAAAATAAATTCTAATTGGTAAGAAAACTAACTTGGGTAAATAACATGCGTCCCTACAAACAATTTTTTTAATTCTAGTTTTCTTACTTTCACAACAAAATGGAATTAGAAAAGCATTTTTCCTTGTACCCTTTCTACCTAGTTAGGTAAAAAGTATCTTCTCTAGCTAAAAATACTACTCTGTACTCCTATTATAGTTCTAGATCAGATACTTTTACTAAAACTAAATATCAAATATAATTATTGTCAAAATTCAAAATTTTAAAAAACATATTATGACTATTGTAATTCTCAAAACTGCACATTATAAACAAATATAAATAAAAATTAAATTTGACAAGCATATATCATTATTCACCTAAGAAATCTAATTAATAACATTAACATTTATTACCTACAAATCAAGTTACCTACATACTTCATATAAAAATTAACTAAAAACAATAAAAACACAAACTAAAATGTAAATAAAACAAGATTCTTAAAATATAATACAAATAAAAAATAAAGTGAAACCAATATAAAAAATACATAATATGAATAACCCAACATATATAAATATAGGAAAAACATTTGAATAGAGAGCATATAACATAACTTTAAGATATTATTATGCCACCTGAAAAATTTAAAACACACACAAATATTATAATCTTTAAAAAGAATTTAAGATGATAAATTAAATATTTAAACATAAAAAAGTAAAATTTAAATAAAAATATTTAATTTTAACATGCAAAAGAATTCTATAGAAACACATAACACATTACAAATGCAAAGACTAACGACCAACAATACAATACATAACTATATGAAAATTCAAATACATATCATATAATGGATGCAAAATACATACAAAAGTAAATATGAAGGTAAATAATTTAATTTCTTTTATAAATAAATTTCTTCCTTATATTTGAATTCCTTTCCGACATAAGCATAAATGAAAACTTAATATCTTTGTTTTATACGTGCATAAAATTGAGTAGCATCGATATTGTGGAGCAAAACTGGTCCAAACCATATGGGGGCGTTCGTTTGGGGGTTACCCCCAAAAAACCCATATATCTAACCCTCTCTCCATAAAAAAATTTATTATACCATCATATCATTTAAAAATTATAAAATACTCAACTTATACTCACTATTCCAAACTTCAATACAATAACATCACAACAATTACCCATTTTTCAAATTTCAATACAATCATATCATAATAACTACCAAAATTTTCAAATTTCAATACAATCGCATTACACAAATAATCCAAACTCTAAGCTCATCAACCAAGTACAAAAACACAAAAACGAGTTATCCTCTCTCAAATAACCCATACACCAAATGTACCATAAATAAGTGACAAAGAGGATGATGTGGTTACCATGACAAGCTCTGGGTACAAATTTCAAGAAGGTTATTGCTGAGGATCTTCCTGATATCACCAGAATAATCTGAAGGACACTTCTGGAAATTACTTAAATAAAGAGATCCGATCCCTTTAACAGTGGCAATTTTCAGAACCTCGAATAGCTCATGATCACACGTAAAAATCGCATAGAATTCTCCGAAAGAAGTTGTCATCAAAGAACTCATGATTCTCACAAAGAGTGATCAGAAGTTAGACCACAGCAAAAAAAGGTAAGCAAAGACGTATAGAGACCACACTGGGAAAGCAAACGGCACACATCAGAGTTAGATCGGGGGAAAACAGTCAAAATTAAAGGACAGATAACAGCAGCAGCTCCCTTTCCCTTTGCCCTCCGCAGCCTTTGTCTCCATCCTTAAGACCAATCCCTATTCTCCACTGTTCTCGTAAAAATGACTGGAACCAATCAAGAAAGAGCTCATTTTCATCTCAGAGGATGGAATGGACGGGACTCACTCATGAGTGAACAAGACGGAGGAAGAAAAAGGAACAGTCAACAGTGACTGAAATACCAAGGCGTTCTCTTTTTCTTTCTTTTCCCAAGAGAGAGAGAGAAGGCAGGGAGGGATAAGTATACTTGTAGGAAGAGAGTCGATGCAAATGAAGTGAGAGAGGACTTTCTTCATTTCATGCCAACAAAAAGAGATTGAGATCGTGATTGCTACCAACGTTTTGAGATGGTGGCAGGGGGAGTGTCGAGACTGAGAAGACTAGCAAAGAGGCTCGGTTTCTCCTGTGCATCCATATCTGGGGACATCTGCCTCAGGGATCCCCCAAGAACTGTAAGCCTCACTGCTTCATTAAGTTCCTGGTCCTTCTCCTGCTGCTTAAAGCTTGAGTAATCGAACTCAAAGTGTTCGCAGATCTCAAGCTCTGAAGAAAGTACTGGCAAAGATACAAGCTTCGATTTAAGAATTCGTCGACAAGACTCCAACTTGTCCAAGGTTCGTTTATATTCTTCCTCAGACAAATAAATAGTTGAGAAGATATTTGTTGCATGATGTAAAGACATCTTTTTGAATTAAACCAACAATTTCAATGTTTGTTTTCTGGACATCAATGCAGCAGACACTCTGCACAATTTGCTTGGAGCCATTAACGAATGGTGGAACAGATGAGCAGGCAATTTTCACTGCCCGGTGCATGCACTCCTTCCATTTTATATGTATCTCTTCCAACGTTCGCCATGGCAGCATCGCCTGCCCCGTCTGTCGCGTGCAGTGGACTCAGCTTCCTCGTGGCCTTGCTCCTTATCAGGCAGCTCCCAGCGACCAGTCACCAGACCCCGTGCTCACCATCCTTGACGAGTCCATCGCCACCTTCCGCGTGCACCGCCGGTCACTTCACCCTGCAAGGTACAACGACGATGACCCGATTGAACCGGGGTTGAGATCCTCCCGACCACGTCTCCAGCTGTCTCTCATACCAATTCCACTGCTGCAAGGACCAGAAATCCTAGCAGACCATCGCCCATGCTGCAACCCAATGTCACCGCGATTGTAACGTCCCGAGCTTAGGTTCCCGGTCCGTTAGCGGAGCATCACTGACCCTGACAACCTCTTGGGATCGGGCCCATACGGACCTGATTAACCACCCCCAAAATGCTCAAGCCGGGTTGTTCGGTAATAAGCCCCTCACTTTTTATCCCACCTGGAAATGTCATGTTTCCACGGTGTGGGACTTTTTTTTGGGGGGTTTTACAACCTCCCCACTTATATTCGCAACGTCCTCGTTGCGACATGGCACACCACTTCTTCCCAGTGACAGTGGCGGCTTCATACTCCGGGTAGCCATTTCCTCCAACCTCTTTGTAGGGGCGGCTCCACCTCTCGCCTCTTTGTAGGGGCGGCTCCACCTCTCGGGGAGCCCTTTCCACTGTAAGAGGGCGTTCGGCTCTGATACCATTTGTAACGTCCCGAGCTTAAGTCCCCGGTCCGTTAGCGGAGCATCACTGACCCTGACAACCTCTTGGGATCGGACCCATACGGACCTGATTAACCACCCCCAAAATGCTCAAGCCGGGTTGTTCGGTAGTAAGCCCCTCACTTTTTATCCCACCTGGAAATGTCATGTTTCCACGGTGTGGGACTTTTTTTTTTGGGGTTTTACAGCGATACTCTGGCTCCTCTTACCTTTCTTCACCAAGTTCTGCTCTGCCAATGGGGTCATTCGGGATCTGCCTCTCCATCAGGCTCTCGCATCAACAGCCCACTGATATGGTGCTGGTTGTCAGCCCCAACGGGCCGCACATGAGACTCCTGAAACAATCCATGGCCCTGGTTGTCTTCTCGTTGCGTCCTGTAGATCGACTGGCCATTGTTATATGCTCCTCCAGTGGAACCCGCGTGCTCCCACTCCGCCGCATGACGTCCAACGGGAAGCAGACCGCACTGCAGGTGATCGATCGGCTCTTCTATCTCGGGATGCAGACCCAACAGGAGGGCTCAGGAAAGGTGTCAAGATACTGCAAGACCGCTCGCATCAGAATCCATTGTGCGTGTTATTGCACCTTTCTGATAACCCAACAAGAGCGTACATGATCAGTCGGGAGTTGGAGGTACCATTCCCGACCCACCACTTCCACGCCGGGTTCGGCTTCGGCGCATCCAACGGATTCGTGATGCATGAATTCTACGAGTTCTTGCTGATGATGCTTGGGTGCATGGTTCGAGAAGCGCAGCTGTGGATTGGCAAGGACGGGGGAGTGATCAGGTTGGGAGAGCTAAGAGTTGGGGAAGAGAGGAGGATTCCGTTGGGCTTGGTAGGCGACTGTGGGTGCGTCTGCGTGGGATATAGCTACATCGAGTGTGGGGTGGAGGAGTTTCTGAGGACGGGAGAGATGGTGGTGGGGGTCGGGGAGAAGAGCGAGGTCGTCGGCAACGGCGGCGGGCAGGAGGGGCCGGAGCCGGGTGTGGGTGTGGGAAGGAAGGACCGGCGCCATGCAGAGGTGGGACTACATTGATCCGTTCATGGCGAGAAGATGGGCTAAGCATTTGCATGGTTATAGAGGTTGATTGATTTCATCCATGTGATTGTGTGTGCTGTACTTTGTTTTCGATTTTTGCTACAGGTGAGTGCACAACTGCTTTCCAGGAGAGAGTTCTATTTAAAATGACAGCAAAAGGCTGACGACGAGGATTGTAGAATGCTATATATTTTTACTAAATCATTTTATAATGTTACGGTCACTTTAACCCATCTAAATCCACGGACCAAACACATCGTAATGGTTCGTTTGGTTGGCGGGTTAAACTGGTAGAATGTAATCCGTTTTTGGATTTTGGTGTTTGGATAGAGGGTTAAACTGGAGGTGGGTTAGAAGTGGGTTTGGGGTGATATGATTGTATTGAAGTTTGAAAAAGTGAGTAGTTATTGTGATGTAATTGTATTGAAGTTTAGAAAATTGAGTATAAGTGGAGTAGTTTATATTTTTATATGATATAATGGTATAATATATTATTTTTTGATAGGATTGATGATGTAAAATTGATTTATTTATTTTTTAAAAAATAGAATAAATTGGGGCCCACGGGGAGAGAGGGGGGTGTGGGTTAAAGGGGAGTTTACCCTGTCACCCGAACGATACCCAAGGGATTAAGTTGCGGAACACAAAAAGTTAAGTTGTAGGACCCGAGAAGTACAAATTCCAGTGCTGAATGATTTTAACACTGACTTGGATCCATGTTAAGGTGGGGAGGGCCTTAATCTGGATCCTTGAAGTTAGGTGGATTAAGGCCTAATGTTAACTTTATACTTTCGTATTTATCAATCTTTGTTTCAAAAATCAAACTTATTCAACATATGCGAATGCTTACATATGGAACTTTCCGTGAGATATTTTTTTGAAGTTTTGATTTTTTCTAAGGTTTTTATCAGTTATGCTCATATGAGATCTTGCAATATCAGTTATGTCTCTTTCTTTTTTAGAATATCAGTCGTGCCCTCGACTTCTTATCGTCTCACTTGCGCCCCTCCGTTACTTTACCCGTCAATAAGTTGAACTTAACCATGATTCTTTTTCAAACCATGACGAGGTTAAGGGGGGCATAACAATCCAAAAACTCCCCTCACTCATCCTCCTCCTCCTAAGGTGGAGCATGGGTCGGGCTCGTGCCAGGCCAACCTAGCCTAGCCCAAGCCCATCTACGAAATCAGGCCCACGGACCAGTCCATGCCCACAAATTTCTCAGTCATTGGACCCAAACCCGAGCCCTACCCGACTTATATTGGGTCGAGTCTGAGTCGAGCTGGCTCATGTTGCACACACAAAAGCTAAGACCGTGTCAATGACCTGTTTAACTTAAATGTGTTATATAATATTATTTTATTATGCAATCAAATCAAGTGGGGGCATCATCACATTATCAATACCATGTGAATGGTACTCCAGATTCATGTCACTTTTCTCAATCTCGTCAATTTAGAATGGGATTAACCCCTCGATAATTAATTAAGTACAAATGAAAACCATGCCTTTGCAAATTGGATACCACCAACATGGAATTTCAAAGTGGATAAGAATATGAAAAGTGAATTTGAACAGATATCTAAGTATAAACTCTAATATAAAACATAATGTGACATTATCTGATAGCACCATGATGAAAAGATCCATACCTGCATATGACATAGGATGACACTGCACAAAAAACAATGACTTTAAAGGATCATTATAACAAGCCAAAGAGACTACATACTTTCCTACAGTGGCCAGCGTAGCTGCGATGGGAGAGGAGTGAGAGGGTGGCGTGCAGTAGTCAGCACTTGAGGAGAGGAAAGGAAAAAGGGAGTGGCGTGGGCCGCATGGTGTGGTTAGCTGTGTTGGAAGGAGAGGGAGGGGGGCGACATCATGCATTTACTGGGGAGGGAAGGTGGATTAGCAAGCGACTAGGATTTTGGGATTTTCTTAGGAGATCAGGCCAGTTTGCGGACCGGGGTTCCAGTCGGCCTAATATCGTGCCAGAATCTA